>BPLS01000707.1:4519571-4545386 GCA_019656275.1 Rhododendron kiyosumense
TATTATTGTATGTATTAGGTACAAGATTGGAAAGCAATATGATTTTTGTATGAAAGGGAAAGTGATACTCCTTGTTTAAGAATCATCAGATCAAACTTCCATTATTTGAACAAGTGCCCTATCAACTTTGCATTCGAGAACCCAAATATTAGTAGTATGTCCGACATGTTTACGGCGACTCCTAGGTTTTCAGTGCTTTATGGATAGCATTTGGAGGTATCATTGGCATGGAATTATGAAACTAACATCTGACAAAATTGTGCAAATGTTTGTTCGATCTTGCATTGGATGTTATCATCATTACACCGATATTGCTGTGTGCTATTCTCTCTTTTTGATGGTAATTATGTAATATGTAATGAACTGCTCTTCTATTAGCAAGAGGGGTTACTCTTTGGCACCCAGGACTGAAAATGCCATTGGTTATGTACTTTCATTGTTGAGTATTCTTTCAAGGCTACAAGAAAGAATTTAATGCTTTCATAATTAAGGCAGAGTAGTGTTTTGGTTTGTTAATGAAGTAGTGTTTTTGTGCTGATAGTAACCATATATATCTGGCAGGTTTGCTGTTCTAGCTCTGCCATGAAGCTTTTCACAAGTTCAGCATGGGGCTTTGTATTGAGAGTTTGAGAAGGGTAGGTAATTTCAATTTTAAGTTATGTTTCTTTGCTTCAGTGTCTTGCTTCACTTGCTTATGTAGTGTACGTGTGTGTATTCGTTGACATGCAAGTTGGTATGGAGTGATGGTCTATTTGCTGAAGTATACTTGGAGTATATTTTTTGCCACTTCCTCATAAGAAACACTACCAGGTAGCAGGTTGTTCTATCAATGATTTTTGCTTGAAGTCAAAGCATATATCAGAGCCCAAACACTGTCATTCTTTACTTGCCCTTGGTATGCACAAACTGGAACCTATTCATTTCTCGAAATTAAAGTCGTATGTGCCAAGATTGTCATAGGTTCTTTTACAGTGAAGTGAATTGCAATTCATATTCCATTTGTATGTCATATTGTGTGAATCAATGCCCAATTTGCTAGGTTTCTGGTCTATAGTTTGGACTTTTTATTGCATAGTGTGCTATGTTAGGTAAATCCTGTATTTAGCCTTAGCTGATTCTGTATTTTACTTCGTATGAAGAAACATCATAGGCGAATTTCCGGAACATCAAAATTCAAAACCTAACCAGACCAAATTCAGCCACATCCCTCTTCGTGTAACTAAATTATAAAAGAGAATAGATGATCCCAAACCAAGCACCCATTGTCGTCTTGTTATCGCCATTTTTCTATCTGAATGGGTGCACGATGATTTAAACCAATAATGCTGGTCATTGTTGACCACATGTGGCCCAAACATTGTGAAAGAGAAGGAGGCTTTGGTTGAGAAGTACATGCCATGGTTGTTGGAGTCTTGGAAAAGATTACCTTAGTTGATTAAGGCAATTTCAGTTTGCAACAACACATGGAAAGGCTTGGGTGTTCTAATTAAATCCCTTTCGAGGATGGCTTTATTTGCTAGGAATGCTACTAAAGAGCCGACGCCTAGCATTGACAATGATACTTGGTAAGCGGGGCAAGGTTTTGTTGGGTTGGTGTTGTATGTGTAAGGTGCGTTGGAGTCGGTGAATTACCTTCTATGCATTTTTTGGTATCTTAGCTGATTTGGAAATTGCTCCTTCAAAATTTTGGCATGGTATGGGGCCTCATTTTGCGAAGGCCTGTTGCATTTGGTTTTGTATCGTGGGCAATCTCAGGGAAAAGAGATAGCAAAGTTTGGACTTTGGAACTAAGTGTCCCTTTCTCTTGTTCTTTCCATTTGGAGGGAAATGAATTGTAAAGGAATGAGTGCTCTATTAATGTCCTAAGCTATGGTGCTCTCTACTTATGCTTTTTATTTTTTTGGTGGAGAGAGGATCTTCCTTTTCCTTAGATTTTTTGAGTTTTTGGGAGAGGTGTATATCCCCGAGGATATCTAGTGGGTTTTTGGACTTCCTTCTACTTTTTTTGTTATTTTATACTCCGTTTGTACAAGATTATGCCCCTCCTTGTATCTTTATTCGATACTACTTTAGAACTTACCACCAAAACAGAGTCCATGATATGATGTAGTTTGTGTCGTTAAGGGTGCGGAAAGCCCCAAATATAGTCGCTTTAACTAGAGTCTATGTAGGCATGTGCATGAACACTTTTGCAACTCAATTAGAAAACGAAAACTGCAACATGCTAGTTATAATTATAAATTTTCTAACAACCTCTGATAGTGCAACATATTTTTGGAAGTTGCAAGCCGGGGATATTTCATGTTTACCTTATAAATTCAAGTGATGGGGGTGAGAAAGGGATGTAATTGTTTTTGTTGACTACTCTTTAAATGGGAGGTTTTATATGGCAAGATTTGAGTAAGGGCATAACCTTTTTCCTTATTAAAGTTGTAAGAGGACTTCAGTTTATGTTGTCGTGAGAAATATTTTTGACAAAAAATAAAACAGCTCAGTTTTTCAAAAACATCTTACAAATCCAAGGGTGTAGATTCCAACAATCAGAATTCATGACGTGACATTCAATTAGGTGTTCATCTGGCTTATTATCTGTGTCTCTGTTTGATTTATGTGTATGTGTTCGCATAGTTGTCGAACCGGTTGCGATCATATTTTAGAAGAGAGTAGCTTTTCTATTTTTTTGGTGCATAAAATATTTTGACTTCTGACCAATCTCTAAACTGCAAGACTTATCTGAACTACATATCGATAAGAAAAAGTTACTACTTCTTCTTATTGGGTCTTACTTCGGTTTTCTGGCTGATAGGTTGGGAACTAGTCCAGATGGCTTACGGATCTATTTGGCATTCAGGATAATAACTCGGCTGAAGATGAGACTAAATCACTATGACAACAGTGAAATGAACCGCGTAAAATCTTTCAAAGCTTTTCGTCTGCCCAATGCTTACCGATAGCTCCATGAGAAAAGAGGTAAGTCCTTGATGACTTTGATTACCTTTTCTTGTATTTTGTTTTGTTTCCAGAAAAGCGAAGGTATGTTTTCAGTATTCACTGTTGGAAATCCTACTGCTTGCAGGCATACTGAACGTTATGTGCATCATTGATCAAGAGGGTCCTCAACAACTTTGTTCTGGATGGGTTCTCTTTGCACCCAATTTCAGCTGCTGTGCTTGAGGCCCTGGATGTTGAGGTTAGTTCATCCTGGTTCTCTACCCACATGTTAATTGAGAATCTGCACCTATGAAGCACGTATACTTCTCCAAGGGAGTCATATCTGTATCCGTATCGGACACCAATACTCCTTGGATACTTGAGTAGAAAGTGAAGACCGTAAATTAAGAAAGAAGTGTGGTTCCTAGTAGGTATGTAGACTACTGACCACATAAAGAAAACATAAGTGGCTCCTAGTAGGTGAAAGACCATTGGCTGCTTGATGGGAAAGTAAAGTCTCTAACTCAAGAAAAAGGATGGGCGAAGAACAATTGTGGTTCCTAATAGGTATATAAACTACTGACCACAATTTGGAAAGCATAAGTCACTCCTAGTTGCCAAAAGATAACTGGCCTCAATGACTAGAAAGTAAAGACCCTAACTCGAGAAAGAAGTGTGGTTCCTAGTAGGTATATAGACTACTGACCATAAATAGAAAACATAAGTGCCTCGTAGTGAGTGAAAGACCACTGGCCGCTTGAGGAGAAAGTAAAGTCTCTAACTCGATAGAGAGGAAAGGCAAAGAACAATTGTGGTTCCTAGTAGGTATATAGACTACTGACTACAATTTGGAAAGGACAAGTCGCTCCTGGTTGCAAAATGCTCAATTGGCCTAATTGAGCTGAAAGTAAAGACCCTAACTTGAGAAAGAAGCATGGTTCCTAGTAGGTATATAGAGTGCTGACCACATGTAGAAAACATAAGTGGCTCCTAGTGGGTGTAAGACCACTGGCCCTTGATGGGAAAGTAAAATCTCTATCTCGATAGAAAGGAAAGGCGAAGAACAATTGCGGTTCCTTGTAGGTATATAGACTACTGACCACAATTTGGAAGGTGTGAGGCGCTTCTGGTTGCGAAAAGATAACTGGTCTCATTGAGCAAAAAGCAAAGACCCTATTTTGAGGAAGAAGTGTGGTTCATAGTTGGTATATAGACAACTGACCATAAAAAGAAAGCAGAAGTGGGTCCTAGTGGGTGATAGACCACTAGCTGCTTGATGGGAAAGTAAAGCCTCTAACTTGACAAAAAGGAAGGCATAAGAACAATTGTGGTTCCTAGTAGGTATATAGACTAATGACCACAAGTTGAAAGCATAAGTCGCTCTTGGTTGCAAAATGCTCAATTGGCCTAATTGAGCTGAAAGTAAAGACCCTAAGTTGAGAAAGAAGTGTGGGTCCTAGTAGGTATATAGACTAGTGACCACATAAAGAAAACATAAGTGGCTCCTAGTTAGTGTAAGACCAGTGGCCGCTTGATGGGAAAGTAAAGTCTCTATCTCGATAGAAAGTAAATACGAAGAATAATTGTGGTTCCTAGTAAGTATATAGACTACTAGCCAAAATTTGGAAAGGCAAAAGTAAATGAGTAGTAAGAAACAGTTGTGAAATAACTCCTGTTATCTTTTCATCTTTGCCACTAGAACTGTTTTTTCTTTTTATTATCTAATCTGGTCAGTAATTTTATTTTCTCCTTTTGTTTTCAGTTGAATGAGGTGCTCATGCCTAATCCATTTGATAGGCCTCGTGCTGTTTTCATGCTAGCTGTCTAAGGAGCCAAAGGTGCCTGAAATTGGATCGGAAATGCATCATGAGATGCAAGTTCTAGTCATTCTGAAGTAGATAATTTTTCTGAATGTGTTACTATATGCAGGTTCTCAAGTCATGGTGCAGTCAGCTAACGCTTTATTTGGAACTGCCCTTAGGACCAGTGCGCATGTCATTAAAACGTTTGACCTGTTCTTCAATAAAGTTATAAGCCTGATATTCAACTCCCAGGTTCTTGAATACTCGTATGATGCAAAAGTTACACTTGTGAGAGTTTATGTCTTTGTTTCATGTAAATTTTTCTAATTCCAAATAACTTGGTTTACGATAACATACGTGAAGATGAATTCTTGGTGGTTTTCTTGAATGAACTGTTAGAGCGCTGATGTTGACATGGAATTGACTGAAAAGGAAATCAGTGGTCTTGTTAGTAGCAGCTCTTCCTACTCCCTTTGTCCTCCATTCCAATGATTTTGGTATCAATTCTGTTCTTACGGGTTACTGCTGACAATTGTTTGTCTGTTAGGCATCCTGGTTGGGTGGAACATATGTTGCTAAAGCCTTGGAGCCCATGACAGGAGAGTTGACTATCCCCTTGGCAAGTGGTGCCAGTCTAAATCTTCATATGTCAAAGGTCTTCTATATTTTTGGTCTTTCTTTTACTTATAGATTTATTTGGTAGTAGAGAATTATATGCTGAACCTTTACTCAAGTTTTGTGATAATATTTGTTAGAGCATCCAACTCAAAACCAATTGGCAATGAGTGGAGAGGCCGCCTAGGCTCATATATTAGGTTTGGAGGCTATATTTATCCAATGTGGGACATGCTCAAACACTCCCCCGCACGTGCGACCCTTGGCTCGCATGTGGTGAGGTAAACCAACCATTCAACACTTATGACAACAATCAACTATCAACGACAAACAAAGGGGGAACCAACTATCAACGAAAAGAGTCTTGTCCAAAAGCCTCCGAAAACTTAGCTCTCATACCATGTTAAAACATACAACTGAAAATCAATTGGCAATGAGTGGAGAGGCCGCCCAGGCTCATATACTAGGTTTGGAGGCCATATTGAACCAATGTGGCATTGATTTAAATACACGAGGCGTATGCGAGGTCACAAAGCCCTCGTAGAAGTGAGGCGAGGCGAGCGTTTAAAAAAAAAAGTAATATAAACTCCAAAAAAAAATACCCATCTGCCCTGGTCCATTAGCAAAAAAAATACCCAGCTGCAAAAGAATACCCAACACTAGCAAAAGAATACCCAGTCATAGTTCTGTTTGTCATTGACCAAAAAAAAAAAATAGAATACCCAGTCCGCTCTTCATATTGCAGCCAATTGTCCCAAAAGGGTGAGAGAGAGAGAGAGAGAGAAGAGGAGAAAGGTGTGTGTATATGTATGTATGTATATATACACACGCACACATACCCTGTCGGCAGCAAAAGAAGAAGAAGAAAAGGAGAAGAGAAGGGTGTGCGAGAGAAAGATCAATCGATCTCAGAGAGAGAGAGAGAGAGAGAGAGAGAGAGAGAGAGAGCTTACATTTGAGTTCAAAGTTTGATCGCAGAGGAGAGGTGAGTGCAGAGAGCTTCGTTCGCAGAGGCGAAGAAGAGAAGTTAGCGTCGATTGTGTGTGTGCTGTATAATTGTAAGTTATTTTTGCCCTTATGTGTTTTTGACCTGGACGACGCCTAGGCGTGCGTTTTAGGTCGCCTCACGCCTCGCGCCTAGGCGTGAATTCAGCGACTAGGTAGTCGCCTCTTCCATACTCGCCTTGCCTCACCACTGCGAGGCGACCAAGCCTCGCCTCATCGCTCGCCTTGCCTAGGCGCGATTTTTTAATCACTGCAATGTGGGATAAGCTCTAACAATAATTTTGGTTGAATATGCAGAAAGCGGACAGAGATTTCATCGGAAGCCTTGTTTCTCTCATTCGTAATATTAGAAGGGCAATGCATATGCATCAGGATTTGTCTGGAATTATGAAAAAACCAGCAGAGTTGATTAGAGGAAGTTTTGATGGAATTAAGGTGGTCCAGGTTTTTCTTTACTTCTTATTTCGTGGTTTGAGGTTATAGTTTTGCTTAGTTAGCTTCAAAAGCGAGTTTACTTAAAAAGATCTTGAATCAAGACGAATCTTTAGGATGCATTTTCTTTATTCGATTTGTACTATGGGGTACGGTCTAGAAGCATTTAAAATTGAAATTACATAAACTATAGGTTTGACTGTGAGAAGCCAACCGAAGAGTAAATCGTAAAGCTATTCATGTAGCTGCTTGAAGAATTTTTTTTGGCACTCAGGCACCTTTGACAAGCTTAATTTTGTTTATATGTTGCTTTTTCTATTTTATTAAGGAGGAATAGGGAAAATTAAATATGTTTTATATCATCCATATTTGCATTTCCAAGAAAAAGAAAAGAAAAAAGTAATACCAGCGATAAGTTTTAACAGTAACCCCAATAGTGGTTAGGATGGTGACTTATTATAGTCACTCTGGGTGTAACAATAGTACAAGTAGTGCTTATACTACTGATTTTAGGTGCACAGTCATAGTTGTTTTACATTAATAATGATAATAATAATAATAATAATAATAATAATAATAATAATAATAATAATAATAATAATAATAATTTTTTAATTTTTGCATGGGGCAGGGGGGTGGATTTGTACTTTGTTCCATCAGAAAATGTAGTCTTGATTCTTGAACAGTGGGAAATTTGCTTTGAATCACCAGTGCTAGGAGCAGACCCATGGTAAAAAGTCTTTAAATTGTTTTGATTGCTACCAGAACTTCATATGGCCATTGCTTGTTCCTCCACCATTGACACCATCATTCCTGGATTGCAACCATAAGCAGCAGCTCACAACTGCAACAAAACCCCCCCTATGCTATCAACACCAAGTTTCCAATGCCTGCCCTCTAATGCCACATAGTTTTGTAATTTACATCTTGTCGCTAATCCAAAGTCACCTTGTTAGTTGTCACTAGTTTTATTTTTGTATACTTCAAATGATGAGATATGCCATTAGAAGATTTTGTTTTTGTTAATTAACAAAGTGCTTTTTTATAGAGAACAAGCAAGACTAAAAACCCTCAGAATTCATATTACATCAACATACAAAAGATAAGAAGTCTAAACATCTACAAGGAAAGGACCTATCAGGCTAATATACAACTTGGGATCAACCAATTGTTACAAAGAGAAGACACTACATTAGAGGGCTTGATATTCCTGCTTTGAGAAGCCTTGACCCTGACTACCACCTTAATCTGACAGATGACTGATGAAGGGGGCCCGAGGATGCCTCTGAAGATCTGACTACTCCTTTCTTGCCAGAGGATATAGACCATGGCAGTTAGAGCTAGCCTTCTAGCAGCATTTGGAAATCCTCTGCTTTTGAAATTAGAGCAAAATTATTACACCTTATCAAACCATAGAATAGGGGCCAGAGGGAAACAACACAGTTTAACCACATGATACTAGACTTGCTTAGAGTAGGAACACTCGGTTGCTGCTAAGAGAACATGTAGTCAAGAATCACGTGTCGATCGTATCCTTTGTTCTAAGACTATCTCTAATACCCATCTAGAGAATAAAGCCATGCCTAGGAATATACTTGGAAAACCAGACCATTTGATGCCAGGTTACTGGTTACAGTAGGATAGTGTTTCTTAGGCATTCCATGTGACGGAGACTTGGTACTTTGAGGAGGAAGAACCAGTCCATACCACTGAATCAGCAGCACTTTGATTTGGAGGAGATGTAGGAGCTAAATGTGAAAGGAAAGGCCATGCCCATACATCATAATCGATGATGCACAAGACCTTTGTTGTTAGAGGAATATTAGAATTAGCTGCCATTTTTGGCCCATGATAATCTAGAAGATGCCCTAGGGTGCCAATTATCATGCCCTATGATGCACGGATATGGACATGGACACTGACACGGGGACACGAGAATTCTAAAAAAATAGAGACACAGACACAGCGGGGGACGCGCCACATGTATATTTATTTATATATTTGTTTTTCCATTTTTTTCCAAGTTTAAAGGGAAAAACGTGGACAAAATGAAAAATACATAGTTCGAATACCTTTCAAACAAAATAGAACATCCATAAGTTTATTACAACCCAATTGAAAAATTATAGTTTGACCCCAAAATTTTTAAAAATTACAGTTTGACCCCTAAAAATTTTGAAAACTACACTTTGACCCCCGCCATGTCCCCATCAGTGTCCCCCTCAAAAATTTAAATTAAATTATGGGACACGCCACGTGGCATGTCCTATACGTGACCCCGCGTGTCCCTGTTGTGTTCCCGCGTCCGACATTACAATACGTCGACCTATAGAGGTATCGGTGCTTCGTAGATCATGCCAAAAGAAGGTGGAAAAGCCATCTCCATTTAGAGATTTAACAAGATGTTTGGCTTTTGATATGAGGTTGAGGAATTGTCATAGTCCAAATACTATGATGCTTGATAAAATTTTTGTTGCTTCGTTTAACCCAGAGAGAGTTTTGCTTGGTATAAATGGCCGACTAGTCTATAAGCATTGCTGCATAATTCCAATCCACCAGCTTTCTAAGACCAAGACCTCCTTCACTTTTTGGGCTACAAACAACCATCCAACCGGGATATCTTATTTGAGTGCTCATACTTAGAAGTACCAGACTAGCGAAAATTTGTTATCAGTTGTTCGATGTGCTTACCAACTGACTTAGGAAGAACAAAATGCATAGCCAAAAAAACTTGCATATTGAATGGAATAGACTTACTGATTTGGAGACGACCAGCATAAGCAAGAGCCTTGCTAGCCCAATGAGTAATCTTAGAAGAGATTATGTCAATAAGAGGGGCACAATCTGAGGTTGAAAGCTTGGGGGAACTAAGGGGGACCCCAAAATATCTGACTAACAGCGAACTAGGTTGGAACCCCAAATGCTGTAGTTTTTGTGATTACCCAGAGCAGAAACCCCACCATTGTTATTTGGCCATGACAAAAATAGATGTTTTGTACTCTGTTTAACTTAGTAGCACGAGGCGGGGGCACGACTGGGGGAGCGGAGGCACCTAGAAGCTCTGAAGGTTGGGAGTGCATAAGGAGTGTATATAGATTATATAAAAACAAGTAAATAAAATATTTGTAAATACTTAACCACTAAAAGAAAAGTGAAACTTTCCAAAAAAATTTCCGATCTTAAAGCGCAATTATTGGAAGTTATATATCTTCAATTTGCAAAACTTCTTGACTAATATAATTCTCATAGTCTTATTTCCAGAATGACATAACTATTACACCCTGTCTTTTTAGATTCCTAATAATTATATTTCTGTAGAAAAAGAAAATGGATAATTACGGTTTGGATCAAAATTGATATTTTCTCTCTCCACATGGTATAATTGTTGCGGGCATAGTTTTGGGGTATAAGTTTAAATAGTTTTAGTAAATAGTGTTGTACCGTAACTAAATACTTTTATTAGGTGGTTACCTATTATTTAGGGGAGAACGTGGGTCGGTAATATAAGACTAGGGTTTTGTGTTTTAAGTGTTGTGAGATCAGAGCAGTAGTGTATTAGGGATTTCTTGGCCTAGCATGCTCAAGAACGACTTTTCATGTGGTACGTAGATTTCTATTCTTTTCCTACCTTCTTTTGCCTTGATAATATATAGGTGTCCATACAAGCTTCGGGTTCTGGCTATGGTGGAGTTGTTCTTGGTTTGGGCAATGGGGATTAATTTTTCCTTCATTAACTGGGCACCCAATTGGGTCAGTTTGCGAGTAATCAAAGCTGGTTTGGAGTTCTTAGTTACCGTGCATGCGTGGGTGTTAAGAGATTAATTGACGTGGTGTGCGTGGTGGAATTGTTTGAGGCGGCAATGTCCTTTTGTTTATTAGCAAGTAATTTCTCTCCTAGAATATTATTTATTTGGTGGCCTTGTGCATGTTGTGTGTGGTGCGTGTTTGGCCTGGCGGAATGGTGTATGTGTAGGGCTAATAGTTTATAGGTTATGTGAGTTGTCATTGTGTGAAGAGGAATATTGGGTGGTAGTCCTTTGATTGAGAGCTTTGGGTGTTGGTGAAGTTATTGCAATAGACTTAATTTGTTCCTCTCTTATAATACTAGTATTTGGGTTGAAGTGGAAAAGACTATTCATGATCAAAAGATAAAAAAAGTGGTGTGTGCATGTGGGTTAAGGGCATGGAATTTGGGTTTTGTAGTTTTGGTGGTTACTGATGGTTAGTAATTAGGATTAGGCTATGTTTTTATTTCATTTTTATTACAAATCGCATTTGGTATTTACAGTGTATGTTTGAATAGATAGTCATTCGTGTTTGTTATTTTGTACAGGTTAGCCATTTTTTGCGTTGTTTGATTGCATTACTTTTGGACCTAAGCATGTTACGTACTTTCGAAAGTTTCCCGTGTCCCTTAAAATTATTCTCTTGAAAATTGATATGATTGTTATTCGGAAACCCATAACTGTTTTTAATTTGTTCTATAAATTGGCTTGCGGTAAACATTTGGTGAAATCTTGTGGTATTGTGATCACCTTTTTGGGGAGAACTGTGTGGATATTATTGGGAACATATATTGGAAAGTTCAAGGACATTAGAGAAGAGACACGGGTTAGGCTAGTGACCCTAATGCTCAACGGTTGATTTTGACCGGATTGTTCTTAGGGAAAAGTTCCACAGGCTGCCTACTCGTGGTGATTATAAAATTCGATATTGGATCCAATTTTGAGGTATTTGTTCACTGGCATTTGGTACTGTTTTGTATTGGTTGTGGTTCCCCATTGTGGTTCCCCATTGTGGTTGGATATTGTATTGTGATCACCATTAAGATTTATTGGTTAAATTGTTCATTGGGTTTGTTTATATTTTGTTGTACACCGCATATGCCAAAGTTATGCTGACATGGTATATTATTTTGATCCCTATTTTTGAACTTTTTTTTAATATACATGTTTTGCAATTCACTAAGCTCGTCAGCAAGCAAGTTGGGGAGTTAGGCTAGGACTTTAGTGGCATCTTGGGGATTTCTTTTGGTTGACCTACTTAGAGTGTCTCATCATAATTTAGTGTTTTATTTATTGCTTTCGCAATTGAAACATTTTATCAGATATTTGGGTCTTTTTATTATTGGTGATTCATTGATATTGTTTGGTTCATGGGATGTTCGTGCCCCATGCTTTTGACTAGATCCTGTTAATTTGAGGTCTTCGTATAAAAAGATTTTCGGTCACTTATAAATTTCTTTTTGGGCTGCATGTTCTACGAGTATGGGTCTTGTGGTTCATGAACGGTCACTACCTTTTTTGGGTGTGACAATTGTGGTATCAGAGCCTAGGTTTGAAAAAAAGATGACTTTTGCATTCATTTTTATCATGTTCTTGTAGTGAAGGTCTGAGTCCTATTCCCATTTGTAAGAAGTTTTGTTGTTTGATGTGGATTGGTACTGCATTGTATCATAGAGATAATAATCATTCAGTGGGAACATTATTTTTCCCTAGACTTTGGATAGGGTATTGGAGGAGAATTGGCATACGTGATTTTATTCGATATTTGATTGTCACACTTATTTTACAAGTACGCTGGTGGCGTAATGCAGTTGGAGTATGATGTTATTGAATTTGAACAATTAGTATTGGTGGTAGTGTACTTGGAGATTGACTAACTTAGAGGATTGCTTCAATTTGATATTGAGGATGAGCTAGTTTAATTGTGTGAGGATGTGTCAATAGTTTCCTACTTGTAATACTCGGTAAATCTCAGATATTTTTGAATTGTTGTTTGATTGTTCCTTCGTTCTTATGCTCGAGATCTAGTAGAGATTTGGTTTTGTTTTATTAGGAGGGGTTAATAATTATGTTTATCTAAGGCCATACCTAATGAATTTGTTGATGTTTTAATAGGAGTTGAATAGTGGTAAGAATGGTGAGGATTCCAATGTTTCAATGACTTTTAAAAAAAAAAACTCTGATGGTCCAGGTGAATATAAAGTTGGAGTAGTTGATTCTTGAAGTTGTGGGTTTGTCTAATTGTAGTAGCAGTTGTTTAGTTTCGAGAGCTTGCCAATGTAAATGTTTTGATGAGGTTATGACCACTTGTTTGGTGGTGGTCAAGCAATGGGCTATGGCTATATCAGGATGTGAGTACTTGGGTCTGTAAAATAATATGGAAGGTTGATTGTCATGGTGTAAAGTTATGGAGTGCGTCGGTGATGATTTGACAATTTAATGCATTACGGTATTGCTGTGGTGAAATTATGGGAAGGTTAGGAAAGAGAAAATTTGATTTCGTAAACTTATGGGATTAGAGTTGTTATTGTGCCGTTAAGGTAAATATGGAGTATTACCGATTTGATCTTTAGTAGCTTTGGAGTTTTTTATTTATTTCCTTCTAAAGGTTTAAACTCTTACTTTTAGGGATGATTTAGACATGTGATTTTGTACGACAAAAAAAGAGAAGAGAAATGAATGCAGGATTTTATGAAGTTGAATTTTGAGTTAGTGCGTGGAATTAGTCTTCTAGATGCTAGGTGAATTTAAGGATTTTCAGGTAATGATGTGTATTAATTTGAGAATTAGTTTTGAAGACACTACTGAGTTGAGAAATTAACGAGGCTGTAGATTTGTATAAGATGCCCCTTGACTTTTTTCTTTCTTTCTTTTTAGATTCGGTGGAGTGAGATTCTGTTTAGCAATACCATTGATACCCATCTTAAACTTTGGTTGAGGTGATAAAGATTAGATTGCATTTATTGAAGAATTCTGTTCTTGCAGCACTTTTAGTTTGGATATGTGGAATTGAATTTGCAAGGTGCGTTGTTACCTAAAAATTAATTCAAGATTTGATCATTTGTTGGACAATTGTGAAGACTGATTTGAGAATGTTTCAACAAAACTTTTTGGTGGGTATGGGTGTGTGATGTGTAGCATAACAAGAGGTGATCGGTTGGGGCATATGACTTGTGATACTGCATTAAAAGGGTATTCATTAGTAGACTTTGGATTTTTGTGAATGGGGGGATTGTTGTAGTTAATATTGAAGATCAATCCTTAGAACTTGGCTTACTTGGGTTTGAGTGTAATTATATCGATTTTTTTCATGACTACTAATTCTAACCTTGTTAGACAATATGGTAGATTATCTTAATTGTTAGTGTTAAGTTTGTTCCTTTTAGGCGAAGTTGGACCATAATATCGGGGAGATTGTGTGGAAGTATTTTTGTTGGTTTGTAGCGATGCAATGCCGTAAGATATCATGAAGACTTATATGTACTTGTGGAACTTAACTGTTATTGAGTTGGATGTGGAAGAGAGATTTATATTTCATTGCTAGAACTGTGAAAGTTGGACATGGAAGTATCACTTTAATATGGGAAACAAAAGAGAACATGATGAATTTTCAGACATTTGGTTCTGTTGTTGATGGAGCTTTATTGCTATACTGTCAAGGATTAGAATGTACGCAATTTTGTGGATTGAGTGTCTGTTTTATTGAGCATTTTTTTTAGAGATGTAATTTCTTCGGTGCAATATATACAGTGAGGATTTTGGAAGTGTATGGGATATGCTATATGTAAATGTGGATAATGTATTTTTTTTTTTCCTGTGTCCGAGTTTGGAGGAACCCTAAGAATTGATCATGTGAGTGATTTGATACTGTTTTAGCAGCTAGTTAAAAATTTAAAACTGTAGGAGGTTATAGAAATAATTCAAGTTCGGGGTTTGGATTTCTTTTTCTTATGAGACATGAGTCGGGATTCTAAGAATTGGTGGTCCACTTGGGACTAGATTAGATCGATGCACTTGGATGTATTAATGTATGGACATAATGAGGCAGTAACTATTGAATGGTTGACAAATTTTTGAGTTCTTGGATATTTGAGATGTTCAATCTTAAGGAGACATGATTCTTTTCGGAGTTCCTAATAACTACTTTCATTGAAATTTTTTTTTTTTGAGCTTGATGTGAGTGATATGGCTGTAGAGAGATAGAATGGTTACATGAATGTCGAGTTGGGGGTTGTAGTTGATGGGCTCACTAAGTCAAAGTATTTTGTTGGTATTAAGATGATATATACATTCTATCGTTTGGTGTGGTTGTGTGTTTGGAGGAATGTTAGACTCCATGGTTCACCTGTATCAATTGTGTCAAACCGTGATCCTTGTTCTATAGCTAAATTTTGGGATGCCTTACAGGCAAGGACGGGTACTCTCATACTTTTTAGCTCAGCTTACCACCTGTAAACTTATGGTCTATACAATGTTTGGAAGATTTATTGAGAGCATGTACCTTAGAGGGAAAAGGAAATTAGGATGATCAGTTTCTGTTGATGGAATTTGCATACAATAATAGCTATTATTCGAGGGTGAGAGTTGCCCCCAGTCGTGGTTTTGTATGGGTAGAAGTATAGATTCCCTATCTGTTGGCATGAGGTTGGAGAAAGGCGACTTATGGGACTTGACTTGGTGGAGAATGCGAATAAAAAAAATAACTATTTGGGAAAGGTTTGTTGCAGTTCAGAGTAGACAAAAAAGTTCTGTGGATAATCGCAGGAGGGATTGGAGTTTGCAATAGGAGATATGGTGTTTCATAAGGTGTCCCCATGGAAAGGTGTTATTTAGTTTGGCAAGAAAGGGAAGTTGAGTCCCTTCTATTTTTGTCCTTTTGAGGTTTTGGAGAGGATTGGTGAGGTGGCTTATCGTTTGGCGATGCCCCTAGTTTGGCTTGGGTTCATAATGTTTTTCATGTGTTGATGTTGAGGAAGTATGTGCATAGTCCATCCAATGTGATTGATTAAGAGCCACTTCATGTTCATGATGATTTGACGTATGATGGGCAACCCATTGAGATACTTGATATGAAGAGAAAGGCACTTCGAAAAAAAAAATTCATTTGGTTAAATTGTTGTGGTAAGTAGAGCTAGGCAACAAACATGATGGCGGGGAGTTCTATGACGGCTGGAAATGTTTAAGTTTGGCGGGGTTTTATGAGAACTTGTGTTTTTGAGAACTTGTTTTATGTTGGAAATATTTGAATGTTTAAGGCATACTTGTTTAGTGTTGGAACTTACGTTTTTAAGACTCTAAGTGGTGGTTGGAAGTTGGAACTTATATTTTAAGACTTTTAGTGGTGGTTGTTGATTTGATTTTTCTCTTCATTGGTGGTTGTAACTTATGTTTTAAGACTCTATGTCAGTGTATTTATACTTGTAGAAAGTTAGAAATTGTGAAAATTTGTGAATGCACCTCTTTTAAACATGTTCAAACCATGTCGTGTTACTGGTTGACACGCCTATCTATTAATTTTGATAAACAGGTCGTGTTTGGGTTGACCTGTTTATTAGCAGGCCGTGTTCGTGTTTGGAAAATTAACACGATTAGTAAACAGGTTGTGTTCGTGTTGGGTGGTTTGTGACACAAACCTAGCTGACATGACCCGACATGACTTGTTACCCAGGTCTAGGTAAGCACTCGGTTTATGAAGCTACTTTAGAATGTGAAGAGGAAGTGCACAAAAAATACCCATGTTTGTATGCTTGAGGTTAATATGCAATTTCGAGGACGAAATTTATTTTTAGGGGGAAGGATGTTACACCCTATCTTTTTAGATTCCTAATGATTTTATTTCTGTAGAAAAAGAAAATGGATACTTATAGTTTGGATCAGAATTGATATTTTCTCTCTACATGGTATAATTGTTGTCGGCACTATTATAGTTTTGGGGTATAAGTTTAAATTATTTTAGTAATTAGTGTTGTACTGTAATTAAATACTTTTAATAGGTAACCTATTATTTAGGGGATGATGTGGGTCAGTAATATAAGACTAGGGTTTTGTGTTTTAAGTGCTGTGACGATAGAGCAGTAGTGTATTGGGAGAATTCTTTGCTGAGCATGCTCTGGAACGGCTCTTCATGTGGTACATAGATTTCTATTCATTTCCTACCTTCTTCTTCTGCCTTGATAATAGATAGGTGTCCATATAAGATTCGGGTTCTGGCTATGGTGAAGTTGTTCTTGGTTAGGGCAATGGGGATTAATTTATTCTTCATTCATTGGGCACCCAATTGAGTCAGTTTACGAGTAATCAAAGTTGGTTTGGAGTTCTTAGTTATTGTGCATGCGTGGGTGTTAAGAGATTAATTGTCATGGTGTGCGTGGTGGAATTGTTTGAGGTGGCAATATACATTTTTTTATAAGCTAGCAATTTCTCTCCTAGAATATTATTTATTTGGTGGCCTTGTGCATGTCTTGTGTGGTGTGTGTGGGGCCTGGCGGAATGGTGTATATGTGGGGCTAGTTGTTTGTTGGTTGTGTGAAGAGAAATTTTTGGTGGTAGTCCTTTGATTGAGAGATTTGGGTGTTAGTGAAGTTATTGTAGTAGACTTAATTTGTTCCTCTCTTTTAATACTTGTATTTGGGTTGAAGTGGAAAAGGCTGTTCATGATCAAAAGATAAAAATAGTGGTGTGTGCACGTGGATTGTGGCATGGAATTTGGGTTTTGTAGTTTTGGTGGTTACTGGTGGTTAGCAATTAGGATTAGGCTAGGTTTTTATTTGATTTTTATTGTAAGTCACATTTGGTATTTACAGTGTATATTTGAATAGATAGTCATTCGTGTTTTGTTATTTGTACAAGTCAGCTTCTTTTTGCGTTTGATTGCATTACTTGTGGACCTAGGTGAGTGGTTAAGCATGTTACGTACTTTCAAAAGTTTCCCGTCCTTAAAATTATTCACTTGAAAATCTAGATGAAAAACAAAATATTACTTTTGCATTCATTTTTATCATGTTCATTTAGTGGAGGTCTGAGTCCCCAGAGTCCTATTGCCATTTGTAAGAAGTTTTGATGTTTGGTGTGGATCGGTACTGCATAATCTTATGGAGATAATTGCCATTCAGTGGGAGCATTATTTTTCCATAGACTTTGGATAGGGTATTGGACGAGAATGTGGCATATGTGATTTTATTCGTTATTTGGATTGTCGCACTTATTTTACAAGCACGTTGGTGGCGTTATGCAGTTGGAGTATGATGTTATTGAATCTTAACAATTAGTATTGGTGGTAGTGTATTTGGAGATTGACTAACTGAGAGGATTGCTTCAATTTGATATTGAGGATGAGCTAGTTTGATTGTGAGGGTGTGTCAAGAGTTTCCTACTTGTAATACTCGGTACATCCCAGATATTATTAAATTGTTGTTTGATTGTTCCTTCGTTCTTATGCTTGAGATCCTAGTAAAGATTTGATTTTGTTCTATCAGGAGGGGTTAATAATTATGTTTATCGAAGGCCATACCCAATGAATTTGTTGATGTTTTAATAGGAGTTGAATAATGGCAAGAATGGTGAGGATTCCAATGTTTCATTGTTTCAATCACTTAAAAAAAAAAAAAAAACTCTTAATGATCCAGGTGTATATAAAGTGGGAGTGGTTGATTCTTCAAGTTGTGGGTTTGTCTAATTGTAGTAGTAGTAGTTCAGTTTTGAGAGCTTGCCAATGGAAAGGTTTTGATGAGGTTACAACTGCTTGTTTTGTGGTGGTCATGCAATGGGCTATGGCTATATCAGGATGTGAGTGCTTGGGTTTGTAAAATTCTATGGAAGGTTGATTGTCATGCTGTAAAGTTATGGATTGCGCCGGTGATGATTTGACAGTTTAATGCATTACGGTGTCGTTGCCGTGAAATTATGGGATGGTTAGAAAAGAGAAAATTTGATTGGGTAAACTTATGGGATTAAATGTTGTTATTGTGCTGTTAAGGTAAATATGGAGTATTACCGACTTGATCATTAGTAGTTTTAGAGTTCTTTATTTATTCACTGCAAAAGGTTTAAACGCTTACTTTTTGGGATGATTTGGACATGTGATTTTGTACGACAAAAAAAAAGAGAAGAAAAAGCAGAGAAATTAATGCAGGTTCCTGATGCGAGGTGAATTTAAGGTTTTTCTGGTAATGATATGTATTATGTGTTGTAATAGGAAGTGAGACTAGGGGCTATTAGTTTGAGAATTAGTTTTGAAGACACTACTGAGTTGAGAAATTAACGAGGCTGTAGATTTGTATATGATGCCCATTGATTTTTTTTTTTCTTTCTTTTTAAATTCGGTGGAATGATATTCCGTTTAGCAATACAATTGGTACACGTCTTAAACTTTGGTTAAGGTGATAAGATAAGATTGCATTTATTGAAGAATTCTGGTCTTGCATCTCTTTTAATTTGGATATGTGGAATTGATAATGATATTTGCGAGGCGCGTTGTTACCTAAAAATTAATTCAGGATTTGATCATTTGTTGGACAATTGTGAAGATTGATTTGAGAATGTTTCAACAGAACTGTTTTGAGGGTACGGGTGTGTGATGTTTAGCATTACAAGAGGTGATCTGTTGGGCCCTAAGATGTGTGATGCTGTATTAAATATCAGAAGCTTTGAGGTCTAGGGAGTTCATTAGTAGACTTTGGATTTTTGTGAATGAGCGGTTGTAGTAGTTAATTATTGAAGATCAATCCTTAGAACTTGGCTTACTTGGGTTTGAGCTGTTATTATATCGATTCTTTTCATGACTACTCATTCAATCTTGGATAGACAATATGGTAGATTATCTTAATTGTTAGTGTTAAGTTTGTTCCTTTTAAGCAAAGTTGGACCATAATATCAGGGAGATTTGTGTGGAAGTATTTCTTTTGGTTCGTAGCGATGGAATACAGTAAGATATCATGAAGACTTATATTACTTGTGGAACTTAACTGTTATCGAGTCGGATGTGGAAGAGATAGGTATATTTCATAGCTAGAAATGTGAAAGGTTGACATGGACGTATCACTTTACTAAGGGAACCAGAAGATAACGTGATGAATTTTCTGACATTTGATTCCGTTGTTGATGGAGCTTTATTGCTATACCTTCAAGGATTAGGATGTGAGCAATTTTGTGGATGAGGAGTTTGTTTTGTTTAGCATTTTTCTTAGAGCTGTAATTTCTTCGGTGCAACATATATACAATGGTTATTTTGGAAGTGAATGGGGTATGCTATTCTGGTTGGAAGTGAATGGGGTATGCTATTTTGGAATGTGGAAAATGTATTTTTTTTTCTGTGTAAGAGTTTGGGGGAATCCTAAGAATTGATCATGTGAGTGATTTGATATCTTTTTAGCGGCTTGTTAAATATTTAAAATTATAGGAGGTTAAAAAAAGAATTCAAGTTGGAGGTTTGGATTTCTTTTGCTCATGAGACATGAGTCGGTGTAGACACCCTATTCTGGACTATCTAGATCAGCACGTTTGCGGTCTCTTTGTTACCCCAATGATGATAAACGGTCGAAAACTCTCCGAGGTCGATGGAAGGTCCTGAGCTTTGAGTGTTGGACCCTCCTCTTTCAAACCATTTCAAACCCCGTCAAACCCTTCAAATCCAGAGCCAAATAAGCCTCAGCAAAACCGAACCTTGCTTACGCCAACTCTTGCTTGGCGTGCGCCAAGAAATTGCCACGTGTCGGACATCGACCGTTGACTGAGTTTGACCTGGCGCACGGTGGGATGTAGGTGGCGTACACATGGTCAAGGCCGGTCAAATCACCGCTTTTCTGTCACGTGCTCGAGACTTTGTAACTAACCCAGTACAGTGCAGAGCCTCCTGATCATTACATCCTGCAGGGCCATCCCCCTCTCTCTCCTACACACCCCATCAAGGCTAGTCTCATGCATTTAATGCATGGAGGCTCCCTCTAACCTAACCAAGCCCCTTAACCCCAGCTGATCCCCCTGGTCTCAAGCCCTCTCTCCACCATAAATACCCCCCTTGCATTCATTTGCAAGGGGTTAGCATATTCATTAACCCAAGCTCTCCCTCTCTTCTTTCTCTTGTTCTCTCTTCTCCATTGAAAGAGTAAGAGTAAGAGAGGTACCTCACACCACTGATCAGTCATTACACACCCTCCATCTTCTACCTCCAAAGCTCACAACCATCTTTCCATCTCTTGCACCAAAGGTATACCACCTTTGTGCTGCTTTCCGTTTTCAATTC
Organism: Rhododendron kiyosumense; assembly: GCA_019656275.1. Classification (NCBI taxonomy): domain Eukaryota; kingdom Viridiplantae; phylum Streptophyta; class Magnoliopsida; order Ericales; family Ericaceae; genus Rhododendron; species Rhododendron kiyosumense. Next base: position 4,540,382 of record BPLS01000707.1, read on the forward strand.
CTGAGGGGAACCAAAAGGGTTCTGGCTAGTAACTGATACTAGTCCAGGCCTCTCTCTGGTAAAATAAACCAGTCGTAGAGGACAAACCATGGCGCACGCCAGCTTCATCTGGCCGTACGCCACCTTTGGCTGTATGTGCACAGTTGGCGTGGGGATCATGAAGTGTCCATTATTGCTTATTTCCTTTTCTGTCATCACCTTCTAGCATGCTAATAACCAGTTTATTGCTTTCTGTATTTTAGAACTATTCAAATGTAGCTTTCAATACTTGTGTCTTTTTGCTTCTTAAGGCCTCTGGGGTATTTCTGGTCATGTTCCAAAACCCAGATGATGTAAAGCCAAACACTGGTTAGCATGCAATCCTGGTGTACGGTCCCCATGGGGTGGCGTACGGCACGCTTGTCACAGACCAGTGCCTGGTCCTTACATCGCAGTTCAATCCTGGCCTTTTGTTCCTCCCCACTCTGTTTATGGGGTTTGCTTTGCTGTTCTCCTGGCTCTTAGCCATTTCTCATGTCTGTACTTGCACTTAAACTATATTATCAACTGCGTGATTTGTCCTGGGTGTGCACTGGTCCATTCCAGAGCCCAGAGGGTTGAGAGTAAGTGCTGTAAGAAATCAGCAGGGTAGTGTACGCCAGCTTTGAGGTGGCGTGCGCAGGGTGTGTTGGCGTGTAGTGGCCTGGCCATTCCGTGCCAGCATGTTGCCAGCTCACGCGCCCGACGAGCAGCGTACATCATCCCGCTGAACTCTTTGCATTGCTTGCTCTCAATCTATGCTTTTACGTTAATTCAATTCAAGCAAGCAAACCATCATCCATAAACATTTTCTCATATAAACTGCAATTTGTTACGGTTTTAACCCCCATTAGCTGTTCCCCCGCCCTAACTGGCTAAAAATGATCGAATGAGAGAAAAATCCAAATATTTTATAAAATGCCTGAGTAGAGACCGATCCCCGGATTGGGCGAGAGGGGTGCCATAAAACCCTTCCCCTCTCGTAACCTGGCTCCCGAACCTCAGATATCGAAGGTGACGACGGTCCAGTCTACGCCTTTTTCAAATCAAATCAAACCCTTTTTCAAATCAAAGCAAAACGTAGCAAGCGTTCTCGAGTTCGGTTCCTTGGGTGCCTCACCGCTAAAACCCGAGTGGCGACTCTGAATCGAAGCGTTTCGCTGCGCTATTTTCTAAGAGGGCCGCCCCCAAACAAATTAACCTTTGCAAACCAAAATCGGGCGATTTCTTGGGGCGTGTGCCCACAGTCGGGATTCTAAGAATTGGTGGTCCACTTGAAACTACATTAGATCGATGCACTTGGATGTATTAATGTTTGGACATAATGAGGCAGTAACTATTGAATGGTTGGCAAAATTTTTGATTTCTTGGATATTCGAGATGTTCAATCTTAAGGAGACATGATTCTTTTCGGAGTTCCTAATAACTACTTTCATTTAATTTTTTTTGAGCTTGATGTGAGTGATATGGGCTGTAAAGAGATAGAATGGTTACATGAATGTCGAGTTGGGGGTGTGAATATATATTCTGTATCTTGAATATATATTCTATATCTTCTTGTAATATGCTATTTTAGGACATGTATCGTAATCAAATCCTAGCATAATCATAGGGTAATCATATCGTAATCAAATCATAGCATAATCATAGGGTAATCATATCGTAATCAAATCTTGTAATCTTCCTTTCTTAGGTGTAGCTTTACTCTATTTAAAGGTGTACTCACCTCATTGTAATTCATTCAGAAATAATATCAGTATTTCCGTCTCTGTGTCTCTGTTTTCTATCATGGTATCAGAGCTAGGTCTTGGGTGGCCTCACCTCTCGTGGGAAAGTCTCTGTCATCTCTGTCGCCCGAGTCAGTCAGTCAGCTCCTGGTCAGTCAGCTCCACGTGCATCCGGGCTGCACGTGAGGGGAAGTGTTAGACTTGTCCCACATCGCTCATCTAAGCCACCCAAGCTTAGTTAATAAATTCTAGAGGCTACTCTACCTATTGCCAATTGGTTTTAGGTTGGAACCCTCCAAGAAATCTAACATGGTATCAGAGCGGGTTCCGAAACCCTAACCCTGTTTTTCGATCAGCCTTCTATCCTCAGATCTCTCTCTCTATCGATCCCTCTCTCTGTTTTTTTTAGCAACCCAAATCACAAGAAACACCCACAGCAGTCAACACCCATCCTTCTCCAACCGCCGGTGACCTACCCACACTCCGACAACCTCCAGCAGCACTTGTCGACACTGTAGCAGATCCGGCGACCTCTGTTACAGCTTCGACTAACCAGTCTAAGGCAGATTGGTACTCCGGTATTCTGTTTTGTTTTTTTGTTTTTGACTGCGTTTCTCTGTTAGCATCATGTCTGGCGATAAAAATCAGGCTATTAGTGTTCGTTTGACCGGTAACAACTACTCCTATTGGGCTCATGTGATGAAAATTTTTGTTGTTGGTAAAGAAATGTGGGGATATGTAGACGGTTCTACACTACCTCCTTCTGATCCAAAAGACCCAGGGTATGCCACTGCCTTGGGAAAATGGAACACAGGGAATGCACAGATTTTGACTTGGTTTCACAACTCCGTAGAACCAAGTATTGGCATGAATTTTTCGAAATATAACACAGCAAAGAAAGTTTGGGATTATCTACAAGCACTGTATCTTGAATCAAATTTTGCTAAACGATATGAGCTTGAAATGTCCATCCAAAATACCACCCAAAACAATAAATCGATTCAAGAATTTTATAACGAAATGACTACATATTGGGATCAGTTAGCTCTCATGGAACCTTCAGATTTGCAGCTACTTGATAGTTATGTCAGATTTCGTGAGGAGCTACGACTTGTTCAGTTTCTCATGGCCCTTCGGCCTCAGTTTGAGCCTCTTCGTGGGGCTATCTTGCATCGGTCTCCATTGCCCTCAGTAGATGGTGCTGTTCATGAGCTTATCGCTGAGGAAACGCGGTTCAAAGTGGCTAATCTTGCATCTCCCTCACAGTCTGTCTTTGCTGCTCCATTTGCTCCGTCTGGTCAGTATCCGGCACATCACTCGCCCACTCCAGCATCTCATCCTGTCCAATTTGCGGCCAAGCCAAGGCCTCAAATTCCTGAAGATGAATGTAACTATTGCCATCAGAAGGGTCATTGGAAGCATCAGTGACCTAACCGTCCCAAGCCAAAGGGGCGAAATGTTACTCAGTCGACTGGTTCTCATGCCCCACATCAGTCTCGGGCACCACAACAGTATTCTCGCTCTCCTACAGCCTTGGCAACACCGGCTCATATCGTAATCAAATCATAGCATAATCATAGGGTAATCATATCGTAATCAAATCTTGTAATCTTCCTTTCTTAGGTGTAGCTTTACTCTATTTAAAGGTGTACTCACCTCATTGTAATTCATTCAGAAATAATATCAGTATTTCCGTCTCTGTGTCTCTGTTTTCTATCAGGGGGTTGTAGTTGATGGGCTCACTAAGTCAAAGTATTTTGTTGGTATTAAGATGAAATATACATTCTATCGTTTGGTGTGGTTGTGTGTTTGGAGGAATGTTAGACTCCATGGTGCACTTGTATCAATTGTGTCAAACAGTGATCCTCGTTCTGTAGCTAAATTTTGGGATGCCTTATAGGCAGGGATGGGTACTCGCATACTTTTTAGCTCGGCTTACCACCCGTAAACTGATGGTCTGAGAGGTTTATACAAAGTTAGAATGATTCATGGGGAGCATGTACATCAGTGGGAAAAAGAAATTGGGATGATCAGTTTCTGTTGATGGAATTTGCATATAATAATAGCTATCGTTCGAGGTTGGGAGTTGCCCCCATTCGTGGTTTTGTATTCGTAGAAGTATAGATTCGCTATCTGTTGGCATGAGGTAGGAGAAAGGCAACTTGTGGGACTTGACTTGGGGGAGGATGCAAATAAAAAAAAATACTATTCAGGAAAGGTTTGCATCAGTTCAGAGTTGACAAAAAGTTCTGTGGATAATCACAGGATGGATTGGAGTTTGCAATAGGATATGGTGTTTCTTATGGTGTTCCCATGGAAAGGTGTTATTCGGTTTGGCAAAATGGGGAAGTTGGGTCCTTGCTATATTGGTCCTTTTGAGGTTTTGGAGAGGATTGGTGAGGTGGCCTATCGTTTGGCATTGCCGCCTAGTTTGGCTCAGGTTCAAAACGTTTTTCATGTATCGATGTTGAGGAATTATGTGCATAGTCTGTCCAATGTGATTGATTAAGAACCACTTCATGTTCAAGATGAGTTGATGTATGATGGGCAACCCATTGAGGTACTTGATATGAAGAGAAAGGCACTTCGAAAAAAATTAGAAGCTCCCTTCTACTAAGCTCGAAACCCAGAGAAGTACCCTGGAATGTTAAAGATGTCTGTTTAGTTAGTAATATTGCTTCATTCTTCATTCTAATGAGTACATTTGTAGGTTCTTGAAGAGGGGTATGGAACTGAAGGTGTTACCCGCAAGGAGTGGAGTTACTCTTTACTTCAGTTGCAAAGATATTCCACTCCTTACAATCCGTGTACGAAGGTCAGTTTTCTACATGGTTCGTGAAACTTTGACTTGATCTTTAGCTGCACAACTAGTACCTTTTCCCACAGCGAAATTTCAGAAGTTTTGTACTGACAGTTTAGGCTATATGTGAGTGTGTATTACTTCTCTGTACATGGTAACAGTAAGTTATTAATGTGAACTTGGTGAAAGGTACTAAGCTTGAAACCCAGAGAAGTACCCTGGAATGTTAAAGATGTCTCTTCTGTTTAGTTAGTAATATTGCTTCATTCTTCATTCTAATGAGTACATTTGTAGGTTCTTGAAGAGGGGTACGGAACTGAAGGTGTTACCCGCAAGGAGTGGAGTTACTCTTTACTTCAGTTGCAAAGATATTCCACTCCTTACAATCCGTGTACGAAGGTCAGTTTTCTACATGGTTCGTGAAACTTTGACTTGATCTTTAGCTGCACAACTAGTACCT
>BPLS01000707.1:4545396-4650336 GCA_019656275.1 Rhododendron kiyosumense
ATTCCCACAGCGAAATTTCAGAAGTTTTGTACTGACAGTTTAGGCTATATGCGAGTGTGTATTACTTCTCTGTACATGCTAACAGTAAGTTATTAATGTGAACTGGGTAAAAGGTACTAAGCTCGAAACCCAGAGAAGTACCCTGGAGTTTTAAAGATGTCTCTTCTGTTTAGTTAGTAATATTGCTTCATTTATCATTCTAATGAGTACATTTGTATGTTCTGCAAGAGGGGTACGGAACTGAAGGTGTTACCATCAAGGAGTGGAGTTACTCTTTACTTCAGTTGCAAAGATATTCAACTCCTTACAATCCGTGTACAAAGGTCTGTTTTCTACATGGTTCGTGAAGCTTTGACTTGATCATTAGCTGCACAACTAGTACCTATTCCCACAGCTAATTTTCAGAAGTTTTGTACTGACAGTTTAGGATATATGTGGGTGTGTATTGCTTCTCTGTACATGCTAACAGTAAGTTATTAATGTGGACTGGGTAAAGGTGTAACTGGTTTTTGGCCTTAGTCCTTGGCCTATGTTACACGGACTGAGAGGGTCAGGTCTGTAATATTCATCTAACTCCCACCCAAGGACACTGAGACACAACCCAGTAATCAGAGTCCTTGATATATTTATATTTTTTGGGCAAAATGGTGGGTACAAGAAGGCACAGAGCCTTGCGTTCTTTATATGCAAGCTATATATGTTGTTGTATTCAAAATCGGAGTACTATAGTTGCTTGCTATGAAATGTCCAACTACACATGCTGGACCCTTATTCAAATGTCGAGTTACAACACTGATATTAAACTAAATTTTAGAGGAGTCCTTTTGACATGAGCCCTTACCTCTTGAAGTATATTACACGTGAGTAATACCCTGTTGTTAACAACTGGTGTTATTTGGAGTCCCTTACGAATATTTGTGTGCAACCTTTTGAACATTTTATGATTTTTAAGTTCATTCTTTGTAAATATATGCATCCTGTCTCATTGTTAATCCAACTGCATGTATTTGTTAGGCAGGAAAAATTGTTGGAGTCATCTTATCTAATGAAACACCTTCTCAAGTGTCAGAAACAGTGTTGAATGTTATGTTCACTTCTCAGCCCTCTGCTCGTTGGCCGGAGGAAACAACAGGCTTGCCAAATTCAAAGCATGTGGCAGAAGTACTGTTGGTTAGGACCCTAGCTTGGGTTACAGGAATCATTCATCTAGTTGCCACCATCATGGGGGTGAGTTGCTTATCAAAGCCCGTTAATTAAGTTTTTCCTTTGGTCAGGTTGTCAACATTTATAAGACTTGGCAAATCCTGTCTGAATGCAAAGAGAAGTTTAAATAACATTTTTTTTTATCTCAGCAGATTGATTAAAATTATTTCTCTCATTAAGAATACATTCTCAACATTTACTCAGACGCTAGAGATTTTAAGTCTCTAAAATATTTGTAAGACATTCCACATGTCAACTCACTTGTAAAGCTTTGAGCAAAAAACTTTGTTTCAGGACAACAGAGTTCGCTCTTTTTTTCTTAGGGTGCAAATATTTGCCTCCAACATGAATCTCTGGTTCTCATACGTGGTCGGTAGCATTAATCCCGTCATGGTGACTGACCTATGGCTATCATGGAGTAGAATGCATCGCAATAGCATCTGACATGAATGTGTTGTTATTAATAGCTGTATGTAAACAACTCTGGGCTTTAGTTTCCGAGTTCAGTATTCTCTCTCCATCTAGAATAGTTTGGGAATTAATAGCTGACTCACTGTGCTTTCATCGTGATGACAAAGTGAGTGGTTTTATTGAGTCGGAGAGGAAGCATCAATCTGCATAGAGGGAACTAGCAGCATTGAAGCCCACTGCTCTATCTGTCGCAGTGGTTTAAATGGTGAAAGGTGCAGCGAGGCGCAATGGACCCCTGGGGCTTTAGCGCATGGTGCGGCGCGCACTTTATTGACTTGAAGCGCAAAAAAAAAAAATTCTTCACAACGAGGCAAATTTTATTAGAACAAGTTTTCAACACAAACACTTGTAAAACTTTCAAATACATAAAACATAACATGTCAATGGTTAAACGAAAGTACCAGACACTAAACATAACATATCATCCATGAAAAGCTAACATAATAATGTTTAGCCTTAGAGACATAACAAAAGGATTAAAGGCAATAAAATCTAGAGGCATGCATAGGCATTAATGATCATTCTCCGAAACAAGAACTTCATCTTCATCATCATCTGATGTTTTTGATTTATATCCTTCCACATCTTCTTCCTCCTCATCATCCATCTCCCATTCTTCCTCTTCATTCTCCTTGTCTATAATTGATGTCTTTCCAGTTGAAGCCTTAGCCTTTGGAGTTGGTTTTGCCATTTTCGCAATAGGTGTTGAGTCTGTTGACTTTGAACTTGATGCTCTAATTGTCTTCCTTGGTTCTTTGGCTCCAGAAGCTAAAGCAACATCATCCCAATTCAAATCATCATTCATCACCATCACCCTTAAACACAAACTCTTCCTCCATCTTCCCAACCAACCATTCATTGCTCTCATCAATATCTTTCAAGGATATGGGATCAATGCGATCACGTTTGAGGTATCGACGTTTCAATGCTCTATTGTACTTAACAAATACCAAATCATTGAGACGCTTTTGAGCTAGTCTATTCCTTTTTTTTGTGTGAATCTGCATTAACAATTAATTGTAGAAGGGACTTAAATTCATGATCATACATAACTAAAGGAAGTCAATGAATGCACTTGATTATCATTTACTCACATGCTCAAAGACACTCCAATTACGCTCACATCCCGAGGAACTACAAGTGAGGCTAAGAACTTTGATGGCAAATTTTTGTAAGTCAGGGAATGTCTTTCCCAAATGAGGCCCACCAGTCAGTCAGCTGCACACCATAGAATATAGATATTGGAAAACATTCTTAAAGTGCAACTCTTAGAACTTAAATTGTTACTGGATTAAGGTTAACATGGTGTGATGGTGATACCTGGTGCCCTTGTACCTCTTTGCCATTGGGTTACCGAAAAGTCCTTCAGGTTTCTCATACTTCATGAAGTCGGCACAAACAAGGTCTTGTGTATCATTATTGGGAATCAACTTTGTGATACATTTGTATAGGCCTCCAATGACTTCTGGAACTTTGCAAGCCTCTGGATCTTTGTAAAAAAATTCATGGTTTAAGTAAAAACCAGCTGCATGCAAAGGCCGATGCAATCGGACATCTCACCTCTTGTTGATTATCTTAAAGACCGCATCATCCATCTCATTATTTTGATTGAAGGAATTTGCAATAGTTTCTTTAGCCCGATCCATAGCCTCATAAATGTATTCCATTGGAGGCTTGACTTTTCCATCAACCAATCTAAGTACCTTAACAAGTGGGGATGCGAACTTGAGGGCAAGGAGCACATTCCTCCAAAATGAGGCCATCAACATGACTTTTTCTACATGTTGACCTTGTTGCTCTTTTACCCACTTGCTATTGGTCCACTTCTCTGATGTAAACATCTTCCTTAAGTTTCCCTTTTGTTCATAAACTCTTTGTAAAGTCAAAAAAGTGGTTGCAAACCGAGTTTTTACTGGCTTAATGAGCTCCTTCCTCTGGGTAAATTGCCTCAGCATATTCAACAACGAGGGTCGATTATAAATATAACCATGTATCATTATTGCCCTTTCCCAAGTTGTCTTCAAATTTGGTAACTTGATAATGTCATCAAACATCAAGTCCAAGCAATGGGCAGCACACGAAGACCAAAACAAGTGAGGTTGTTTTGCCTCCAACAACCTCCATGGTAATTGTTATAAATAAGTGGTGTTAGAAGTTAGAACTAGAATAATAAGTGATTTTCAATTATTCATAACTTCAAGTAAGTAACACAACCAAATAGCAAATTGAAATTCTCACCTGCCGCAGCACTATCCGTAACAACTTGAACCACGTTTGCTTCTCCAATATGCTCCACCCACCCATCAAGCAATTAATATATCATTTCTGCATCCTTTACAAATCTAGACGCATCCATAGATTTAAGAAACATGGTCCCTCTCGGAGAATTCACCAAAAGATTCATCAATGTTCTATTTCTCCTATCAGTCCACCCATCGCTCATTAGCGTACACTCATATTGTTCCTGATTTGTTTTGTGCTCCTCCATCAATTTGTTAACATGTTCCACCTCTTTTTTTTAGAAAAGAAACTCGCACTTGATGATAAGTGGGTGTGGGCAAACCCGGACCATATTGCCCAATAGCCTCTATCATTAGCGCAAAACTATCATTATTCACAACATTTAGAGGTATCCCCCAATCATATGTCCACCTTGCAATAGCCTGATGAGCCCGGTCTTTCCATAGTTTCTTATGTTGTTCATTCTCATCAATTTTTGGCTGTTTGCCCTTGGCTTTTCTATTTTCCACCACCACCTCTGGTTCAGGAGTGTAGTAAGTGTCGAGAGGCCCTATGGTTCTTGGTTTCTTAGGCTTAGAATGAATAGATGCGGTGGTGCTTTCGTGAGTAGAAGATTTCTTAGAACAGGGATTGGATTCAACAATATCATCATCGTCAAGGTCAAAATCATCATCATTCATTGCATCATCAAAATCTGGTATAGACTTAACTTGACTCTTTGCTTCATCCCTTTTACGTATGAACTCCCTCATCTCCTCTCTAACCTTGGGTGGGCATCGGCGACATGCCGCCGTTTTGCTTTTTGCTCCTCCGGCAAGGTGTTGCTTGATTCTTGACACACCCCCATTTTTCATTTCGTTACAAAAAATACATTTCAACGTAGAATTGTGTGGATCAACCTTTTCGCAATACTTCCAACCAGGGTCCTTTTTACTAGTATTTTCAGATGTCATCTACAATTAACAAGTACAAATAATACCATAAACACGTATAGCTGCGGAAAAAAAAAATAAAAAAACTAACAGCGGAACAACCTACTGGCCAGGTAAAAAAAAAAAATGAAAAAACTGACCTAGAGTGGAGTTACTGAAGTGCAGAGAAAAAAAAGAAAGAAAAAAAAATTGCCCAGGAGGTAAAAAAAAAACAAGAAAAAGAAACAGGCATATGTCGATCGATCGTCGACCATAATCGACTGAAAAAAAAGAAAAAAGAAGGAAGAAGAACCAGAACCAGAAGATGTCGAGGAGAAGGAGGAGGAAGTTACCTTGCTGAAGGGTGAAGCCTGAAGCTGCTATCTCGATCGATCATCGATCGCCTGTCGTTGAACCTGCTCTGCTGCTGGTGGGCATAAATCATGTATGATCAATTAGCCAATTAGGGTTAAAATCAGACTTAAAAGCAACAATTATTCAGTGCATCCCGTGTGTTTTCTACATAATCTGCACCGTCGGATCAATTTTTGGATCACAGACAAAAGTCGTGCGCCTTGCGCCATAGCGTGCGCTTTGGCGCCTATTCTGCGCCTTGATGTTTTCCGCTATAGCACCATTCTTCAAAGCGCAGAACCTGCGCTGCGCTGTGCCTCGTGCTATAGTGCGCGCTTCACGTGCTTTTCAAATCGCTAATCCATCGCATGAGGGAGGCAAGGTCTGCAGAACCTCGTCGCTACCCGAGAAATGAAGTGAAGGCTGTGGAAAAAAATACCTTTGGACTTGAGTATTCTACTTCACTTTGCCTGTTACAGCTTGCGAATTAATAGCTGCCTGAAAAACAACTCTAGCCTTAGATATTTGACGTTACTATTATCTTTTGTGACGGGTGGAATTTTGTCACTCGAACCAGGAACCGACTCAGCCTTGGAATTGGTTGAATGGGTGTGGTTAGGATGATGAGCTGTTAGCTTGCTCCCGCCTTGTGCTAGGTGGGTGGCTCTAGGATTCTAGTTCGACAAAATGTATTAAAAAAATTTGTAAAGACAAATTTCAACAATTTTTTTTTTGTTTAAGTTGATAATTTATTAAGCTTAATTTATTTTGATGTGTCGAGCTATACCATCTATTGACTCACAAAAATTTAAGTTTTCATTGATTACTAATGACTGAGACAGTACAGTATTAGAGAAAAGATCAAACTAGATATAAAATCAAACCAAACCAAACTGAGCCTTATGTCTCAATCACTTGGGGTCGGCTATATGAATTATTTTCCTCCATTGAGCTCTGTCACGGGTCACTTGTTCACACAAACCCATTGTACTCTTATCTTTTGTGCACAACAAAATCTAATGTCAATTTAGGTCTACCCCTCTTGTAGCATTGCTATCCAAAGTTATCCTATCCACTCTCTTAACTACTGCATCTCTTGGTCTACAGTAGACGTGCCCGAACCACCTTATCCTATTTTCCCTCAACTTCTCTTCTATATGTGCTACACCTACCATCTCACGGACCGCTTCATTTCTAATCCTGAAATGGTAGGTATAAAAAGTAGAAAATTTTAGTAAATTTGGCGAACCCCCTCATTTGATGGTAGAGCCGCCCTGGGATTGACTATTGGTATCATGAGTGAAAAAGTTTTAAGTATTGGATTTCTTCATTAGAGGCCCGCACTGTCTAGTAATCCTTTCCAGCCAGCAAGGAATAGTGGTTTGTTCCGTTGCTTCAAGGGATTTTCTTTGAATGGTTGTAGCGTTCGCCCTTTTTAACTTCACTTAGTCATGGAAAAGTAGGGAGGAAAAAGAAGTAATTCCATTAACATCAGTCTGTATACGACTAAAGTTCAATGGTAGTGATATAATCTGGCTGAGATATTGTTGCGAATAAGTTTGTAAAAAAAGGGGGGGAATGATGGTGACAATGCCAACAATAATAATAATAATGATTATATTATATTATCTTAGTAATAATAGTGAGCCTGAGATGTTGTTGTGAATTAGTTTGCAATTGAATATCTTTGTAAGGGTTGACTCTAACATAACTAATATGAGAACTGTTGCACATAAAGTACGGAACAAATATGAGCACGGACACTTTGTTGGAGGTCACGTACTAGTGTTGGACACTTGTCGGACGTTGACACTCTCCCTACATTCTCTTAAGAATCTTGAAATCTACATGAGGTTCATCTAATTCTATTAGGTCTTTGATATCGAGAGGTTCTTGGAGGTTCTGCAAAATCTAAAGATTTGGGCAGATCCGATGGTGGGTTGAATAGCGTCCTAGTGCGATTGTATTTTCGAAGAGAATAACTTTTCTATTTTTTTGGTGCACATCATATTTTGACTTCTGACCAATCTCCAACCTTCAAGACTTATTTGAACTATATATCAATGACCAAAAATTACTACTTCTCCATATTGGGTCTTTGTTTGGTTTTCTGGCTGGTAGGTTGGGAATTGGCCTAGATGGCTTATGGATCTATTTGGCATTCAGGATAATGACTCAGCTGAAGATGAGACTAATCATGATGACAACAGTGAAATGATTTGCGTAAAATCTTTTAAAGCTTTCCATCTGCTCAATGCTTGCCGATAGCTCCATGAGAAAAGAGGTAAGTCCTTGATGACTCTTATTCCCTTTTTCTTGTATTATGTTCTGTTACCACAAAAGCAAAGGTATGTATTCACTTGACAAAGAAAGACGAAGAACAATTGTGGTTCTCAGTTGGTGTATAGAGACTACTGACCACAATTTGGAAAGCATGGGTGGCTCGTGGTTACGAAAATATAACTGGCCTCATTGAGCATGAAGTAAAGTCCTAACTCGAGACAAAAAGGTGGTTACTAGTAGGCATATAGACTACTGACTACAAATAAAATACATTAGTGACTCCTAGTGGGTGAAAGACTACTGGCTGTTTGATGGGAAAGTAAAGTTTCTAACTCGATGGTTAGGTAAGATGAAGAACAATTGTGGTTCCTAGTAGCTATATGGACTATTGACCACAATTTGGGAAGCATAAGTTGTTCTTGGTTGCGAAAAGATAACTGGTCTCATTGAGCAAAAAGTAAAGATGCTAACTTGAGAAAGAAGTGTTGTTCGGAGTAGGTTTATTGACTACTGACGACAAATAGAAAACATAAGTGGCTCTAGTGGGTGAAAGACCTCTTGATGGGAAAGTAAAGTCTCTAACTTGACAAGCAATTTTTTGTACAGTACATTCCATGGTTGTAGTGAGAAAAGTAGATTAGTGACGTGAAATTAGTAGAATAATATTTTTATAGGGCTTGTAAAGCTTTCTCGTGCCCCTTTATTGATCAAAGAAATAAAGATAATCATTTGACCCTCACCCCACTTCAAATGATAATATTTTTCTTCATTGGTCTATTTGCAGATGCAATTTCAGTGCTCTTGCTGTTTGTTTCTACAAAAACTCTAGGATATCAGCAGAGAAGGTCATATTGGTAGGCAGTCCATATTTTATAGGTAGAAATGGTCTGCATCAGTATTACCTAAAAACTGTATCCTCTTCTACCGCTTAGTTCCCACATGATGTGTATGTAGCTTGTCTATCTCTGGGATTAGCATCTTCTTTTTCTTTTTGCTGAACTTATTTATAGACATGGTATTTCTCATTGAAATTTGAAATAATTTTAGCTGTGGAGATATTGTGGATCATACATCTTTGATGTGTGGAATGAAAAACTTCTACTCTTTTTGTGGTATTTCACTTCTAGGGTTTTTTCCCTGGACATATAGGCTGAATTTAACTTTTGGATATTGTCTAATGTTGCAGATATTTCTCTCTTCCTTTTAGTGAAAGGAGTCATGTGTTGAATTCTTTGAGGCTCAATGCCTCTGGTGCTAATGTTCTTTTTGAGGATATTCAGGTTATCTGATGGCGATATTGATTCTTCGTTACGGCCATGCTTCCACAGCAGTAATTGTTGTCTCACAAACTGCAAGTGCCTGTAAGTAGAGGAATAACTTCGATATACACTTGATGCGTGGATGTACCTGTATGTTGATTTTATCAGAAATTAGTTTTCCTGGGGTGCTATTATTGGTGGTGTAAGTCTTGTGGTGTATTTTCGTTAATATAATGATCACTTTATTTGTACTTAGCGGTACACAAGCATCATCGTTTAATTTTTGTTGTATGTACCGCTATGAGAACAGAATGAAGAATCTAGTTGAGATTACCATGCTGAGGTCCCTTTTTGAGATCCAGCTGAGGAAAACGTGTACAGCAAAAAGTCTATCGTGCTTTAGAAAAGGTTCTTCCTGAAAGCATGTAAATTGGCGGTGAAAATGGATTTTCAGTAACTTTGTATAGCTGCTCTACAGATATTGCACGCTAGTTTGAGCGGGGTTTTGATTGTGATAATAAGCAAAATGCTGACGACCGGAACTTAGCTTAGGTAATTAGCATTGAGTCTATATGTCCATAGAACTCGTCTTTACGAAAAAGTTTGGGGATAAAAGAGGCGCTTGTAAGTGATTCTTTTGTAAACTTTTTAAAAATTATTGATTGGCTACAGAGCATCAAAACTTGATGCCAGGGTGTTGGTGCTGTTTGACTTTGTATCAAATTACTAGTTTTGGTGAAGTTTAATGGAGAGCTGAAGACTTATAAAAAAAAATAGAGAGCTGAGGTCAGAATTGTGAGGAGAACGTAGTTCGTGGGTGTCCTGATATGATGCTAAATTTTCACATTTTGTGGATATTGTTCGACTACAATCACAGTTCTCTTTTGTTTACTATATGTTGAACTACAGCTCAAGTTTCTCCTTTTATAAATTGTCTGCGGGTGTTTATTTTTTATTTTTGGGTTCTAATTCATTATCTCTTGCAATCCAGATACCATTCACTTGTTAAGTTGCTTAAAAATCTTGTACGCAAAGCTCACCGCTGCCAGCATTTGAGGTTATTCGAAAATACTGTCCAATACCATCTTTGGATCAACATGCTGATGGAGATTCGAGGTTTGTATTGCTTGGAGTTTATTTCTTTGTTGTCATTTTTTAGGGGAGGATGCCGTTGAAAAGTTCTCATTTGTTCTCATTTGTTCTTGCTAATTAAGGTAACATAGTATTTTAAGTCATTAGTGTAGCTGGTTTTGCAACACCTATGATGCACTGACACTCCTAGAAACGTGTCCAACACGCACCTGACGTGTCCAATAATTTAATGTAATTTTTGGAGTGGGATACGACTGGGACATGGGATGACACAGGTGAGACACGGCTAGGACACCGACGGGGACACGGCAGCGTCACATTACTGATTAAAATATCAAAATCCTAAATAGGCAGCTCCCCTCCTCTCTCTAACAATCGACAATCCTCTTTCCTCTCTCACGATCGACAACCCTCTCTCTCCTTTCTCAGAGATGCAGCAGCAGCTCCTTTCTCGCTCTCGCAAGCTCTCTCTCTCTCACTCGGAATCTCTCTCTCTCTCTCTCTCTCTCTCTCTCTCTCTCTCTCGTGGTATCTATGTCTTTCTCTCATTCTGTATATGTGTGTGTGTATTTGAAGTTTGTGTCCCCTGCCGTGTTTTTTATAGTCCCTGTGTCTGTGTTTTTTGCGTCTGTGCATCATAATGCAACACTAATGGACGTCTATACTTCCAGAAACGAAGTGGCGATCTATATTTCCAAAAAGTGGTGATAGCCAGTTTCTTCTGCGCACAGAACATCCCAGAACGCTTACACTTCTCGGTCATCGTCTTCGATCCAAACTCCCTGATCTGTTCGTTTTGACTTGCCCAACACTTTCAAAGCCTTCAAGATAGAGTTTTGATAGAAATTAATTCTTATTTTTGGATTAAATTAATTTCTATTAATTAACTTTAACCCTACCTCTTCTACTTGATAAATACGGCCTCTCCCTATACGTTTTTAATAAGATTTTTCTTCTCTCTCCTGTACAAAATCACGTTCTCTCATCTTTCCACAATCACACAACACCCATAATCTCTCGAATATTCAACCCTTGCAGTCTAGCAAATCCGTGAGCAACCAAAACACAGAGTATCCGAAACCTTCGAAATAGAAGAGTTTTTCATCGTTCTTGGGTTTTTCTTCCTTTAATCCACAAAGGCTTGAAATTAAGCTGCAAGTTGCAATACTCAGTAACTGAGTGATCAAGGTGGTATGTTCATATAGCCTCTGGGCTAGCCTTTTTATTTATTTCACGCTTTTCTCTCTGTTTTTGGCTGTTCTACTATTTTCTGATGTTCTGGTGTAAATGAAGAACAATGACCGCCACAACTTTGTGACGGTCGCCAATACTCGTTGCATGTGACGACTGTTCGACCTTAAGTGGTGGTCGCCAGTTAGTTTATGATGGTCGCCAATGCTTGTGGCAATCACCTTTTAATTTTGTCGATTGCCAGTGATTGTGGCGATTGCCAGAATTTCTAACAATCAGAAACTCTGTTGTGCTACTTCTGCATGCTCCCTTCCCCACTCCTTGCTACTTGTTTATTTCCTGTTATCACCCATATATGTTTATGGCTTAATTAAAAAGTTCATGTGAAATCAGTTAAAGTGCATTGAACTCTTTTTTGTCAAACAAGTAGAGGCCAACATTTTGGTTGTGCGGAGAGGGGTGCCTAACACCTTCCCCTGACCGTACGCATGGGTCTTAAAGTTAGAAGCTCGACTATTTTGGTATCTTGGTTCCTAAAACCAAATGGTGACTCTAAACAGAATAAGTGCGCCGCAATGGGCACTAACAATCAAACAAGACATGCCGCAATGGATGTCTTGTCACACCCCAAAATGAGAAGTGACCGGCCATGAACCACAAGACCCAAACTCATAGAACATGTAGCCTAAAAGAAATTTAATTAAATACCAAAGTAATGGACTACTAAACAGCCAACTTTTTTTTTTTATTTAAAAACAAAAAGCATGGGGCACAAACATCCCATGAACCAACCAATATCCAATGATCTAACAATAAAAACAAGAATTTGTTATCTAACAAATGTTTTGAATGCGGAAGTGATCATTAAAATAAAAGGATGAGATACCCTACAGTGGTCAACAAAAGAAAACTCCCGAGATGCCACAATATCCTTGCCTACTTCCCCAACTTGCCTGAAAAAGAAATTGGAATAAATTTGTCAGCTGATGAGCTCAGTGAGTAGCAAAGCATGTATATTAAATACAGTTCCAAGACAGGGATTAAAATAATTTACCATGTCAACATAAATTTGGCATGTGTGGTGAACGACAAAATAATCCATTAATCCAATTAACAATTCATCCAATAAGTCTTAATGGTGTTCTCAATCCAATCTCCAACAATGGGGAACCACAACCAAATTAATAGTACCAAGTGCCAATGAACAAATATCTCAAAATTGAATCCAATATCGAAACTTAGAGTCACCACGAGTAGGCAGCCCACAGAACTTTTCCTTAAGAATGATCCGGTCAATAGCAACCGTTGAGCATTAGGGTCACTGGCCAAATCTAGTCTCTTCCTTCATGGCCAGAGTCACCTGCACACAGAGGATTAATTTCCCTGGACTTCCAAAATATGTTCCCAACAATATCCACAAAGTTCTCACCAAAAGATTATCCGAACAATAAATAGTTTCACCAATCCGCATACCAATTTCAAGAACCAAATAAAACAAATACATGTTCCCAATTTCAATCATTAATTTTCTAAAACAATAATTTAAGGGATACAAGGAAGTTTGCAAGTACGTAACATGCTTAACTACTCACCTGGGTCTGAAAGTAATGCAAGTTGAACCGCGCAAAACGAATCTAACCTGAACAAAGCATCATATAGCAATATTATCACTAATTGTATCAAGTATAATATTACTTATGGTAGTTTATAGCTTTCTGGAACTATAATAATTTAAGCCTAAGAATGATTCAAGACTAATCCTGCCAAAACCATTATCCAATTTCCATTCCCATTGCAATAATCTTCTGTTCGACCACGTACACCCAAACACCCAGTGCTTTCTTCTCTATGCATTCCTCTTGTTCTCTCCCAACCCATTCAAAACCATAAACACCATTCACCGTTCGCTCATAGGGACACCTCCTACACCCACAAAAACCACCAGCCCAATCCTCCAACGCACCATGGTCCAATAGCATTAAAAGAAACCAATCGGTGCCAGTGAAACTTTTGCAAAGCTATAGACAAAACCCATTTTTTTTCCATTATTAACTCCATTGATCTACACCTCCAATAATCTCAAGTTTTGTTTTCTAGTTGAAACCCATAAACTACTGGAACATGGGAAAAGGAAAAGAGAAACAAGAATTGAAGAGGAACTAACCACTTTGGCAAATCTCCCACCAAGCAAAACCCTTTATTGCGGCTTCAATCTCCAACCAAGTAAAACCTCGATTGCGCCTTCTCTATCTCACAAATAATAACCCTAATCTAATACTCCCTCCGTCCCGGTTTGTTTGTCTTATTGTCGAAAACCGTGTCTTTCAAAAATATACTTATATCTTACATTTTATAATATTTTTTTTATTTTGAAGATTTTGTATAATAAAACTAATTGAGATCTATCAAACAAGATCCATATTGCATATTAAAAATATTACGAATTGAAAATTATAGCCAATTCTTTGAGAGGTCAAACGCTCTCAAAAAGTCAAAAAGGGGACAAACAAACCGGGACGGAGGGAGTATAATAACTTCCTCTAACTCACGTTCTCTCTTGGCCCTATTAATAAGCGACTAGGTATTGTAGACCCCGTAATGTTAATATAAACCATATAACTAATTATGAAATCTAGTCTAATACCAATTGTATTATCATACTTATAAAATTTACTTAACAAAATGAATTCCTATACTCCAAAATTACAACTGTCTCAATAAATACCCATAGCGCACAAAATACAAATTTGGACCTGACAATAACACCCAATTAATAAATGACCAATATAACTAAATAAATAAATAAATAAATAAATGATAGGCCATAACATTCTTCCCCCCTTATAATAAATTTCGTCCTCGAAATTGCTTACTAACCTCATGCATACAAATATGGGTACTTCTCAGTTCTCGCGCATCTCCTTATCCCACTCCCATGTAGCTTCTTCAACCGTGTGATTGCACCTCAATACCTTGACCAATAGAATCGTTTTATTGTGAAGCACCTTTCTCCTTTGTATCCAAAATTTCTACGGGTTGCTCATCATAAGTTAAATCATTCCGATCATGAAGTAGCTCATAATTAATAACGTGGGACGGACTACGGACACACGTCTTTAACATCGACACATGGAAACATTATGAACTCGAGCCAAACTAGCTGGCAATGCCAAATGATAGGCCACCTCGACTATCCTTTCCAAAACCTCAAATAGCCCAATATAGTGAGGACTCAACTTTTTCTTTTTGCCAAACCGAATAACATCTTTCTATGGGGACACCTTAAGAAGTACAATATCTCTAGTTACAAACTCCAAAGCCCTCCAATGACTGTTTGAAAAAGTATCTCTTACAATATGACCAGAAATTGAACTAGCCCAAATCTATCAAAGAAGTTAATCAACCTACCCTGACAATCAAATTAAGACTACCAAAATTGTAAAAGAACGTCAAAATGATAGTCACTAGATTTCTATCAAAAATATTCATAGGGCCATCTAATTACTCCAAATCCCTCCTACGATTATCTGCATAACTTTTCTATCTAATCCAAGTGGTTACAAACCATTCCCAAATAGTTTTTTTTTTTGCATCCTCCACCAAGTCAAGTCCTAAAAGTCACCTTTCGATCTCCAACCTCATACCAACAAATAGGGGATATACACTTGTTCCACACAAAACCTCAAATGGAACAACTCCCAAACTCGAACGATAATTGTTATTACACAAATTCCATTAACGACAATTGATCATCCCAATATTCTTTTCAGTCTAAGGTACATGGCCTCAATAAATCCTCCAAAGCCTGTATAGTCCTCTCACTTTGATAATTTAGATACAAAATGGGGTCACGATCTGACACCATTGATACAGGTGCACCATGGAGTCTAACAATCTCCCTAAAATACAACTGTGCCAACGATCCAACTTATACATCATGTTAATAGCAATAAAATGTACTGACTTAGTGAGCCAATCAACTACAAACTCCAAACTTGACCTTCATGTAACCGTTCCAATCTCTCTACAACTCCCTATCACTCACATTGAGATCATACAAATTGTAAGTAATTATTTGGAACTCCGAAAAGAATTATGTCTCCACAAGAATATTGATCATGTTGAATATTCAATAACTCTAATTTTTTTTTTCCATTCATCCAATAGTTACTGCCTCATTATGTTTGATACCACCTGTAACGCCCCAAGTAGACCACCAATACATAAAACCCAACATCAGTATAACAACTCAAACAAAACGATTATTGCAATAAAGGCATCATGTCTTCTAAAAATCCAAAATCTCATTGGTTCATCTCATAAGTCCTCATTTCATACCAACATACTTTTTAGTAGGCACTCGAAGGATAGCACAAACCACTAATAAAATGTTTGAAATAGACCATCATAACCAATTCTATATTCTCCAAACTCCAAAATTAATATTTTAAACAATAGTGCATCCTCCTATCCTGTTGAACACCTAATAAAGCACCAATCAGACTCTACCATATCACATACGGAAATCCAATTCTTAGTTTTTCCAAGACACTAACCACTCAAGCTGAGCATACTCATTAAACTCAAAATGACCAATCATATCTGTTGCAACAAACTTTTATGGCTATCACAAAAACTACTAACCCAAACAGACTAAATCTATAAATTGCCTACATCATCGATCCCCAAAATCTTCTTTTTTTTTTTTTTTAACTAAAGTGATACGTCAAGGTTGAATATTCCATTTCTAGCTATCAAATTTTCCTATCCCATCCAACTCCATAACAGTCAAGTTTTCAAAATACATATTAGTCTTCATGATGTCCTACTACCATCCGTAGCTACGAACCAACAGGAATACTTCCACAAAAATCTCCCTGATATAATACTCCCACTTCACCTAAAAGGGACTAATTTAAAACTAACAAATAAGATATTCTACCAACTAATCAATCATGGTTAGAATTAGCAACCGAGGGAAGAATCAAAATAATCACAGCTGAAACCAAGTAAGCCAAGCTTTGAGGATTGGTCATTAACAGCTAACCACTACAATCCACTCACCCACAAAAACCCAAAGTCTACTAATGAACTCCTTAGACCTCAAAACTTTTGATATTTAGTACAGTACTACAAGTCTTATGGCTCAATAGATCACCTATTGTGATTGATTGGTTTACTAATCAGCTACACATCATACACCCATACCCTCCAAACAATTTCTTTGAATTATTCTCAAATCAGTCTTCACAAGAGTCCCACATATATCAAATCCAAAGGTAATCTTAGGTAACAACACGCCTCACAAATGTCATTGTCTATTCCACATATAATAACCCTAATCTAATCTAATCTAATAACTTTCTCTAACTCACGTTCTCTCTTGGCCCTATTAATAAGCTACTAGGCATTATAGACCCCGTAATGTTAATATAAACCATATAACTAATTATGAAATCTAGGCTAATACCAACTGTATTATCGTACTTATAAAATTTACTTAACAAAATGAATTCCTATACTCCAAAATTACAACCGTCTCAATAAATACCCATAGCGCACAAAATACAAATTTGAACCCGACAACAACACCCAATTAATAAATGAACAATATAAATAAATAAATAAATAAATAAAAATGCTAGGCCGTAACATGTCTAACAAAAGAGCATAGTTTCACTTAGTGTCCATCTTGTGTGGTGAGACCTCTTCGAGGGGGCGTCCACAATAACCGTCCGGCCATAAGGCTTGAACAAGGGCCCAATAGGGTGCCAATAGTCAAGGCAGAGAAAGGTATATGCAGTGTTTTAAATGGTGAAAGGCGCACTGAGGCGCAACGGTCCCCTAGGGCTTTAGCGCAAGGTGTGGCGTGCGCTTTATTGACGTGAAGCGCAAAAAAAAAAATTTCCTTGCAACGAGACAAATTTTATTAGAACAAGTTTTCAACACAAATAAACACTTGTAAAACTTTCAAATGTCATAAAACATTACATGTCAATGGTTAAACAAAAGTACCAAACACTAAACATAACATATCATCCATGAAAATTGTGTGAATCAACCTTTTCGCAATACTTCCAACCAGGGTCCTATTTACTAGAATTTTCAGATGTCATCTACAATTAACAAGTACAAATAAATACAACAAATTGAACAAAGACTTTAAACAGAGCTGAAAAAAAAAAATAGCAGGTGAGTGTCACTGTGTGACTGTAGACACCCCAATCTGGGTCTCCCAATTGATTTACCTTATTTTTCGGTTTCTTGTTTCTCCGATGATGAATTGGATCGAAAAGCAATCTTGAGAATGGAAAGGTTTGAACCTGGAGTGATTGGAACCTTTTTTTTGCCCTTTTTAACCCCAAAACCCTCAACAAAAACCCTAACCCTAGGTTTGACCATCGTGCGTCGTACTGGCTCTCATGCGCCTCGTTCCCCTTGCCAGGTGTTGGTCAAAGTCATAGCCTTGACTGTTGACCAGCGCGCAAGTTGGTGGAACACAAGCGAGATGATGTCACTTACACATGCGTGGATCAATGCTTGTCCCTATCACCTTTTCCAACTGGATTTTATAATCATCAGGGAGTCTATAAGGCTGTAGAACCCCGTTTTCTTCGCCAGCACAGCTGTTGCAAATGCATGGGGTGCACCACCCACTACACTACTTCCATCACCTTGTTGGAACTCTTCTCCACCAAGTAAGGCCAACCAGCCTTGTTGGCTGGTTGCATGGCCTTGTTTGTCATCCACTACCCTCCTTCCTCTCTCCTATATATACCCATTGGTCTTCCAAGTCTAAGGTTACAAAAAATCAAGCAAAAAAGGTTACACAAACCCTAATACACTTGACATTTCATCACTCTAGCCATCTTCATACACTCATTTTACATCCTCTTTCTCCTTGTTCAATCCATTTCCAAATCACTCAAACAAAGGTATAACACCTTCTTCTGCTTACTGTTTTGATTCCTGAGGGGGGCTAGCAGGGCCAAAGCTGGTAATCAATACCAGTTCTGGCCCTAAAGTCAGCAGGGTTACAAGAACTGAGTAACTAGTACACTCACATGCGATGGACTCGCTTACGCGCGCGCCTATCATAGGTAGCACGCGATGGTCCACGTGGGGATGAGGATACTAGTTATTTCCTGTTTTTATTATGTTATAAATCACTGTGATGCTGTTTAGCGGTTTCATGTAAAAAATTGTTAGTTTAGTTTATTGTGCCATTATGTTTACTTTGGAATGCCCCTGGGTTGCATCTGAACATGTCTCAGAATCCAGGCATGTAAAGACAATTCCTGGAAGTCCAGTTATGACCCACGCGCGTGACTGTGTGTCACGCGCACGCCGCTCAATTCATTTCCAGAAACTATTTTTGCATAGGCAACTTGGTCCTTGGCCTTTGTTTCAACTCCTTCACTGTTTAGGGGTCATATTTCAAATTCATTCGTTTTGTCTGTAATTATTACTGTATTTACTTCCAATACGTTACGTACGTATAAAGTGCTTAGTTTGCCCCTGGGTGAGCACTGGTCATTCCAGAGCCCAGAAGGGGATAAAATTCAATCTGTGTGAGGTTTTGAAGCACGCATGCATATATGGCTTTGGTGCGCGCTGGTCAATTTGCATGTACGTAGATCCATGCATCAAGTTGGCCACTGTGCGTGTCAAATTCATATGAGGCATTGTTTTGATATCAAGTCACAATGATGGGTTTTATTCCATTTATTTTTCAATATTTCATCTATCCATGCTATTTTGATCACATCCTGCAAATTGTTACAGTTTTAATCCCCGATTAACTGTTTCCTCGCCCTAATTGGCTAAAAATTAATTAATAAAAGAAGAATCACAAATATTTTAACAAAATGTCTAAGTAGAGACCAATCTCCGGATTGGGCGAGAGGGGTGTCTTAAAACCCTTCCCCTCTCGTAACTTGGCTCTCGAACCCAGATATGGTTATGATGGACTAGCTCCTTCATTTTGTCAAATCAAACAGCGCGGTAGGTGCTTCGAAATACGGTTCCTTGGGTGTTGGACCTTCAAACCTGAGTGGCAACTCTGTATTCCGAGCACTTGCCATTCGCGCTCGTGCTACCTCAATTATAGGCCCTGCTTTAGAAACGGAACGGAATCCTTTCTAGGGGCATGCTGCCCACAGTGACCGTGACTGGAAAAAAAAAAAACAGGTGGGTCAGTCCGTTGGTGGAAAATAGAAAGAAGAAGAAGTAGATGGTGAGAGGAGGACGAGGAAGAAGATGAAGAAGAAGAAGAAGAAGAAGAAGAAGAAGACGTTACTTGGAGTCCTAGAGTTTGGATAGACGACGATCAGAGAGGGAGAAGAAGAAGCGTCCTGGAATCCTAGTCTGAATCGTTTGAAGAAGAGGCTGCTTGATCTGAAGAATAGGGTTGAGATCGATTTAAAGGTAGAAATTATTTAGCGCTGCGCATCCTCCGGCAAGGTGTGAGATCGTTTTTTACTTCAAAACAAAAAGCGCGCGCCTCAGCGCCATTCGTGTGCCTTTGGGTTCCGTGCTATAGCCCACATTCTCGAAGTGCAATCCTGCGCTGCGCCTCGCACTTTAGCGCGCACTTCACGTGCTTTTTAAAACATTGGGTAGATGAATGATTACCAACTTCATATTTATTTTTTTTTGGAACAAGATATTTTATTAACAAGTCAAAGACAAGGGGGGAAGACCTTTGGAAACAAGAACCACCTCCTTCCTATCTAAACAGGAGGAAACAAGATATAAAACTCCAAAATCTATACAAAATCAGACTACCAAAAACCTATACAAAACTATCATTGCTGGAACATCCAGCGGGGAATACCCTAGGTAAGACCCAATTCGTAATTCTCCGCCGAAGCAGGTATTCTTCTCCAAGAACAGATGCGGGCCGAGACGTCACCCACAATCCTATTTACCACGCTAGTAGAATCCACCCCATGATTCCGAAAAATACGGCTATTTCTCTCTCGCCATATATGATAAACAGTCGCCGCTAAGCACCATTTATACATAGACTGCTTGAGTGAGGCCCCTCGACAGTGTGAGCCTCCCCAGGCAAGTTCAGAAGACAAGGAAGACAAGATCTGAGTATAACCACATCTAGCTTTAACCTCCTTCCATACCAGCAGAGCAAACGAACAACAGAAAAACAGATGGTCATGAGATTCCAACCCCCCATCACAAAGCACACAACCACTATCCAGTGTTACGCCCCAATTTCTGAGTCTATCCCTGGTGGTCAGTCGGCCCAAAATAGTAACCCATAGGATAAATGCCCATCGAGGAACTAGACCCTTATGCCACACCATAGCATGCCAGGGGGCTTCAGGAGCCTGAGTTCTGATCGCAGACCAAGCAGATTTAGAGGTGAAATTCCCTGAAGAAGAAAGTGTCCAAATCACTCTGTCCTCATTAGCTTCAGTAGGAGTGAGAGAAGCATTAGTGTTATGAATAATTTTAGCAATCACAGGGTTTCTTCTTCGGGGCCAATGCCACCCCCCATTATAGATAATGGAGCTGACTTTGGCGGTCAAGGATCTGCCCATATTGAAGGCCGCCCTATCACCATACTTGTGGTAAAGAGATCCAAGATTGTGCCAATTATCCAACCAAAGAAAAGTGGATTGGCCATTACCAATGATAGATCGAGTGAAGGATTGACCAATCTGTCTAAGACTAAAGAGCTTCCTCATGGTCCAAGAAGAGTTAGAGGGAAGATGCATGTACCATATACATTGATTTTTAATGACGTATGAGTGGATCCACTTCACCCACAGAATATCCTCCTTTTTGCACAGAGCCCATAAGTGTCTAAGCATAAAGGCCTTGTTCCATTCCTTGAGACGTTTAAGCCCTAAACCACCCTCCTTTTTAAGAACACAGACAGAGCTCCATGATACTTTCACACCAGTAGATTGCAAGCCAGCACCATTCCACAGAAAAGCACTAAGTATGCTCTCAATCTCTGTCATGATCTTACTAGGTAAGATGAAAATAGAAGCCCAGTAAACTTGGATACTGAATAAGACAGAGCTTATCAGTTGAGCCCTACTCCCAAAAGATAACAGCTTGTTAGACCAAGATTGGATCCTTCTAAGCATTCTATCTTTGAGAACAACACAATCTGCATAAGTCAGCTTAGTTGAGATCAAGGGCACCCCCAAGTAGCGAACAGGAAGCTCAGCTTCAGGGATATTTAGAACCTGTCTCAAGGCTAGGTTTCTATCAAGACCCACAGCTGCATAGAAGCAGGCACTCTTTCCCAAATTAGGTTGAAGACCAGAGAAATGGAAAAAGTCCTACAAAACCCCTTTAATGAGCTTGAACGATTGCACCTCAGCACCACAAAGGACAAACATATCATCAGCAAATGAGAGATGGGATAAATCAATAGAGGCACATTTGGGGTGGTAACAGAAGCCGCCTTGGCTAATTCTGAGTCTTAAGAGACCTGAAAAGGCCTCCATGATCAGCAAAAATAAGTAGGGGGAGATGGGATCTCCCTGACGTAAGCCTCTTTTCCCAGGAAAAAACCCTTTCAATTCCCCATTAATGACAATAGAAAAGGAAGGGGAAGTAATGCAAAGCTTTATCCAGTGAATATATTGGTCAGGAAAATCCATATACCTCATAACATCCAGCAAAAAACCCCAATCAACACTGTCATAGGCCTTCATAATGTCCAATTTAATGGCACATCTGGGTGTCCCTTTGTCCAAATGGTATCCCCTAACCAACTCCTGCATTAGAAGGACATTATCAATAATGGACCTCCCTTTGACAAAAGCTGATTGAGAGGAGCTAATAAGACATGGGAGAGTAGCTTGCAATCTGTTAGCAAGGAGTTTGGTAATACATTTGTAAATAAATAGTGTTGCAGCAAGCGATAGGTCTGTAGCCCTTTACAGAGATAGGAGCCTCTTTTTTGGGGACCAATGTGACTGCAGTAGCATTCCAACCTTTCGGGAGAAAACCGTAATCGAAGAAGTAATGAACCCCTGCCACAAAATCATGCTTCACTACCTCCCAATTATCTATAAAGAACGCAGAATTATACCCATCAGGTCCAGGGGCCTTATCCCTCTTAATAGACTTCAGAGCCTTCCAAATTTTAGAATCAGTCACTGGGCAGATGAGCTCCTCCCTCATATGCTGAGGAACCTTCTTTGTAATAGCGCCAACCAACACGGTAGATGCATCCCTCTTCTCAGCAAAATCAGTCCCAAGAAGCTTTTGATAATAGCCCAAAATTTCAGTCTCAATGGCAGCAGGATCCTCCAGCCTCTCACCCTGATCAGATTCCAAACTAAGAATGGTATTTCTAACTCTATGTGCATTCATCTTCTGATGGAAAAATCTAGTATTTTTGTCCGCCAAAGCCAACCAGCTAACTCTGGACTTTTGTTTCTTATAAGCTTCCTCCGCAGAACTTAAGTCATAAAATTGAAAGACTAGGTCTTTCTCCAGATCACTCAAGTATTGGTCTTGGGGAAATCTAGAACATAGTTCTTGAATTTTGGATAGATTGAGCCTAGCCTGCGCCACCCGTCCACTCAAGTTACTAAAATTCTGTCTATGAAAATCCTTCAGGGAGGATTTCAATCTACTAAGCTTAGTTTTCAGCACTTGCAGAGCATTACCCTGAGCCTCCAAGGACTAAGATTCCAAGAGAAGATTTTTAAACCTACTATCTTTCATCCAGAAATTGTAAAACTTGAAAGGGCAAGCTCTGAACTTGTTAGGTAACACAATGAGCACTAAAGCACAATGGTCAGATATACCTGGAAGGTAACACACTACCTCAGAGTCCCTAAACAAATCCAGCCAAGCATCATTAATAAGGACTCTATCCAATCTACTCTTGTTACTGCCATCTCCTCCTCTCTTGTTGAACCAGGTATACCACATCCCTTTAGAAGGCATATCTTGCATATTAATGTCCCCAATGCAACAATTAAAGTTAGAAGAAGCTCTGGAATCAAACCCTTGAAGACGTTCATCAGGTCTTCTAACCACATTAAAATCCCCTAATTGTACCCAAGCCAAGGATCTAAGAGAGGAGAACAAAAACCTCACATCCTTTCACAAACTCACTCTCTGAAAAGCCTGATTTAGCCCATAAACCACAGAGACAGAGAAACACTTATGTTCAGCCAAAATTTGAACAGAAAAAACCATCATCTGAGGAGAACAAAACACCACAGAGACAGCCAATACCTGGGGATCCCACCCCACAATAATCCGAGCAGTAGGCAAGTCACCAAGATTGTGGGCTGACTGCCAACGCAGAGGAAAACAACGAGACGTAACACTAGATAGGTTTTCCAGTCTAATTTTAGTCTCAATAATACCAAAAAAGGACAACTTATGCACCTTAATAAAAGAACATACCTCATTTTGTTTCATGGGATCATTGAGGCCCCTAATATTCCAGGATCCAATCTTAGTCATTTGGCACCTTTTGGTTTAGCACCACCCCCACCAGTCTCCTTCTTCCTACCCCTACCTTTCCTAGGGGGGGAAGGGGGAGACACATGATCATCCTCCTCAGTAACCACCTCCAGCTCATGCACAAGGGGAGGAGGAGGAGGAGGAGGTATATCACTTAAATTCCCATGAGAGACGTGGTCAGGATCCTTTACTGGGTCGTCTTCATCAAGAGCCAGAGGAGAAAATTGGTTTTTCAATAACCCAGCAGCCACAGTAGCAGGACTGGAAAGCAATCCAATGTCACCCAAGTCTTCCCCAGCAGGCAAAGGACGCTCCTCCAAAGAAGGTTTCACAGCCTGAACCCCCCCATATTGTTTGACCAACAGATCGATAGCAGCCCCATCACAAATTTTGAGTGGAGGCAAGGCAGTAGCATGCTTTCTAGGAGAGCCAGCCTTCTTGTCAAGGCTTGTTACCTTGTCCCTCAGTTGAGGACCCACAGGAGAAGAATCCACCTGTGATGGGGAAGGCAAAGTACCCTTCTCACCCAATTGAGTTTTACCAGAGCTTTGCCTTTGCAACCCAGTAACTATGGGGACCACAGAAGGAGCTTCGTTCCCTAGAACATTGGTAAGAGGAGGAGTATTAGAAGTGTGAGTAGGTTGAGGCTCGCAAGTACCCACCGCTTCCCTAACCCTTTTGGGGCATCCATTATCAGAATGACCAAAAACTTGGCATGAGGAACACTTAGATGGCTTCCATGGATATTTGACAGATATATCGCAACTCTCTCCCCTGGCATTAACCACCTCCACAGAAGTCAATAGCTCAGATGAGACATCCACCTCCACACAGATTTTCGCATAGCTCAGTCGCTTGCATTTTTCTGTCAACTCATCAGCATAAAGGGGTTTACCAATTGCACTTGCAATATGACTCAAACCCTTTTCATTCCAAAACTCAAGTGGGACACCAGAAAATTGAACCCAAATAGGTAATGAGGTCAGTTGTGCTTTCTCGAATTGCATCTGAGGCCTCCATTGTTGAAGGAACAGGGGTTTTCCAGCAATTAGCCAAGGCCCAGCCTTAAGGACTTTTCGTATAGCATTCTCCTGAGAGAATTTAAAGAAGAAAAAGCCATTGTCATTAGAGAGTACCTCATATATGCCAAACTTTTTCCATATCTGCTTCACTATGTTTCTCACCAGCAGGTAGGGTACCTTCTTATCCAGGAAATGCCCAACCACACGGTCAGCCCATTGCTCACAACCTCTAGCCTCCACAGAGGGGGGAAGGTACACCACTGTTTTGTCCTCGGTAACCACCGGCGGGAAGTAGGACATCTTCATACGAGAGTCACCAGAGCTCTGAGAGACCATCGTGCTCCATTTACCTTGCTCCACCTCCTTTGCAGCAAGTGTAGACATTCTAATTTCAGTAGGACTACCAGTATTCCGTCGCAAGTGAAGGTTTCGCGAGTTAGGGTTTGCGGAGTGATTCACAGAGTTTAGGGCAGGGAAATCGGTTACGAGATCCATCAGGGAGCCTCGTGATTGAAGCAAAAAGAAACACGGCAAAGAGAATGGAGGAGAAGGGAGGTTGGTGGAGAACGGAGATTAGTCGGGATTCTCCCAAATCCACCCTTGAGCTAAACCCCATAGCTGGAAAAGTTTTCTAAGGATCAAGGAAGCATCAAAAGGGCAGGGTATATATCGAAAGCTTTGGATCTTAATAAGTATGAACCCATTTGACCCACATTGCATCTATTTTCTTACACACTGCCCAGAGGAGCCTTACCATGGTAGCTTGATTCCTTTCCTTGAGTACTTTAAAGCCCAAACCTCTTCCTCTTGAGGGACACACACATCCGCCCATGTCATCTTGGCTCTTGAAGCTTGCAAACTAGGCACCTTTCCAAAGAAAAGCTCTGATTGGAAAGGTGCCTGTTTTGACCCCCTGTAGAAGTGTATGCTAAACAAGACTGGCTTAATAAGTTGCATTCTTCCCCCGTAGGACAACATTTTATTAACCCATGATTGGACCCTTGATAACATTTTATCTTCCACGGCTACACAATCATTATATTTGAGTCTTAGACCCCCACACGCCCCAACCCACAGGCCTTCGATCCAGTCGACTCCACTAGATCACTGGAGATGGGCCAGATGCCGGAGTGGAGCGAAATGACAACATTTGGCCACTTTCTAGAATTTCTCAATAATATGTCTTCATATTAACATATGAGTCACAAGTTCTAATAGGTTATTCCAATGTGAGCTCTTTTTTAAGCAAACGTTGCTAACCTTAGCAACTTTTTGGTTTTGATTATACCACTGTGGATGCTCTTATTGTCTATAATTAAACATAACCCATTTGTGTTGATAAAAAAAAAAAAACCCATTTACAGTTGACAGTTGTATGTACATACACAACTAGTCAATTAGGAGACACTTGATTGTACGAGTAATCATTCAGTAGTTTTGGAGCATCACGTGGCAGTGTTCCAACACCCTTTTTCACCTCATATTTTATGGGATACATATAATTAGTATTGTCCCACATAAATGTATAGTTGTTAACAATGTTGTGGCATCATATGGCGGTGCTCCAAAACCACCCATTAATTTTGTTGATTATACAAGCACCAACATATACGTGTATGTCACATGGTGATTTCCCTTTCTTCTCGGAAATTTCTATTTTTTCCGCCCTAATTTGTACTTGGGGATCACTTACCAATTTCATGAAAAGTGGGAGAATGGAACATTACCAATAATCAAATCAAGCCCAGGAAAAACGAATTAGTTGATAGGGGTGGAGCTATGTAGTGGGGGTGTGGCACTGTTTGGGCTAAATTAGCTCAACTTTTGGCAAAATGATTGTGTGCGGACGTACCATAAAAGAATACAATTTATCATTTTCAGATTAACTCAAAATAGCTAATTTAATCAGGCAATTGTGTTATCCGTTCAATTACCTCAATTAAGAGGATTTTCCTATAGGTATCAATCAAATAATAGATTGACGCTCTTCAATCAGAAAAGATAATTGAACATAAACAAGCTTGAATTTAATCAAAGGCTTACATAAACACCCCTCAACGATCACTTTTTCTCACGAAGACCCCCTCACATTTAAAAGCGCCCATACAGACCCCCTTAACTAATCTCCGTCACCCAAGTGACACCCTTCTGTCGCTAAACCGTTTGTGATGAACCCCCTCATCCATAAATTGGACAAAAATACCATTGTTGCATTACATACATACATCCCCTCTAACCCTTCTCTTTCTTCCCTCTACAAACAGCTTCCATTCAAAACCCAAAATCAACAAACCGATTTGGAACTTTGGTTCATATATATATAGGGGCAGGTTCCACCGACATAATTTAAAAAAAAAAAAAACACTCCATCTCAACCATTAAAATTAATAGTTGGATTAAAACTTAAAAGGACTATATTCTCCTCCCGCCTCTCAATCACAGGTAATCTCTCCCTCTCCATCTAAGTTATTCGCTCTTTATACCCTAATCGACTAACCTCTAATTCCAGTGACCTATTTTTCTCTCTCCTCCAATACATACACTCCCTCCCTAAAGAAAAGTTCAAAAAATAGAGATGGGAAAAGCAAAGCAACAATTGCCACTACCATTCTCTTCCACTTCTCTTCTCTTCTCCCACACCTCTCTCCTTTCCCTCGTCTTCTTCCTTTCTCATTTCTTATTAGCAAAAGAACCACCGCGGCATCTGCCGCCGTTGCACCACGGTTTTCGCGCTATTTTTCATGGTTATATACAGAAGGTTCTCTTTAAAATGATTGATGTAAGGGAAAAAAAATTGTATAAAACGAAAAAAACGATTAGAACAACGACTGATAGAAAAAGGGTATAATATAAATGTTAGGGGGTCTCCGTGGAACAAAGTGATAGTTGAGGGGGTGTTGATGTACTTTTACCTCATAAAAAAAGGGTATCTTAGTCATTTCCTCCATTCCGTTAATAGAGTTAGCATTTTTTTCGTTTTCAATAGTTGAGGGGGACTGTATAGGCGCTTTTAAATGTGAGGGGGTCTCCATGGAAAAAATGATAGTTGAGGGGGTGTTTATGTACTTTCGCCTTAATCAAAAGCAAGTTTATATACAATTACTCTTAAGATTTCGATAAGAATAATTCAGAAATATAGACACACTTGAATTGAATCGAAAGCAACTCTATATTCTTCTACTCTTTGGCAAGAAAAAGACAGAAAGATATAAGATAACTTGAATTTAATCAAAACTAAGCTTACATTCAAATAAATCTTCAAACTTGCAAGTTACTAAACTAACTAAATTACTCTAAGTCTTAAACTACTTTAGATCTTTGAGCAACCATTTTGTATGGATTGTCAGATAATGAATTTTTGTCAGGGCTTCTCTCTTCAATTCTCTTCTATTTATAGATGATGAGTCTGTCTTTAACCTACATTCTTCACGTTTTCTCTTGATGCCCACGTCCTCGTTCAAATTTGATTCAAAATGTTCTTCATTCCTTCCAAAAATGGTTGCAAAGGCCTTCGAACGGGTGCTTGACTTGGTCTTCTCAGAAACCTCTTTTCTTTCCATGTTCGTTGATGCTGATCATTGTTAATTGGGATAGTGGGTTCCTGTTTTTGTGTAACATGGATCAGTGCTTCGAGATAAATTATTCAGATTATTCATTATAAGCATAACTAATTTCTTCCGTGAAACAAGGTGCTAATGACATCATTCGATGGTTTGAAGGCTAATCAGCGGTTGTGCTTAATTATCATCTTAATACCTATCATTTAATGGCCAAACGTGGTCGTTTCCAATCTAAACGATACTGTATAGTACTAAAATAAAAACCCTTTGATCTTCTGTATCTCAGGCTTAATCATGACGTGTTTTGATTGGATAATATACTATTTGGTGCCACGTGTATTTTTCTTATTGGGTGACATATTTTAGGTTGTAAATAGGCACGTGCCATATTAGAGCTAGGTTTCTATTTTTTTACTTGCATTCGTCATCGCATCTTGTCTTAGAAGAGGTCCAGGTTCCCAGAGTCCTATAGGCATGTGAGTCACAACTATATTTGTTTAAAACCATTTAGCTTATTGTGTGTCATATTATATTTTCGAGCAGCTTAGGGAATGGTTTGTCCTTGTCTTAATACTAGGTCGACAGATGTGGATCCAACAATTGGTGGCCGTAGTCGAGCCACTCCTATAGTTCGTGGTCGTGGATGGGCCTCTCCTGCAGCGCGTGGCCGTGGTCGCACCGATCCAGCAGGCTGTGGTTGAGGTAGTGCTGAGGCTGAAGTTTTTGATGATGCAGTTGAGACAGAAAATAATTGTAAACACCCCAATCTAGGTCTCCGAATAATCTTTAAGTTCCCCGATGATGAAATAGGGAAAAATATACCTTCAAGGCTTGGATTGGTGCTCCTTTGTCACTCCTTCTCTAAACCTCAAGAAAACCCCTTCCCAAACATGTAGGGTGGCCCCCAGTTCAATTGAAAGAGAAAAACGCGTTTGCTTGGTCAAAAACAACCTTTTTCATGACACACCGATGGTCAAATGAGTACACATTTCAATGTATAAAACGTCTTTGAGTGAAACCAATTGGGTTAGAAAGAGGGCTCGACAAGCTTTCCAACGCTTTGAACCACGCCCAAATCCAAGTTCGGGAGTGTACGGGGCGCCCCTGTGAAGTTCAGTGTATTGTGCTGTCTCGAAAAATCGTGCGGCATTTCAAAACGTAGCGCGGTATTTTAGAAACACAGCGCGGCATTTTAGAAAATTCCAAAAAATTGCTTCGCCGCACGACATTTCTCATATGTCGCGCGGTGTTTCGGAAAAAGTTCTGACAGTTGCAGAAAGTTGTCAGCCACGTCTGCAGGTGCAATAATCCGGCCTAGAAGCCACCTCCCCTCTTTATATTGATCATCTTTGGCCCTCTTGCCTATAAATACACCCCTCTTCATAGAGGAAAAGTACCTCTCTTGATTCTCTCTCTACAACCCTTACACCCATACACATCTCTTTCTTTCTCTACATCAACCCATAAGTTGCGGTCTTACAAAATCAGTCTCAAATTGATTTTTCTTCTTATTCTCTCTACAAAAACTCATCAAATCTTTACAAAACTCACACAAATCCCCCCTGTACCCAGAAACCCAATTGATTTTAGGGATCTCCAGTCTAGATCATCCTTCACTCTTCCATCTTCAAGCACATCCAAGCTTCGATCAAAATGTATAAACAAATTCCTTGGGCTAAACCACGTTTAGCTTTGAGGGGAGCTGATCGAGGCCCTTTTCGGTCTTTCTATACTGAGTTTGGGTCTCAAATGAGATTTATATTCAAAAAGCACAAAAAAAACCAGTTTCTGCACTGGAATACACTACATCGTGCAGCGTTTTACGACGCCGCACAGCGTAGTGTATTACACCGCACTTTATTTTATTTCTTGTACATACCCCTTCTTATGTTTTTCTGTCTAGTTTGTTTATTACATTTCTGTGCGGGTACATTTCAGAATCAAGTTTCATGTTAAAAGTCATCTTTTTGACTTTATTAAATCTTGCAACATCTCAAAAAGCTTTTAACATTGTTTTACATTATAAAGATGAACAAAAAGGTCTCATAAATCAATTTTTTTTAGAGATTCGGGAAATATAAAAAACTATTTTGTGGATCTATGGTTTGTTTTGTCATGTAAAAGCGAACTGATTCTGGAATGCATAGACATATACACCGCACGGTGTTTTAGTTACACCGTGTGATGCATCCGGTCCGTCGCGCGGTGTTTCACTTGATATTTGCAGATTGCTATAATGCTGTTATTTCATTTTCTGTACATTGCTCGTCTTTTCATACTGTACAGTTTGCACCATAAGCACGCCAATGTGTTATATTAAAACTCATGTCCCTTTTCCGTACATGTTTTAATCAAAGTTAAGTTTTTTGAATGATATTAAATCCCCCATTCAAAATACTTAGTAGAGACCGGTCTTTACCGGGTGAGCGGGGTGCTTTTTTCAACAAAACCTTCCTCGCTCGTAATGTGGCTCCCGAACCCAAAGTCTCAACGTTTTCGCTAGATCAAAAGTCTTTTTCTCTGAAATAAACTCTCGGTTTCTCGGATTATCCATCTCAAAAATACGAGTGGTGACTCTCAAGGGCGAGCCGGTCGGGGAGCCCACAATAAAGCTAATCTAGTCGACCTCGCTATGGATCCAACTGATCCAATTATGGAAATTATTGCAAATGCTGGTGCACCCACAGGTTCTGTTGACTTGGTACCTGCTGTTCAGGCCCTCTAGACTTTGATGGGATTATTTGTAGG
The DNA here is from genome assembly GCA_019656275.1 of Rhododendron kiyosumense. Lineage (NCBI taxonomy): Eukaryota > Viridiplantae > Streptophyta > Magnoliopsida > Ericales > Ericaceae > Rhododendron > Rhododendron kiyosumense. Next base: position 4,576,197 of record BPLS01000707.1, read on the forward strand.
GAATCTGGCCCAAGTGGCACTAGTAAATGCAACAAGGTCTCTGACATTGGACAAAGGCAATATTTTTGATAGATTTCTGAAGACTAATCCACCTTCTTTTATGGGGACTGATAAGCCATCGAATGTTGAGGCCTGGCTGTTGCAAATGGAAAAGATCTTTGATGTGTTGGGTTGTTATGAGGCCCAAAAGGTGTCATTTGCAGCATATAAGCTATAGGGGGAGCTGAGCATTGGTGGCGGTCAGCGAAGTAGCATTACAAAGGCAAGCAAAATGAATTGGTTTGGAGCAATTTCAAGGACTTTAAGGAGAAGTACATTCCACCGGTAGTCAAAGACCAAATGCGGACTAAGTTTTTGGCTTTAAGGCAGGGAAATACGTCAGTGGTGAAGTATCAACAGAAGTTTGGTGAATTGTCAAGGTATGTTGGAGTTTTGGTGGAAAGAGAAATAGATAAGGTGTGGCATTTTCAAAGGGGTTTCGGTCCAATATTCATGGGAGAGTTTCTTTACTTGACAATGAGACACTACCTAAACTTGTGACTAAAGCATTGACAGCAGATAATGATTTGAAAAAGGAGAAGATGTGTGAGGAGCATCAGTTTAAGAGATCTAGAGAATGGTACGTGGCAATTAGGACAAAACAGTGAGGGTAGTAGCTCTAACAAGAGGACCTTTACACCAACGCAGTCAAATGGTGATAGGAGTCAGTAGGTTGAGCGGTTATGCAATCGTTGTGGGAAATCTCGTTATGGTTATAGTTGTGATGGCTCACCTAAGTTATGTTACAATTTACAATTGTGGGCGACCTAGACATGTAGCTGCTCACTGTAAGGGAAAAGGAGATGGAGGACTACAATCACATAGATCATTTCAAAACTAGAACCAGTCTAACAACAACCTAGAGAAGCAAAATCAACCAGCATTTCAAGGATGCGTTTATGCTCTTATGAGGGAAGAAGAGATGTTGATTCATCTGTGGAAAAAGGTGTCATCTCATTTTACCGTATCTACTAGGAATATCATCTTGGTTTAATTCATTAGTGGGTCATGTTAATTTGTGGTTTAGCTACTTTTCCAAATTTTGAGGACGAAATTCTCTTTAAGGGGGATGATGTGACATTCCACTTTTTCAATAAAAAAAGTATTTTTGATGCAAATAATTAAATCTTTTCTTTTTCTTTTTCAAACTTGCAAAAAAAAAAAAAAGAAGAAGAAGAAGAAATGTTGGGTTACTTATTTTTTGCCTCAGTTAGACGTATCGTTTAAAATCCTAAGTTTGGTTAAACTGGGAATAGTTACCGCAAGTGATTAGTTAACATGGAAGAATAATGTTGGGTCGATTGTGTAATTAGACTAGATAAGTTTTAAGTTTGAACGTGGACAATTATTGGAGTGGGGAAACTTTTGAGGTAGGGTTATATTTATGAAGTGGCTTGCTACGGCTTAAGAGAGAAAATTGAGATAGGTTTTCTTTTGCTTAGACGATGAGGTAGAAGCCACGTGGTTTGATTGAGTTTGACCGCTAATCAGGTAATCAATATTCATTCTGTTTCATCTCTTTTTCTTCATACGGTGGCGTTTGGTGGTGAATGAGTATCCATGTCCCTTGTGGGCTACTATTAGTTCCTTGGGCTTAGGCTTTTGGGTCATGTGGTGTGGGTGGTAGATCAAAATGAAGGTACGAGGCCAGTGGTCTGCCTGGGGCATTACATGCCACCCCATTCTAAAAGTACCAAAAAAATAATTATATAGGAAAGCTAGAAGTAAAATTGTGAAGAAATCTTATCAAAAGTATGCTTGGTTTAATGGTCTAAGCAAATGCCTTGAGGGTGTCACTCCCGCTCCACAGGAGTTCTAGTATTGGCGCCCCAAATGTTGTTGTTGTTGTCTTTTTTCCTTGGCTAGCAATGTATCTCTTTTTGAGACTGCAATAGGAAATATGAATCTTCTGCCTAGCAGAAGATGCGTCAGGCGATGCCTAGGCTGAGGATGAAAGACATCAATTGCCTTATTCTTTCTCGTTACGTATTAGTTAGATGATTAGTTTGGCTTTATCCAAGTTATTTGTGATGAATTTCGTTGTGTAAGTGCTGTTGGGCTTTATCAATGCAGTACCTCACTTTTGTCAAAAAAAAGAAGAGGAATGAAACCCATTTAAACACAGACTTTTTTCTGCAAGTTTAATATTTTAGTATTTTTATTGCACGTTTCTTTACGAATTATGGCGAGTGTGAATAAACATATAAAGTAAGTTCACGAATATTTTGATTTTCATACTTATATCATTATTATTTATTCTTCAAATCGACATACCACAATCTTTTTTTGTCATACAAACCATAGTTTTTATCAAAGACTTTTGTTTATTTGAGTATATGACTGATAGGAGAGTGGCCAACTAGATTAGCTGTGCTTGTTTCGAAATTCCAAAGATCTGAAGGATGCCTAGACTGGCAGAGCCCAAATCTTGTCCCTTAGCCAGTATAAGGTTTTTGCACCAGTTTTGATGCAGTTTGGCCAACAACTTCGGACCATTGAAGTGAAGGTGCCCTCACGCTTATATTCTTCATATTATTTTGGTACCCAAACGATGTGGGACATCACTTCACACCCTCCCTCACGCCCAACGTGCTCACTCGACAGCACCAGCCACGTGCAGGCCAGGGATTTGCACCCTACCCATCCTTGGCATACCCGGCTCGGATACCATGTTGCATGATCTTTTGATAGAATTCAACCCCAAAAGCTAACTATTGATGTCAGAATGCCTTCACGCTTATATTCTTTATATTATTTTGGTACCCAAGCGACGTGGGACTTTGCTTCACAGTAATAAACAACTTAAAGCAAACTAATTCTAAGGTAATACAGCATGCATACATTTAATCGGTTCAAGTGTTTTTCATAATCACGAGCAAACTGGAATTTGAAGTTTGAACAACGTGCACTTTTGCTTTCGGACCAGTGTAAACCAACGAGAATAGCAAAATCCAAAGGCCATATTCTCATTGCAGGACTTTTAGTGGCCAAAGTAAGAGTGCTGACAAACACTAAAAATACAAAGTTTAATTGGCATTTGATATGCTGCTTCACGTAGATTATTTGTTTCAATACAGGTTCGGGAAAGGTAAAACACTTCAGAAGTTGAAAACATGGAACCAACGAACTTGGCAAACGAAACTTGCCTTGAACAAGCCGCAATAAAGGCATAGAATAGTTACCAAGGATTTGCATGGTCTCGATTCTGGTAAATGCCCCTTACAAACTTATGAATGTCCACTGTAAAGATGAGTTCCCATAATCGGAATACTTGGTTAACCCCAGCAAAAAGATGAAGGCGAAACCGAATCCTCGGATCCAGGCGTACTTGTAGAGATTATTTACGATCAATTCCATTCCAGTCCCCCCAACGTGGTAGAACCGACCCCTTCCCAAACTTCATTGCTTCCTACTTCTTCATTATCAACACCTGCCATATCGCAGTTCCACCAGCCACTCCCGTTTGCATCTGTTAAGCACACCAAAAACCAAACACTTCTTTATGTCCCCTTCAAGTGGGCTAGAGAAACTTATGTCCAACAAGCACTCTACAAAGCTAGTCTTTTTATTTTTAGTTTATAGAAACAAATTGCTTTGGAAATTCAGCAGAAGTATGTAATCTCAGCGGCTTGCTACTTATGGGATAACAATACTTACAGTGATTAAATTGATGTCTTGGCTTCTTGGTTGGTACCAAACTCAGATCCTTGCCTTTCGAAGTGGGTGTTGGATGAATGGGATTTGGGGGGCCTTCGCCAAGAACTACAATATTCTTTTGAGCAGATTGTTCCCCATCTCCACCTTCATATCACATGGAAAACGGAAAAAAACCTTTAATCAAGGAAACCGTATACAAGGCGAAAGGGGTAAAACTTGATCTTCCAAAAAAGTTCGGGAGTTGACATATGCCATTCTTCCAGTTCAGATATTCTACTAGTTGTAGAAATTGATTCAAGCTGAGTAATATGGAACGCTTGTTTGTATCTGATAGCCAAGGAGAAAAAGTTAGTTAAATGAGTTGTTAGTTGGTGAGGCCAACATACCATTGAGTTCTGTATTTAGTTTCAGTGATCTCTGTTGTGTACAATAATATTTGCACAGGTTCTGTACTAGTTAATCAAGCAAACTGATTGAATCAGTCTCTGTCCCTCTGTATAGAAGTTTTTGTTTTCTCTGTAAGTAACAAACGTTACAGACCTCATCAACTAAAACAATACGTAACTAATAGTGGGCCGAATATGCTGATTTGGCCACGGTCACTATGCTCAGCAGAAGGCCGGGTTAAAAACCTCAATTGGACTACATAGGTAACGGAGTGGAAGTTGAGAGAATGAAATTGTCAAATTGGTAGTTTAGGGACGAAGTAGAAAAAATGTGCATGGTTCAGGGGATAAAAGCAAAAAAAAAAACTCTATCAGTAATGCTCGTAATGGAGTGATTCTATTTTAAACTTTGACACTGTAGGTTTTTATGAATCTTGCGATTACAAAGCCAGTCAAAAGGACTTTTTTTTTTTTTGAACGACTGGTCAAAATATGAAATACTACGGGAACATCCAAGATCGTTTGAGAACTTGAATAAAAGATCATTGAAAATCTTTCATCATTAACCAGAACATATTTATCGGATTTCGAAACCTTTTCCCATACAGAACAATAATAGGAATTAGGAATTAGTATCAGCCATCTACAATATCCAATGATACATATTCGGTCGATACTTTATTGAATATGTTTGAATTGACAGATATACAATTGTCTTCCATAACAAAAAAGCAAAACTTGATTCATATGTTCAAAAGAGTCACAGTGATATACCAAGTATTTGTTTATCAGAAACACTGAAATATTGCGATTCTTTTCTCGATTTTAAAATCAAATTTGTTGCATGGACACTGGACAAGTTTGTGAGTATCTAGGTTGTATCTGGGAGTTGTTACACTATGTGTGAACCTTTATGCAGAGGTAATAATGCAATGTCTTCAAGATAGAACGCAAATGCTCACAGCTTTCCTCATCCAGTTTTCACGTCCATATGAAAGATAAGAAATGAGACAAGACAAGGCAATAAAAAATAGTTTAAAAACATTCTCTGAATAATCTAAACATTTTAGCTTATATCATGAGAATCCATATTAGGATATTGTTGTACTTCTCTTTCCAAAATGTGAATCATGTGATCATTCATCATGTTGGAAAACAGGTGCAGTAGCTATTTGAACATATGAAAATAAATAATCATAGATGAAAGTAGTAAGTAACGTTGAATTACAATAATGTCTAATAATAATGCCAACGTTGAATTTTGTAACTAAAATGGTTTCAAAATGTAATTATCATAATGGCCAAAACATGCAAGTTATACTAATTAATAATATTGCTTTTATTAACGTGTTAAAATATTTGGAGTTAGAACTTAACAAGCACGAGATAAATTATTTCTGTATGGGTGTGTGGAACTCTAAGACGAGGCAAGAGTAACTTGCTGGTGTCTTCAATCTTAATTCTCGCCTGGGTTAACAGTCTCCCTTGAAAGGATCATACTGAACAATGTCTTGGAAAAAAACCCTTCCGGCTAGGATTAAACATTGGCCCACGGGTTAGTTTTTAATGGTTGTGCTCCAGATTATAATCCTCTTTGAAGATAGTTTTGAGACTGGCCCAAGACCCATAGTCAGATCTAAAAACAGTTCCCGCTCAGGTGATATTCTAAGCCGATTATCCATGAGATCCAATTACACCCCATTTGGGTGCAAAATAGGGGATTAGGATGGAACCATGGTGACCAGGTGCTCAATTCCAAGGGGTGGGTTGTAAAGTCAGCAACGACTCGTCACCCCAAATTCCTTAGAAAGTGCAATAGAAGAAAGGATGCTATATGAAAATCTTTCCACATCCCTATCACTGCCATATACTTTTCCTGCACCTCTCACAAAACTCCCTAATATTTTGAGTCCCAACTCCCTTGTAGAAGCCAATCACCAATCCCCCAATGTAGAAGTTCTTCTCTTCTCTGCTGAGTGAGTTATCAATGAGTTTTTTGTTTTTTTGTTTCGCCTTCTCCCACGAATCATACAAAAACTTAATATATACCTCGTTATACGATCTTTTTATCAGTTTTTAATGTATTGTCATGCCAACTGCTATGAACATTATGGGAAACCTGAGCTGTTGGCTATGGTTTGTTACTGTCTTTCTTATAAAGTGGTGCTAATTTGCTAAAACATGTCTTTCTGTTCCAGTGGCCTCTATCGTTAGGGTTTCCATTCACATAGGATCCTAAAATTTGGAGGAAGCACTACCACTACGTGTCCAAGACCTTGGCTAGCTATTGCTAGTGGATTTGAATGGAAAGATACAAGAAGGTAGTCAAGGTTCATAGTGATGATGTGTGACAAGTGAGAACTACGTCAAGGTACTTTAACTATCGTTTTTGTTTTGATCGGCGTACTTTAATTATTGTTATCTTCCTTAAGTTTGCATTTGTTACCGGTTACTTCAATGAATGCTTAGTTCTTAAATACTTGTCTAATTGCTGTTGTTTCTTAGATATCCCTAATGTCAATATGTTGTGTTTCATCAATTTGATAGAGATTATCTTTTTTTCCTAACTTCTTAAGAATTTAGACGGGTGTTATGACAAGCATGTAGCTGTTCCAGTGCTAAACCCATCTAGAGCATTTTTCCGCTTAAACAAAGCAATAGATTGGGCTGGATCCACGATGAATGACCAGGTCTTTGTCCATTTAAACACAAGTGGGCACAGCAGAAGAATTCGGACCTAACTGTTCTTAAGATGTGTAGCTATATCTGGGATGTGAGCCTCTATCTATAGCAGCTGCAGAACAAAAATGGAGGGGGTAGTTCATCCTGCCTTAAGCTAATGTTCTAAAAGTCGCTAGGCGCTAGTCAGGCGGTTGGCTACCTTCGAGTAATTAATTGGTACATATTAATTAGTAATTGGTAATAATCGTTGGTCGGACCTAATCGGATAGGCCCTGCCAACAATTAATCGCTGGTTAATTCCTTGTTTTAGAACACTGCCTTAAGCCAAAGCATAGCGATTTTCAATACCTAGTGACGGATTGTCCTATACTCAATGCTTCTAAACATGTCAATGTCGAAATTCTGGTACATTAACATTTTCACTTGTCCGCACTGTGCCCATACCCTATATTCGTGTATCTGCGCTTCTCAGGAAGCCCATTCATGGTTACCAATCACAGAGGTCTCACATGTCTTGGCAGGGCTTAAGACACATCAGTAATGAATGAATTAAGCATTCATTCTATTAATTTCCCCGACATTGTTCAGGCTTGTATGCGAAAAGAAAAGACATCAAAGTAAAATAAGGTATTGAGCAGTAACTGAAAACAAAATGTATATGTAAACGCCAAGCAATTAACAGATAGAGATGGAATGACAGACCTCCTAATGGGCTTTTCCTTTTCCTTCCTCTTTCCATAGCATTTGTGCCAGAACTTACAAACTCACCATCATCACATGATCTAAGAGCGTCTTCCTTCTCTTTCCTCGTACACTTGAACTGTTCAAAAACTACGTCAACAACAGATTTCACTTCTGTTTCTCCTCTTTTCTTTGGCCCATTCAGTCCTTGATTAGACCCATTCACTTCACTACTGCCCATAGGGGACAAAAAGGGCCTCTCCTTTCCCTGCCAATATTATCACCCTTCCCCTTTAAGCCCTAAAATAAAAATTGTATATAGGCAAGTTCAAAAAAATCAAGCTGATGAATATGCTACTGTGAACCGCCTATTTGGTAGCATAGAAGATGTCAAAATCTTTAGGAAAATGAACCTCACCTAACTGAGACTTGTGCTACCATTTTGCTCAAGCCTATTTGGAAGCCTGTAATGTTTGTTTTTTCCTATTAGTGTGGCCCACTAGTCCTCACGTTTTGTGCATGTGGGACTCTACTATCAGATAAGCCAATGAAGTGATATGGTTCATTACAATAACTAATTAGAATTATAGATGCAGGAAAACTCTTGATAATAAAAGAGACCTTGATGAACTAGGTGTCTTTTAATAATTATCTAACTAACCCCTTATTCCTACGGTTTTTCCATCAATTAAAGTTACTGTGGTATTCTTGAAAAGTAGAGACAGAGAGAAGAAGGTGAGCCAAGAATTAAGGTATTTCTAATTCTAATCTCGATGGCCAACAAAGGTACGCTATTTATTGTTCTTGAGATGTGTTGAATTCAAGATTCTATTATATCTGTTTTTTGCATAATAGTTTTAATACAGATATAGATTTTCATGTAAAAAATCTCAAAATCTACAGGAAAATAGGCCCTCCATTTCTTTGAAAACCCCCATGGATAAAACCCCTCTTGCATAAAAAAAACACACAATAAATTTGCTCAAATTGACATTCTACCGTGAATCTTAACTTTGGAAGACGAGAATTGTTAGAACGAGGCTTACGCCATCTTTTTCCGCAAGTTTTAGTTGAGTTTCTCATTTCTTTGAAAACTCCCCTAAATATAACCCTACCCCTTTAACGCCAACAACTCATAAAAACAAAATCACAATAATTTCGCCCAGATGGACCTGCTATCACGAGTCTCCTTTTAGAAGCCAAGAAAATAATAAAATGGGCCTCCATTCCACCAGGTGACTTATCCTACCACTGTGCTCAAATTTCAGTCAAGTTTCCTCATTTCATTGAAAACCCAATCACAAATAAATGAGAAGGTGATTACCAAAAAAAAATAAAAAATACCATGACTGAATTTGGCAAAACAGAACTCTTATGCAGATTTTTGTTGAGGAAATCAGAGAGCGAAACGCGCGAACCTTTACCGGGGGCGTTAATCTTCACATCCTCTTTACAATGACTTGCCCTAATTTGAGCACAGACACAAAAAACCCAGAAAACGTAAGTAAATAAAAAAATCAAACAAGTGGACCAAAGAACTGAACGTACTGGTTTCTGCTTACTGTCTGTGATTCAAAGATCGAAAGAGGAATGTGGAAGGAATTGATTTCTGGCCGAAAACCCTAACCGTAGGATGTTTCGAACTCATTTTCCTTCTCTCTCTTTTCCCTTGTCAAAATTTCTCTCTCTAATGGTAATTGCCTTTTTTTTGTGTTGGATTCTGTTCAGAAGCTTTGGCGCCAAAGGAAGGGGGGAAATGAAAATGCTTAAAAAATGTAAGGGCAAAGTGCACTTTCAACTCCTGTGGTTTGAGCTAGGTTCGGATATACCCCTTCGGTTGCACCCGCTGTGCTTTGTGAGAGTTCGCAAGCGCACTCAATTCCGTCCATGTTAATGGATATGTATCTTACACGTCTTTTGAATCTAACAAAAATTTAATCCAAGTCATTCATAATGTATTAATCAAAGAGTAGAGCATCTCTAGAAGAAATTATGTCGATCAGACATCAATAACTCAGTAATCTTATTCTTGTTAAAATGGAAGGTAAATTTAAATTTAAAAAATTATTCTATAATAAATTCTATTCGACCATGTGGTTTTTTTATATTTTGACCGAATTGAATTTTGTTATTGACTAGTAACTCATCAAACTCTACAATATCAACAATTCAGATCCAATTTCTGGTACATGAAATGGATTGGTTAGATTCAAGGAAGAAAACGATGGCATATTGGACTTTTTATCATTTCTGTTAGTGAATTTTGCATTTTCCTTGGGCGCATCTGCACATTTTCACAAAGCATAGGGAGTGCGTCAGCCCATAAATTGAACTTGAGGTGGTGTAGCCGCAAATGACCCAAACCACAAGGATGAAAGTGGACTTTGCTCAATATATTGAGATGACTAGTGGGTGATTTTAATTAACTTGGTTTTTAAAAGAATAAACATATTGAACCGCTAAATCAATGGTTTCGATTAACAAAATAAAATCTTTGTTGGCCTATTTCTCCTCACCTGAAGTAAAAGATCACACGATGAGATCAAACGAGGGCATGGTCTTGAGATTCTCGTTTTTTAATGTCAGCAGCATCGATGGAGGTGATGCCAAAACTTCCATTTTTGCGCATAGAAATGTTTTCATCTGTTTTCTTCTAGGAGACAAAGGGACAGAGAGCAAATGAATGTCAAGGGAAGTGTACTAGGAACTGGAAGAGATGTCTTTCACAGTTTCTTGGTGTTTGTAGAAGAGAAAAACTTATTCACGGCTCAGCCGTGAACAAGTTCTTTACAATAGTAATCAATCGCGACCGTCCAAAAGTGTTCTGAAATGTCTGGATTTTAGTGAAATTTTTCCGAAAAAATTTCATTAACATCCGGACTTTTGGACAATAACAATTGGCTCTGTAAACAACTATTCATCGCTTTGTCGTTAAATAGGTTTCCTACACAATAAAATGGGGCAAATCGGTGAATCCAAGGAATTTCCAACAATTGGCGTTACCCTATTGGTGTCATACCTTGTATACAAGACTACTGCAAAATTTATACCTAGTGGGTGTTTGACACGTATTATGCTGGTGAATTATAGATTCAGGGTTGTAGATTGCACAATCTTGTATTATGAAAACAGAAATGCTACGGGTACAGCAAGTGTTGTATAGACAGCACGTATAACGCGCTTTGAGTCCGTTTTGGGTCCAACAAAGATAATCAGAGCCACTCATTTTATTCAAAATATTTTTTTTGGGGTCTCGGTAAAAAATCAACTCCATCCGATATCATTAAGGGCGTTTAAGAAACATCCAATTTCTCTTCAAAATTTAGGCTAGCAATTTAGCAAATTGGACATTTCATAAACGCCCTTCACGATATCGGATGGAGCTGATTTTTTATAGGGACCTTAAAAAAATATCTTGAACAAAATGAGCGGTTCCGATTATCTTTATTGTATCCGAGATGGGCCCCAAAAGCCCGTTGTACAACTCTTGCTGTACCAGTAGCACAGTTCTTATGAAAAACTTACAATTAGAATTTGTGAAACTGTTTGGTGGAAATGTGTGAAAATTAGATTATGCATCTGTGAAGTGTTTGAACGTATAACTAAATTATTGGATTGTGGGTGCAACATTTGAAAATATAACATTATTTTCTTTGAAACTATTAAAAGAACTTATTGGAGCATTACACCCTATAACTACATACTATGCATATCCCTTCATTACATATCAAAAAACGCTTTGCAAAACACATTATCTCATCGCAATGTCACCTCCATTACATAGCAAAAAGAAAGTACTTTGTAAATATTTAAGAATATAAAAAATGGTAGTCAAATATTCAAAATCTAGAGTTAGAATTTTAAAGAATGACTCTTGAGATTGTTGTTATGCTAATTTTGAGAATTCAGGATCTTTACAATTCAGAAGCACAATTTAGTATTTAGAATCAGGGTTTGAATTCCTTCCAAACACTCTCTTGCTTTCAAACTTTCACATTACGAACATTGTGAAATGTCAAATTATAAGCCTTACATATGAAATGGAGGCTTGTATAAATGTTATGGAGAATCATAATGTGGGGATTTTACATAAATATCACAAAACAGAGGTTAAATTTAATGGACACCCCCTCATCTATTCACTTTTCTCATATACGTACACCTCCCTCAACTTTAAAAGCGCCTAAATTGGCCCCCTCATCTATAATGCTACCCAACTGGTATCCATTTGTTACATGATCATTTGTTGCTATGACAAATATCATTGGTTTAGTCATTTTTCAAACGAGGTAGACATTGGTGAGGTAGTGTACACAATTGGGGCTCCAATCCTGAGGGATTGTTCAAAGAAGTTTCTCAATTTGTCTACATTTGTTTATCATTCATGCAAAAAGTAGAGATTAATCAGACATCAGTTAGGGCTTTGACCCAATCGATAACAGAAACAAATAGTTTGTGTCTCACTGTCATTTCTCTCTAGACAATTATGCTTTGTTCAGGTGGATATAGTGCAGATGTCTGGCCATTTCTTGCACAAATGTTGAATACAATGAGGCCTACAAAAAGGACGACTCGAATCGTCAACTAAGATTGAGATGGATCCTATTTTGCTTTACATGAGAGGATATATATACACGAAAGGTTCTTAATTCCAAGATAAGTAGGTCAAGCTTCAGCAAATAAGCCCGTTCAACATCCCATTCACCTGACTGCCTTTCGTCCAACCGTATACTATTTCTGTACATAGATTTACCAAAACAATACCAAGGATTATCGCCAACATGTTGATAACAATATGTTCCACATACAGTTAACCGGAAGAGTTTCACTGTCCCACTTTCCATGCTAAGACAACAAATAACAACCTTCCATATCCAAAAAGACATGCTACCATAGTTTCACCGTTTGGACAAAGTCCATCTGCACGTTCATCCTTCTTCTTTAGCTCCAGTCTTCATCCTTGAATTAATCGACGACCAACTCGAGGACTCAACGAAGCTGAAAAATAAAGATACGTGCAATGAAATTACTTGCAGGCCAAGTGAACAATGGGTACTAATTACGACATTTATGTTTTGTTACATCTTCCTATCGCCTCTTAGCCGAAAGGTGCAGGGTTCAAGTCCCAGATGGAGTATTACCTCAATTTTCCCAAAGTCTTGTGCCCTCACATAGGTGCCCCCCCTAGGGCCAACTGAATGACCCAAACCGTTCATGTCCAATGACTGACGATTAGATATCTATTTAGTTTTATAGTGTCGCACACAAATACATCCAGAGGGAAAACCACAACCGTGAATCTACTTCATCAATCATGCACTTCCTAATAGTTTCGTTGGCTGATTCAGAAGAAATAGAAACAACAACGAAAATGAAATGCTGACAATAAAAATACAATTTTCTGATTCAACTTACCAATTCAAAGTCTAATAAATCACTCGTGAATCTGTTCCTAATACTAGTCCCTGGCTGGTTATTCCATGACAAGAATATCAGGAAAGACAACCCCCCATTTTGTGCACATAAAACAAGAATAACATAGATAGACCAACTCTTTCAACCACCCAGACATCAATCCCCTTTGAGCTTTGCCCGCCCTATCTACCTGTCATAGACTCATAGGAGTTCCACCTGAGAGGTTTTCGAATATCTTCAAACAAAATGCATCTAACTAGCGGTATTAACGCTTATTAGGTCTTGAACTGTGTAGTATGTGTCATAGTAGGGTTCCTTGCCTCAATTCTTATGCTCTTGCTATGCACACACAGAAAAGAAACTACACTATTTAATCAGACTCTCAAAATACAGGTCAGAAAGTATAGAAAACACAATCTACTGAGGTTCACTCCCTGCGACCTCTAGGTTTTAGAATAGTACAAGACGCTCTTGCATGTACCCAAAAGAAAATGCAGTTACTTTTAAAATTACATTGTTTAGACAACCAATACACAGGTAAGAAAGTGCATCTAACGCAATTGCACACCTACGGATAAAGCAGGAAGAAAAAAAAATGGAGAACCCAGCAAAGAGAAGAGGAAGCAGAATGACAAGAGAACCAATTAGAGCTCTTGATCAAAAACTTTCCCAAAGAAAACACGGTGACTGCACTGCACTCTAGATCTACCAAGGCTTTTGGTGCCCATCAAGAGCCATCAGGGGCAAGATTTCCTTCCAACAGCGCTTCCAAGCACATAGCACATATATATAATATAAACTTCCTACCCAAAATCAGTTTAGCATCTGTTTGAAAGCCCTAATCTACACGAAGTACCCCACACCAAATAACCAGTTACAAAAATCACATTGGTATCCAACAGCCCCCATGAGCAATTTGCAATTTCAAGCTAAGAATTTTCAACACCCATGCGCCATTGGGGGCACTGCCCACCTCCATCAAAGATTCCAAGTGTAGAAGTGTCTATATCCTCCAGAATCCACTGGACCAGCTCATCTCCTTTTGGCTTGCGGTCACAGAGTAACAGTTCAATAAATTGACGAGGCGAAACTTTCAACATGCTCTACCGCGGGTCGTCGCATTTGGCCCCTTCGGGGATCATGTCTTGCGATACTTGAGAATGAGCCAAGAGATGTCAAATGATGTTTTGTTCTTTAAGAATGAAGATTTGGAGGAGGACAGTGCGTTTCAAACCCAAATGTTGGCAGTATTTTGGGTTTCCATTATCTGTGGAGGAGAGATAAGTAGTTGTGGAAGAAGTATCAAGGTTGTGTAGTTATGAGAATTCGAAGGATTTGGATGCAAACAAGACTGGGAATATCTCTCCTGGCCGTGAGAACAATGACTTTTCCATCTAGCAATGGCAGGGGCTTGGTCTAATTGTTCAAGGGCAGAACAGATGAAGAAGCTCATCCAAAGAAAATTTGACGGGTTTGGCTTGACATTCAAAATGTATTGCTTTTAATGTTTACCTTGGAATAGTAAGGGATTCAATTCGTACCTCCGGGATGTTATCCGTCCTTGGTTTTCCTCTTGTGGCTTGCAAATTTTTTCTTCTATGAATGGGTGAACTTCAGTTATGTTCGGTAACAGGAACAATATGAATATGTCAAATCAAACATTGGAGGAGGTAACAAGCTTGTTTATGGATGTGAGTGAAGTGACACAATAGCATAAATATGCAGAAAATACTAGATTGCAAAATCAATTAGTAACAAACTAACAGGATCAATCGGTCATCATTAACCACCCACCAATCAAATCAGAATCCCTTCAATAAACAAATTAAAACCAAACCAATAATCTCAAAATAATCTGCCCATCAAGTCAAATCCATCCCTTCCAAGCAATTCAACATACCGACGCCTGATTATTTGATACAACCATGATGAACATTAGAAGTTAACATGTGTTTTGGCCAATAAACAGGCAGCCTGTTAACATCCTGTTGGCAATAGTAGTACTACAATCTGTTGAGACTTTAATTTGGATATGGGTATGTATTATTGAACTTTCTTAAGAAGCTGAATTTCCAATATGACGTATAACTAGTGATGAAATAATTTCTCTATTTTCCACTGAGCAAAAAGTTCAAAACATTTTGACCCCTATCTTGGAATGCCATCCATGATGTTGGTGTTGTAAAAGTTCAATCAATTACACCTCCAATGATTATAAAACATGACGCGAGGAACCTTTAGTGATAATGATATACGAAATTCCAGGGCCAAATCGAAGGACATCGCCAAAAGTTGGGAAGCAACAACAAGCGGTTTCCAGTTGCCAAAAAACCCATTTTAGAAAAATAACTGAATGTTCAAGTAAGTTTACTAATATAAATAATGTAGGAAGAAAACACCAAGCCTGTGTTCACTAATCAACACAAGGTTACTGCAGTAGTTCCTAAACATTAGTCGCTATAGTACCACCTAGTTATTTATGAATGTTATAGCATCGCCTTCATTAGTTTCAGCTTAAATGCATAAAATAGGCACCAACAAGTTTAAAGCAACTAATTGCTGAAAATAATAGCCAGTATCTGTAGTCCAGTGTGATGGCCATCGTTGAAAAAATTGGTTTACTTCAAAATAAGCAAAAAGAACTTTGTACTAAAATAGTCACATCATCAGTGTAAGTTTCTGATTTCATTACTCGAGTTATGAACTTAAGTTTCTGTTAACCATGATGTCTAAAACAGGATTCACAAAAGCAGAATTTAAAAAGTAAGGGTTCGAGCGACAAAAGGAGATAGTGCAGGAACTAGCATCAGTAAAGAAATATACATACATATGATGAAAATGTAGAAAGAAAAAATCACAGCTATTAACCATGATATATAACAGCAGGATTCACAACAATAGACTAAAAAAATAAAAAACTAAGGGTTCGAGTGATGAAGATAGCGCTGGAACTATCATAAATGATTAGACATACATACATATGATGAAAAAGTAGAAAAAAGAAAGCACAACTACCTAAATGACAGACACCTCCTAAGTCCTTATATTTTCTTCGCTATTCAACAGAGCAACTTGTACACGCAATGCTGACAAATGACAATAGAGCTCTAATTTGGATTCAACTTTTGCAATTTAAAAGGGTGCAGAAAATGAGTTCCTTCATAAAAATTTAGTCCCTAACATTTCATCCTTTTACTACACTCCTAGCTAATTCTCAGAAAGAGGAACCACTTGCAGGGAAACCAAACAAAGTAATACCAGACACTGCAATCCATGGAAACCACGTATTATCTTAAGCAGGTGGCTCCAAGGGGTTGACAGGAGTTGAGCACAAGATCTCTACTTCCTTAGGTGTGGTAACTGGTTCCTTACCAACTGATATACCTTATTCCACTAGTCCACTAATGTGCTTTGTGGTATCAATGTCAAAAGGGGGTACCTAGCACATATATCTACAAACAACAGTGTGAGCAATCAATACCATCTGAAATTAACAAGGTGAGAAAGAAAACAATGAAGGAAATAATTACCAACTTCTACAATACCATCTGAAATTAACAAGGTGAGAAAGAAAACAATGAAGGAAATAATTACCAACTTCTTTTACCTTTCTTCACTTTCTCTTTTTGGTGCTGCCTTTGAACCATGTGGTGACTGTTGGGTGAGACTAAGCTCCCAACATAGGTACACAATTGAAGAGAAGGGCACAAGTTAGGAATTAACAGCTTCCTAAAGGTCTCATTTTCTAGACTGTATAGACCTAATTGCTGCCCAAAATACATGAGTATTTCACCATTCTTCGAAATGCACAATGGTGTGGACAAGTCATTCATCCATGGTACAGGATGATAAGGTATTGTGAACAACGTAGTCCATGAGTCTCTCACGCCGTACTCCTTCCTTATCCATACATCAGCACGAGTTTCTGGGTAGACACAGAGTGCACCAAGGCATCCTCTCGAAACAAACAACCGCAAACCGTATCCAAGATCATCATAATTAGGCAGCAAAACCTCGCCATACATCTCCTTTGCCAAATCAAGAGAAGCAATAACACAAGTGTAACCCGAACCTTTGCTGGGTGCAAGCCAATGGAGCGACCCATTCGCAAATTTCCCTGTATAATCTGTAGGAATACCATAGGCAAAGTCTCCAATCCTCTTCTACGAATTGGTTTTTGGTGTATAAACCTCCACTCTGGTTTCACATGAACCCCAACTACCATCATCAGAGAAGATCACTACCACTTTGTCGTCATAATCAGACTCGCCACAACCAAACCCAAATCGCATGGTAAAACCACCACGTTCCTCACTAAACCCGAAACTTGGCAACCTCTTAGATTGCCGAGTAGATGGGTTCCATATAAATGTACTGTCCCAATCAGTACCAATGCACACCAACCCATTACAGGAACCCACAATCATCATGCAGTGATTAGGGTCTTTATCTGGATAATCTAGTTCAACCATGTTATCCAATTCTTCATTCAACAGAGAACTAAGTGAACAGGACATGACGTTAAATTGGGGATGTGTAGAGCTCAAAATAAGACTGTGGTGAGTGTAATCGCGGCTCTTAGATGCTATACGGAGATGGGTTTTCACGAATTCGGGGCAAGAAGTCGAAGAAAGCCATGATTTGGAAACGAACCTGAATCGCAGCAGAGACTTGACGGCCAGTCTGGAGAGTATGTCGACGATGATTTCATGAGGGAGGTGCGGCAATGGCTGTGAAGCGTCTATGGGTGGGATGGGGTGGTGGGTTTTTTGGTTCCTTTTGGGTCTACGGTGGATCGAGTTGGTTTCAGTCGGCATTGATGGCGAATTCTAGGGTTCCTCTTGCAAGACAGGCAGAAGCAGAATGAAATTATTGAGAGGAGCGGAGGAGGGATCAAGTAAAGAGAGAAATATAGCTCTGCCAATTTGGCTTTGGCGGCAATGTATTGAAACTTGGAAGGAGGGAAGTGGAAAAAACAAGTCTGGAATCAGGAACAAACACACAAATACTGCCCCGGTTCCGAAGGAATTTTAAGTAATTATTTTTTAAGAAGGTAATAATTTAAAAATAATAGGTTTAATACATGCATTGTTAGGGTGCCTTCTTGTAAATTTATACTAATCTGGAACTTATTTAGTTATTTTTTATTATTCATAATTTTTTTTAGCTTTTCACTGTAATTTTTGGGATTAATCGTTCGTTGAGACGAGAGAAGTCTAAAAAGTACAAAATTATGACCGAAAGCAAAAAAAAAAAAAAAAACTAAAAACGAAAAAAGTATCAAACAGCTGTTTTATTTGTCCAAAATAAAGACTAAAATGGGGAAGAATATGAGTTTGGACTAACTTTTTTCGTGACTTTTCTGCACCGTTTTTTTTATTGTTGTGTATTATTTGACTTGACAAGAGGAAACGAAAAAGTTTAAAAATATAGATCGAAGTTGAAATTTTTTTACATAAGACAACAAAAAAAAATGGTTTTATGTGCTTTTTAATAGTTTTATACTTTTTCGATTCTTCTCAAATGAGACAAAGATATTGTCACGACCCGACCTTTATTAGAAATAAACTTCAAAATACCCTATATATTACACACTTCCAGGCCCCATTCTCTCAATATACAAATTTACAATACCAAAATAAAGTAGTTCGCAATTCAAGTTCTTGCAACCCAAAATAAAAGTTTACAAGTCTAACAAGAAAAAAAAATATACAATATTCCATTATGCTCTTAACTAAAAGACCCCAAGATTCTTAAGCCTCTAATCCATCTCCAAACCTGAAAAAGGTTGGATTATACAACGTGAGTCGACACTCAATAGGAAAGGTGCTAAAGGCGAAGATAAGAGAACACAAGCAAAAAGTACGATACACAAAATAATTTGTTCTTGCCACTTCTTGTTGAATACATCAATTTGTGAGTATATTGTAAGAAAACTTGCATTTTATTGAGCCTCAAAAGATAACCATTGAATATATTGAAACTTAGAACAAATGAATCCATAATAACTTTAATTTCTCAAACATCCAACCGAAATAATGATAAAAATAATCCGATCAAATAATTATCCAAATCTCCAAATACCAAATTATAACCAAACGACGTAAGCTCATCTTATCTCATATATCCAAAATCCTTCAATCATACAACACATCAAATTATAAGTCAAGTAGGAGATAATAAGAGCACATAAGACCGATGGTCCAAATTAAAAAGTTGTGTACCAATCCTAGGCGACTGACCAGGTCCCTAATCATCCAAATTTATGGGCTACTAACCCAAAGGCCTATGGAACACCTTATCCCGCGCGGGTTTACGGACTATACACCGACGGATAAACTCGTTATCCATATGCTTCCGGCTACACAACAAATATAAAATGGTCAAGTCAACTTCCAATACGTGGCTCACTAGCCCAAATAACAAGTACCAATTCCAAATCATCCAAAACTACGAGAAAGATCGTACAATCTAGTCATAATCTCGAATCCGATTAGAAATTAGTGAAAACTGTCATCGTCGCAATATATATAATGAAGCAAGGGAGCAATTATAAGTTCAATCATTATTAAGTTTGTGTCTAATTACGAAAATTGTTTTTTTCAATCATTACTTTTTTCATTATATCGTACCCTTCGTAAGCATGTAAATTGAACAACATACTACATAATCATATACTCCAGTACACTACACTCTTAGCAAGTACAACATAGCAAAATCGCATAATCTGGTAACAACTAGTAAAATCATGACAAACCTATATACCCCGGATATATATATATATATATATATATATATGAGGTACATATAGCATATACACTCAGAGCTCTCCATAATTTTGGGGAAAACACACAATATCACGAATTTAAAGCACATCTTACTATATGTTCCCATATTTAAGCATTTAGCAAGAATCCTACCTCAAAAATGAAAACCTCCGAATTTGCTAGGAACTCCAAAGTTGGCCGACCGAGATTTTGTTCGGATAGATGCGTAGCCCTCTGTCCGTAGATCACGTCTTCTTCTTGCCTTTTTGCGAGATTCTCGAGCCTTGGCCTTCGATTTTGCATTTGAACCAAGGGGTTTGTGTTGTTGAGAGAACACGAGAGAGAGAGAACGGAAAAGGAAAAAAAAAAGAAAAAAACAGAGAACTCCAGAGAGTTCTCGGCTGACTTCAGCCCTTTTAAGGTGCAAAATTGCACTATGGCCCCTCCAAGAATCAATCTATTGCTCCATCTCTAAAATGTTTTAAATCAATACACTAATGCCCCTAAAGCTAACAAATCTATAATAATTAGTAACTCTCTAAGTTTTTATTTTCCAGAAAAGTCCATAACATGTGGATCCCAACAACTCGTCCTTGGCGCACAAAATAGAATCCGATCAATCACGCATACTGTACATTCACACATATATACATAAAAAAAAAATCCATGGTTCACAAAATTATTAAAATAGTTACACATATTCAAATTATTAAATTAGATAAATTCAAATTAGGACGGCTCTCTACAGATATACTTATAAAAATACTTGACCCAAATCTTATAAAAATTAAGAGATGCCAACCAAAAAGACTGAAAAAAAAAAAGAAAAAGAAAAAAGAAGTCCAAACTCACCCATAATTAGCCCAAGGTAAGAAGAGAACAAGTGGGGAGAAGAGAGAAATAAGAAAGGAAATTAGCTGTGTCCATTTTCATGGATTAGATCATCTAGTTGGCCCGTTTGTGGACTCTTTTAGGACCTTTTAATAATTCAACTGTCTCTATTCTACAGATTGTCGAGAACATTTAGTCACACAAAAAATTAGGTTGATTGAATATCATTTCATATGATTTTGAAACACATTTTTTTTAAAACATAACAAAATTATATCACTTAAACTCATTTATTTCAAGACAAATGCATTTCTAAATTAGATCGAAAAACCTCCAAATGAACTGACTAGAGGGGTCCATTCAAGTTTATTTCATGGACCGGAGAGGACCTCTTCCAGGGATGTGAATTCTTTCCAAATCCAATGGGTACCCCCATCCTGGCCTGCCTATTTAGAGGTGGAATTACACGAATTGTTACCAAATAGGAGCGGATATGGTGGAACTTTAAAAAATCCCAGCTCAAATATGGGGCGGGCATGATTTTGTGATACCTGTCTCCAAATACCCGTACTCGCCCTGTATGCAATTACGTATATGTGTATGTATAGAGATATATAATGTAAGTATATACACTTAGCGGTAAAAAAATATCGAGAGGTGGTATTTGTAAAACTTTTATATAGTATATATATGTGTTTTTTAAATGGTTTTCTTTTGCGACCTTGTATTCTATTTTACATTTAAATTGTACTTTTTGTTTGTCGTAGCACACTTGAATTGTTTTGATTTCAATTCTGTCGTCGCTCTTTTTTGTTAAAGTAATTTGGATATATATGGGTTTACTCGATATACCTGATCTTCATTGGGAGACGAGTATGATGGATTGTCCACTGTCCCTTTTGGGTATGAAGGTGGGGATGGTGAAAAGTTTCCTTAATTGGAGATTAGAGGTGAAAAAGGGTCGCCGACCCATACCCTATGCATTGCCATCCCTATGACCTCTCCATGAGAAAGTCATGTTTAATTCACGTTGATTCCAAGAAGAGAACTAAGTTTCTCTATACATTTTGTGAGAAAAAACGCAAAGTTGAAAAAATACTTTCTAGAACATTTTTGTTAAGTAAAATTTTCCCCTCTTTCTTGCATTTTCTATTACTATCTCATTAATTGGACGGATCCTCGCTAATGGGACGGATCCATAAAGAATAAAAAAATTAATTTCCTCTTCCTCTTTGTTTTTGTTTTTGTTTTTTTCAAAAATTCTTTTAATTCAAAATTTCTTTTTCTCAATGTATTTAGTTAAAATGAAATATTTCTAGAACACTTTTAACTGTTTTCATTCCAGAGTGTGATTTAAACGAAAGTCAAGATAATTTTTTGTATTTACCTGAATAAAATTTTCATATTTGATATACATTAACTTCCTTAGGAGTAATAAGTTAATTATTTTGAAAAGAATATTTTGAACAGTACTAATTTGTAGATAACTAGTTTTTGAGAAAATGTAAATTTGTTTAAAAGTTTGTACAATAGCAAAAGACAACTTCATATGCATAAAAGCATGTGCACCAATCGTTAGCCAAAAGTGCTACTAAACGGTGCACATTTTTTCTTTTACCTACTTACATATTTTTCGTCGTTATACCAATACTATCTATGATGGACCATCACATGAGAGGCTCTTGATTCCTTGCGCACGAGCAAGTGTCCCTCTCATTTGACAAATCTTTCACACAATCCCTCAGGTGATCGATGCAAAATAAATTCGAATATAGTTCTACTTTGTAATTGGATTTATTCATTCGGTAAAAGCTTGGTCAAATCATATTTGTTAGAAAAGAACACAAAATAATACATCAAGATCTACGAAAGAAGCAATTCACATCATCAATAAAATTGTGATGGGCATCATTTTACATCACACGAGCAGCCGTACAAAGGACTATCACGTAGAGGACTGAGGATCTTGACTCATTCCACGTAAGTTGAAAAAAAAATAAAATTCCATCAACTGCAAGAAAGTTCCTATAAGGAAAAGAAAATTTATTTATACACTCTCTTAATTAATCCAAACACTTCTTTTTTCATCTTTTAGTGGATGAATTTACTAAACAATTCCTAAGATTTGTAAAAAGTGTATGCATGTAGGGGCTGTTTCGTAAATTCACCCACTAAAAGATGAAAAAAGAAGAGTTTGCATCAATTAGGGGAGTGTAGAAATCAATTTCTTAAGGAAAAAGGAACAAAAATTTCCACTTTAGACCGTCTGGACAACTTTGACTGATGGATCCAAAACCAGTCCAACTTGAATAGCTATTTTATTTTATTTTCAAAATGGTAGGAAATTTCATTGATACAAAATAATTAAGTATACATTAAACAACAAAAGAGAGTTAACTATTCCAAATAGAAATAATAACCTAGGAGGTCTAGATTCATAAGTTCTTATAACTCTAGAATCTGACAAACCAACACTTACGTGGCAACCCATTGATATCAGCAAGCATCAACCTAACGAGCCGGCGTTGAGGATAGCCGGCAAACCCTTGCGACCACGGCGGACATAGGAAGCATTCCGAAAAACCGGATTTCAAAACCAACAAACGAAACCTCAACAACCAACACAACTTTATTTTCACCACATCTGAGAAGACCGGATTTTGGGGAGGACGACATCAAACTGGGAAAAACACAGCCGGGAGAAAGATTCACGGCATGAAGCCGGAGAAAAAAATCAGAAAAACACAGAAATTAGACCGGAGCTCTAAGAAGAAACAAATTTTTTTTGTTTTGAAGACCAAAAAAACAAATTGATCTTCAGTAAGATTTTACATTACCAGTATGGCAACATATACTGTTTATAAAATATTTCCTCACCTAGCGGCGCTGCGGCAGCGATCCACAACTAATCCCGAGAAGCTCAACCTAAAGCCCCACCAATATTAGTTACAACGCTGCGCTGCTGCTCCAAGATGATTACGGGAATTAAACCACTATAAGGGATGCAATTGCTGCCACTCCTTTCGAAAGTCGGGAGTCTACAAGGACAAATATGTTATGCGGTAGTAAGAACAAACATCGCATCGATCGACGATGATGCTAAGACCACCAAAATCACCCGTACATAAGAGCAATGCCATGGGAAATATACATACCCCGGAAATTTTACTAATTCTTGCAGATGACGGGTGTATGTGTATATCCCAAGACATTAATTGTTCGTGATTTTGGTGGTCTTAAAATCATTGCCGATCAAAGCGAGGATTGTTTTGTTACTCCCTACTAACATATTCATCCTTGTACACTCCCGGCTTAATGTTGGTATAATACATGTTTGTGCTTCGACAGGAGCAGCAACAATCGCATCACTTATATTGGCGTAATCCCCAGAACGCATGGGCTACGGTAGCGTTGTGGCTAATATTTATGGGCTTAGGTTGAGGTTGCGAGGCTATAAACTTCCATGGCAGAAAATTAAGACAGAGAGAGCATATTAAAGGTGTATTAGGACTTGGGAAAATTAAGGTCGTATGTGGTAATTGTGATGTTGCTTGGTTTGCATGCCTCTTATTTATAACAAGTTTAGTTGCTAAATTTTACTGTGAGAGATTCTGGCTAAATAATTGTAGTTTCCATTATAGTCCACAAAATGATTTGAGAAATCTTTTTTTTAATAAGTAAATGATTTGATAAATCTTGCTCAAATAATAATTCTCCCACCGAAAGCTTTCTTAAATGGAAGAATACTTAAAAGCGTATTAGTTGTGTATTGTCGCGCTTTAGGTGAAGTACTCTTATAGAAAAATTCTCTGTCGAAAAAATGGCAATGTAATTTTACATAATTCTCAGAGTTCCAAATTTAGAAATTACATAATTCTAACTCACTAAATCAAAATGGTTTTCACGTTTCCTGTTTCTTTTGAGCAAATTACTTGCCGTGGAAGGGATTTCTTTCTTTCTTTCTTTTTTTTTTGAACTAGAGTGTAAGGAATCAAGATCCTTACATGATGATCCCTTTATATGGCAGCGGTTCATGTGATGTAAAATGACGCCTGTCATGATTTTATTTGGTTATCTGAATTGTTCTTTTTTAGATCTTGATGACTAAATATATAGTGTGTTCTAGCTCTTCAGAGAAATATGTTTGCACCAAGCTTTTACCAAATTATAGACGGCGGCTCAGATTATCAAATAGTATCATATTGAATTATATTTTGGATCACATGAGGGACCACTTGATGATTTTTCAAATGAGAAGAAACTTGCCCGTGCAGGGAAATGTGATGATCCATCATACCTTCCTCCCTACTGTAATTAAAAATGACCCATGTGCTCATCGTCCATAAAAAAAAAAAAAAATCAGATCGATTGGGCATAAAAAAACTAAATCGAACGACTCGAATCATATGAATTGAGATAGAAAAATAGAGGTACAAGATGCAAAAAGGCGGATATGCATGGGCGGATAAATGAGTTTAGGTGGGTATTGCCACCTCTAGCTTCATTATATAATGATAGTAAATTATAGTTGCAAACTTCAAAATGACAATATAATTTTATTAAGAATCGAGTAAACATTAAAAAAAAAAATTTCAAGTAAACATTAGAAAATATTTGAACTTGTAAAATTGTACAATTGTTTGGATGATATGTATTGTGTAAAATCCTTCCTTTTATAATTTATCATGACTCCCATTGAGTGTGTGGAAGACTAAAATTGCATTTCTAGTGCTAAAAATTTACAGCCAAACGCTGAACATTCAGCATTTTTGTGCAGGTGTACGACAGTTTTCCCTCGACCCTAATGTGGCGGCAAGAGTGCCGCAGGAGGGTATGACTTTACTCTTGATGGTTGTTTTTTTTTCTCTCGATCTCAGATTTAAGAGTTTCTCTATGTTTTTCCCTTTTTTCTCTTTCTATTGGCTTCTCATTCATCATTGAGATGTCGTTTCATGAAGTAAGGCCGCGGCAATGGTGGTTCGATCAGATTTGGTTTGATTGACTTATCACTCTTAGTGTGTGGTCTTGCCCTGCGAAAGTGGAATTCATGAAGTAAGGCCGTGGCAATGGTGGTTCGATCAGATTTGGTTTGATTGAATTACTACGAAAGTGGAAGTTGTCATTGAAGATATTCGCTACGAGGTTGATCGGTGAGGATTTATGATTTTCTTTTTATTCGTAGATCGGCGAATGTAGTTGAATACACTTTGACAACTTCGGTTTTGCAAGGTTCCGATATTTGTACTTGGGAAATTAGACCTCCTTATTGGTTATTGAATTCTCTGTGTAACAATAATCTTCTTCTTTGATGTACTGCTATGCTCTTTTTTATCAATGAAAGTTTCTTACCATGTTGACCCTACAAAAAAAAAACCCCCTCCGTACAACAGTTTTCCCTCTGTTTTTTCCATTTTGGAACTTGACTAACTTAAGTTTGAGATAGACTTATATATTCCATGAGTTGAGCCAAGTTTATCACGATCACAATTTTAAATGTGAGCCCAAATTTGAACAATTAGTCTCGAAAAATTCTTAAGCTCGGCTAAACACGTGTAATATAGAGTTGAGTTAAGCCTAACCAATACTGTGTTCGGCTTGTTTGATCAATTAGTAACACTGCTATACATCAAAGAAACTGCATCTATCTCAATATCATAATGAAAAATTCTCGCTTGGATTTAAAAAAAAAAAAAAGGTTCAGTTTTTAGTAACGGTTAATGAAAACCGTCGCCATAGTGTTGTAATCTACTAATGGTAACATGAAAACCGTCGCTATAGTCCTGTTTCTCGTAACGTTTTGCAAACCGTTATTACACAACATCTATACCAACGATTTTTTCGACTGTTGCGAAAAAAATCATTGGGAGATCCTGAATTTCTTATGGTGCATAGAGCATCTCAAATGACATGCTACATGTGTTGCTATAGCTATATTATTATCATTAAATTTTTAAATTTCCTTCTCCGATGATGAGGTAAAAAGTATTTATTTAATTTAGGGAGATTTATTCTCCAGTACATTATTCATATTTGGGCAAATTACTTAAATGGTTCCTATAGTTTGATCTTTGTGTGATCACTTTGGTCCCTACTCTTTCAATTAACTCGATTTTAACCTTGCAAGTTTGATTTTGTGTCAATTAAAGACAATAGATAACTTCTGTTATCTCCCACTAACGGAACTCATTTGGTAAATTACAGTTGACCCCTTTAGTTTGAGTTTGATGCAAATTAACTCTTTGTAATTTAGAAACTACTTACCACACGACCTTGTGTAATTTGTGTACTAAAAGTACATCGTTCCATTGATAAATGTACAAGACGGAATTACCTTTCGTATCTTATTCTCTTTCTCTTTCCCCTCTCATCTATACATGTAAACACATTCGTTTAATGTATTTTTTGTATATCCATATGATGAAGATACTAATTGAATCTCTTATCAACCTAATCAAATTATAAATCGCCATAATCCCAGTCTTTGAAAAAAAAAGTCAAAATTTCTTTAGTTTTTCAACCTATCATCTAACTTTTTGATCTAATTGATGGTAATTTGTTAGCCTCACAAACATACTTTTTTTCATTTTTTAGTTTTGCGTCAAGTCTTAAAAATATTTTTCTTCTCGACTAGAGGTGAAAAAAGAAAGAAAAATATGAACCAATTGAAAATTTTCAAAAAAAGACAAAAACAAATTAGAAAAAAGCTCTCTGTGTTGAATTAGTTTTTGCTTCAGTGATTTTTTTTAATGATTTTGGACATAATTTTTTACTTTTTCTATTCCTCTTGTCAAAATGAATAAATAATCTAAAAAAAATGACTCAAAACTAACAAAAGTAAAAAAATAAAAAAGAACTAAATAGAATTATGATAATTTGAGAATTAGTTATGTTGATAAGAGATTGACTTAGTATCTTCATTTATATATTATAAAATTATATATTAATTGCATGTGGTTACATGTGTACGAGAGAGAAGAGAAAAAAAGAATGATATAAGAGGATAATATGATTTTTGTACGTTTATCATTAACAGATGTAACAATACTACACTTTACTACACAAATTACATGGGACCGTGTGGTAATTTTTATTTGACAATAGGTCAATTCACACAAAGCCCAACCTGCATGGGTTCAAGTGTAATTTGTCCAGTGGATTCCGTTAGTGGGAGCTAACAAAAGTAATCTCTTGTCCTTAATTGGCATATAATCGAAACTACAAGGCTAAAATTGAGTCAATTGAAAGAGTAGATACCAAAATCACACAAAGATCAAACTATAGGAACCATTTAAGTAATTTACCTTTCATATTTTCCAACCACTAGTTCCACTCAACAATTTTGAAACGCACTAGGTACACTACAAAAACCCTGATAACCACACAATCATCGGTGCATAAATTATGCATAGATTTTATTGTGGGGCACACAATGGGTCTCACAAAAAGTATTCACATTATAATAATCAAAGTTAGCAACCTCCTACCAATAATCAAATTTGGGCATTTGAATAATCAAAAGTAACAATGTGAGAGTATCCACAATGCTATAATCAAAAATTGATAATCAAAAGTTGCCACATCAGCTTTTGATTATTCATTTAAGAGATTGCTAAGGTTAGCAATGTAGATGTCTATAATGGCATAATCAAAATTGGATAACCAAAACTTGTCACATCATTTTTTCAAAGTACAAAAAATTAAAAACCATGAACAATAGAAAATAGTTTTCCTAAAAATAGTTTTGAAACTAATAAAAACTATTTACTAGAAATAGAAAATAGTTTTTGAAACTTTTTTTTTGAAAAAAAAACTGTTTTCTAAATAAAAAAAATTAGTAAAATTTTTATTTTCAAAGATATTGTTCAAAAAGAAAGTGAGAGAGGAAAATGAGAGAGAGATAGAACATTTTTGTGTAATGATTGGTGTATTTGATTGAGAATATGTAGGGTCTATTAAATTTGGTTATTGTCAAAAGGTTACTAGTTTTGGTTATCCAAAGTCTAAAATTTGATTATTTCTAAAGAAGTTGTTAAGTTTAATTATAGTATTGTGAGCCATATTTTGTACAAATATTGTTAACTTTAAAAACATTTTACTTTTGATTATAGCATTGTGGATACTCTGAGACTTCACATTGCTAATTTTAGCAACCATCTAAATGAATAATCAAAAGCTGACATGGCAAATTTTGATTATTCACTTTTGATTATTACATTGCAGATGCTTATATTATAGTAGTAATATTGTATCGAAGGCAAAATTATAAATTAGGAGTACTATAAATCGAGTTCGGTGGGTTTGGGTGTGTAACGACCCTGATTTTCGGTCGTTAAAAATTTCGTTAAATATTTGAATTTTATTGTAATTGCTATTAATTTCCAAGGTTTGTCATAATTACATTTTTGCCCCTTGAAAAATTATTTTTTTTGACGCTTTAGTCCGCTTAGTAAGCCTAACTAGTTTTTAACCATCCGGTTGGAGAAACTAAGCTAGGAAGTTACCTAGTTACTTTTTGCTAACCGCAAAATGACTATTTTGCCCCTCGAAAATCTTTTGAACCTTTTGAACCCTAGACTAAGAATTGAATATTCTTTTTCTTTTAATTATTTTGGTTTTAATCTTTGTCCATTGGACAATAGATGTTAGGGAAACTATTATCCATTGGATAATAGAAACCCCATTTGTTTATATTAAATGTTTACTTGATTAAAGTACTATGAATAGTAAAAAGTAACTTTTTGATTACTTTTTGATTACTTTAAAGTACCTTTTTGGATTACTTTAATGTTTAATCTCCCTAGCAACTATTATCCATTGGATAATAAAAGTTAGGGTGGTTATTATCCATTGGGTAAAAGGTTCATCTTTCAACTTAGTATACGGGTAGATTAATTTAATATTTTCTTTTTAACCCCATGTGCCAAAGTACCAATTATTTTAAAATAAAAGTTGCCAAGTCACTATTGTCCATTGGACAATAGAAGTTAGGGGATTTATTACCCAATGGATAAAAGGGTTAGTCTTTCACCAAGTACAAGGATTTCAATAAACTAATCTTTTTCAAAAATCCCATGGGATGATATGCAATATTTTATTGGAGGATTTTAATACCTAAGATTTCTTAGGTACTCTTTTATTATTCTTTATTGGGGTTTTTGATCTTCCAAGATCATTTGGTACATGTGTATATATATATAAGTACTTGGTTGGTTAATGCCTATTTATTAGTTGTTAGGAAAATCCTAGCCTTTAAAGTCTACCTTTGATCTTTTGGTACAAAAGTACCATTGTTTAATTGTTTCTTGCACATGCATGTATATATATATATATTTGTACTTGAGAGAGAGAGAGAGAGAGAGAGAGAGAGAGAGGGCCGGAGAGAGAGAGAGAGAGAGGAGAGAGAGAGCCGAATGGGAGAGAGGAGGAGAGAGAGAGGAAGATTGGTTGTATCTTGGCATTGATCTTCCTTGTACCTTCATATCTTGGTGTATATATATCTTCCTAGCCTAGACTTAACTCCATTGTACTCTTGTATACACCTTGCACTTGTTTGAACCCTTAGATCTTGTACCAATATCTTCCTTGCCCACCAAGGATCAATCCTAGCCATTCAATTGATCCAAGATCAATCTGGGTACAAAAATAGCCATGCAAACCTAGGATTTTTCCTTGATTTGTGCTTAAAAGTTGGATTTGATTTGATGTACTTCTTGAACACCTTGCAACTTCTTAACCCTTTGATCATATACCAATCTCATCTCAACCCTCCATTTGATCCAAGTATATCACCAAGGTACAAAAATAGCCTTACAAGTCTAGGATTAGTTTTGATCTTCCAAGATTCATGCCAAGTGTCAAGGTAAGACTTAGAGAGAGAGAGAGAGGAGAGGGCCAAGCTCTTGCCTATAAATAGAAGGCCATTCCAAGCCTTTCAAAGCACACCTCAAAGCAATAAGCTCTTCCTTCTCTCTAGAAACCATTTCCAGTTTCTGGGCAGCCACTATCCCGTCGGAAAATCCCCATTTTTCTCCTGTCTAGAGTAGTTTTTAGGATCAACTTCCTTCTGGAAAGTTGTAGAGCACTTCGAAATCTTGAAGTTAGGCTCAAGAATCACCCCAATCGGTTAAGAAATGACCAAGATATTGTCATCCGAAGTTCAGTAAAATTTCTGGATTTCCATTTTCTGGACAGCTTACTGTCCTCTCCTTTATCCCCATTTTTCTCCAACCTAGGTTCGTTTCTAGGATTAACTTTCTTCACGAGAGTTGTAGAGGATTTCTTGAGCTTCGTTCTCGACCCAAGAACGACTCTATTCGGCCAAAGATTGACCGAGTTACTGCCGTCCGAAGTTCGGTCCAGATTCGGGGGAATTTTCCACCTAGCTTATTCGGCCCCGACTAGTTTCGGATCAAGGTAGGATTCTCTTACCCTATTCCTATGTATACATAAGATCTCGTTATCTTCCATTTCAAAGTAGGTTATCTTTATAAACTTTCCATTTCAAGTATTTGTATTTTGATCTTGAAAATGATTATGAGCATGCTTATGTGAATTGTTTATATTACTTGTGGCGTTATACTTTAAGCGTTGATTTGAGCATGTTAAATATAGAGTTGGATGATCTTGTTGGATTACGATGAATGATGTTTACTTTGTCTTGCCGCGGAGTCTTTGCATGTTAACGAGACACGAGAATCGAGAAAGTAGAAACATGACACCTAGGGTGTGTTTGAAAAGGTTGAAATGTGTTGAAAACCGCAATGTGGCCGGACTTGCCCATTGTGTGAGGTGTGTGTGTGTTCCAATGGGAAACCGGAGCAGCGGAACCATTGTGAGGGTGTGTGCCAATGGGAACCTGGAGCAGCGGAACCATTGTGCGTTCCCATGGGAACCCGGAGCAGCGGAACCATGGTGAGGTATAGCTTGGTTATCCGCGGAGAGGAGCCAATGCATTGTGTGCCAATGGGAACCCGGTGCGGCGGAACCATTGTGAGGATACTCGGGAACCCGGAACGGCGGAACCGAGGTTGGGTGTGTATGGCTTGGTTATCCGCGGTACGGAGCCAATGTCAAATGATTTTTGAAAGGCTTGGTTATCCGCGGTACGGAGCCAATGCAAATGTTTTGAAAGGTTGTTTTGTAAGTGGAAAAGGAAGACACGGTCTACGATGAGTCGCGTACGAGAAATCGAGAAATCTTGGACACCAACGATAGATGATTAACGAATTTTAATATGTGATTGTTAGTTGTAAGGTTGGTTGGGTAAGAATTTCCTATTGAGCGTTGTAGCTCATGGTGTTGCCTTTTTGGTGACCCTGACATATTATATCGGTGGCGACGCTGGTATAATGTGTCAGACCTTGTAGATGATCAAGATGGACCGTTCACTTGAAGGCGTCCGGAGCTGAGGAGCTGGCTAGGATGAAGAAGCGAGAGGAGCTGTAGTTAGGAAATCTTAGTTTCCTTTCTTTGTTGAATTAATGTACCCTTTGAAGTATTTATGATGTAATAAACTCTCTTTATTATGTAATAAATGCTTCTTAACGTACCCTAATTTTGGGGGCGTTACAGGGTGGCCTGGTTATCGAAGACAAACCTCAACCAAATCCAAATAAAGAAACTAATACTATAAAGTACAGTATTTCTTTCCCAAAGAAAAACCGGAAAAAATCTTGGGAACTTCCTCAACTGAGGTGGGTGCCGGATGTAAACAGCACCATCCCCAGTTCGGGAGGAATAGATGGTACGGGCATAAAGTTGGGTTGAGTTTATCGAGTTTTTCAAGTTGCACACAAAATAGGGTTGAGTTGGACTTCCTCCATTTCTAAATAATGAGAAAATTACTTTGTCTATCCCATTTTTTAGTCGCTTTAAGGGGGACATTCATAATGCATGTCTCCTCAAAAATTTGATTTCAATTTCCATTATTGTCTCTAAATTCTCACTTCTAAAATTATTATTTTTTGAAAATTTAAACATTTTTCCGATGACTTTTCAACTAAGACTAATATTTTAGAATATCCCAAAATGGAATAAAGGGCTAACAAAATAGAACAGGGGAGTACAGAAAGACGTGCAATTTTAAGGTTTACAGATTGGTGTCAAAATTTTTTCAAAATTATGCACAAAAATATTTTATTTTTTTTCAAAAATTTAATGTCTCTTTGTAGTAGACTTTCGTCAAGGAACATATATTTAGAAGTCTGTTCTTTATATTCTAAATTGCTTGTCCCTTCTTGAAGACCTTGCATTTTGCATGCAACAAATTATGTATTAACATGATTTTTTCCCCTTAACTTTTTTACTCCAATTTAAAGAACTTATTGAGAAAAAAATTGGCATAGTTATACTTCAATATTTTTTCATAAATACCTTTTTTTTTTTTGCGTGTAAAGTGCACGGGTTTCCAAAAAAGATGAGCAATTTCAGACTAGGAGTGTAACGCCCCGAATTTTGGGTACGTTAAAGAGGCATTTATTACATAATAAAGAGAGTCTGGCTCATTATTACATCATAAATACATCAAAGGGGTACATTTATTCAATAAAGGAGGAACTAGGGCTCCTAACTACTGCTCCACTTGCTCCTCCATTCTGGCAAGCTCCTCAGCTCCGAAGGCCTCCAAGGTGTACATCTCACCCTGTTCATCTATGAGGTCTGACACATTATACCGGCGTCACCACCAATATAATATGTCAGGGTCACCAAAAGGTAACACCATGAGCTACAACACTCAATAGGAAATCCTTACCCACCAACCTTACAACAGTAAATCATTTACAACAACAACAGTAACAATCATACATCCACATTCTTTAATCATCTATCGTTGGTGTCCAAGATTTCAGTGTTTCTCCTACGCGACTCGTCGTAGACCGTGTCACCATTTTCCACTTACAAATCAACCTTCCAAAATCATTTGTTTAACTTACACAATTGCATTGGCTCCGTACCGCGGATAACCAAGTCACACACCCAACCTCGGTTCCGCCGCGCCGGTCTCCCGAGTATCCTCACAATGATTCCGCCGCGCCGGGTTCCCATTGGCATACAATTGCATTGGCTCTGTACCGCGGATTACCAAACCATACCTCACCATGGTTCCACTGCTCCGGGTTCCCATAGGAACGCACACACCCTCACAACGATTCCGCTATTCCGGATCCCCATTAGAACACACACACACCTCACATAATGGGCAAGTCCGGCTACATTGCAGTTTCCAAAACATTTCACTCTTTTCAAACACGCATTTTCATTAACCACACCCTAGGTGTCATGTTTCTACTTTCTTGGTTCTTGTGTCTCGTTACATGCATAGAATCCGCGGTAAGAGTTTCCACATACGCAACAACAAATCATTCATTATAATCTAACAAGATCATCCAACTTTATTTTATACCACAAGCAATACAAGCAATTCATGTATGCATACTCATAACCATTCAGAATATCAAAACACGAATACTTAAAGTAAATAGGTAAAGATACACTACATATAATTCGGAGTAGTAGATAGGGAGAATCTACCGTTCTTCTTGGTGGTAGTGACGACTACGGAAGGTACGTCGGGAATTGGGTGGAGTAACTTCCTACAGTAGGTTTCCGGTAGTTTCGAAAGAGAAATATTTCTCTTGAAACTAATTCTTGACTACTACTACAACTACTACTACTTTTGGATCGAGAAGGTGGTCGAGTGGCGGCTTAGTGGCGGCCTTGAATTAGTTTCTTGAAGAACTCAAGAACAAACAAGAACAAAGGAAGAACATAAGTTTTCTAGAGAGAGAAGTTGCTAGGTTGGAAGGTGTGAGTTGAATGCTTGGACAAAAGTGTTATTTATAGCAAAAGTCTTGGCTATTATCCAAGGGATAAAATTTTTCCTTGCAATTATTCTCCAATGGGTAAAGATTTTCCTAGAAAAATAATAGGCCAAAAGGTACAAGGAACTAGATTTTCAAATCAAATACCCTATTAAAAAATTCTAATTAGGCACATGTTTTGATTAAACTAATAGATATTGTACTAAATAAATTTAGGGTTTTGATATTTCCCCAATATTTTAATGCATAAAAGTACATGGGAATCCAAAACTTGATTATTAAAACAAAGCCTTGTACCTTGTTGAAAGATTAAAACTATTACCCAATGGGTAATAGTTTCTCTAACGGTTATTAGCCAATGGTCAATGGAGGGGTGGAAGAATATCCAATAAAAAATGCATTTATATACTAGCACATGTGTACTAAGTCAATTTTTTTAAGTCATCCAAGTACTTATATATTCATAGGTACTTATGTATTCTAGGGATATCATCTCCCCGTTAAATTAATCCAATTGGGTACAAAACCCCAATATAAAATAATATTAGGTACTAAGGAAATCTTAGGGCTTTTATATCCAA
Organism: Rhododendron kiyosumense; assembly: GCA_019656275.1. NCBI lineage: Eukaryota > Viridiplantae > Streptophyta > Magnoliopsida > Ericales > Ericaceae > Rhododendron > Rhododendron kiyosumense. Next base: position 4,611,056 of record BPLS01000707.1, read on the forward strand.
AGTACATACACATATTATAATATTGGTACTACATCACATGAGGATTTAGAAAATGACTATTTTATTAAATCCAAGTACTTAGTTGGAAGATTAACATTATTACTCAATGAATAATAAATCCCCTAATATTTATTGTCCAATGGACAAAAGTAATAAGGAAACTTTTATTATTAAAATAACCAAAATATCCTTTTAATCAATTATAGAATTCTATTCTTTATAAAGATATTAGTACTTGACTAAATCTATCAAGGAGCACTTTTAATATAAAGAATAGGGTTTCTATTACCCAATAAATAAAAGTTCCCCTAACTTCTATCGTCCAATGGATAAAGAAGAAATCGAAAATAATAAATTTTTTTTTTCTCAAGTCTAGGGTTATAAAGGTTCACAAGGTTCAAAGATGGCAAAAAGGTCCATCTATGGTTAGGGAAAAGTAACTAGGTGAGTTTGGTTGCTTGATTCCTCCAAGTAGTCGGTTGGAATCTAATACGATTGGCTCCGAAAGACTAGAGTCTAATTACGATGGATTACTGAAAGTAAAAAAAAAAAGTAATTCGCCGAGCAAAAAAAAAAAAAAAGTAATTCAAATAAAATTCAAATATTTCACGAAATTTTTACTAACTAAAAATCAGGGCTGTTACAATATATCCCCCTTAAAACAATTTCGTCCCCGAAATTGACGCGTGACTACAGATTAGACTAGGTCACTAGACCGGTCTTGGAATTATCGACTATCCCCCTTAAAAATTGGAGTAGGTCACCATCAATTGAATTAAGCCTCATTACTTGCTTAACGAGATGGGGTTGAAGTAACTTCTACCGTCGAACAGCTTGCCTCGTCGTACGCCTTTGGTAAGGTCTCTATCGTAAATACCAACGCCAAATGCAAAACTTCTACCAAATCATCATGCGAACTTGTATCCTACGAATATTTCCTTAGCATGATCCTTTCCCACTTAACGATATCAAATCCATTTCCAAAACAACGGATCAACTCGAATAAAATTACTTCCAAATCGTAAAGCGTCAGTATTCCATCGAACATCAGCAAGTAAACCCTACGATACTCTTCAATATTCGCAAAGGCACTGAAGGAACCTTTGCAGTCCCGGGAAAATAAGACCTTGGCAGCGTCAACTTCTAGCGGCTGCTTCCAATCCAGTACTGCTTTGACCTCGATTCCGTCCTTGGATACCACGTGCCCCAAGAACTTAACCATTTCTAGCCAGAACTTGTCTTGGCATAAAGTTGGCTATCTCAGAGTACTTGTAGTACCATTCGAAAGTGTCCTTCGTGCTCCTTCTTATTGGCAGAGTATATCAAGATGTCATCAATGAACATCACTACAATTGTTCATGAGACACATGAGTATTGCTGGAGCGTTTGTCAGCTCGAATGGCATCACTACAAACTCGTAGTGTCCGTATTTGGTGCGAAAAGCTGTCTTTTGGCGATATCTTGTTAAGTCTCCTGTAGTTGATGTACTGTTCAAGCGCTCCTTTCTTTCTTCTTCACGAACAATGCCGACGCTTCCCCTGGTGACGTACTTAGCCTAATGAATCCTTCGTCCAACAGTTCCTTCAATTGGGTCTTGAGCTCCTTTAGTTCTGCAGGGGCCATTTGGTATGGCGTCATGGAAATTGGTGCAGTTCCCGGTTAATGTTCTATAGAGAAGTCTATTTCTCCTTAAGGCGATAAGCCAGGAAGTTCTTCAGGGAAAACATCGGCATACTTGCACATGATGTGTGGAAATTCCACTTCCATTTTATTGGCTTTTTCCAATTGGAGGCTGGCTAGCCATCCAAACGGTTAATCCTGCCACTTTGATCTTTCCGTTGCTGGACTCGCCGTCTATCTATCCCCCTTAAAAAGGAACGAGTCCTTCCTAGGGTATATGCTGTCACTGCCTTCTAATGGTAGTCTATGACCGTTCGATGTGTTGATCGCCCGTCCATCCCCAGGATTACGTCAAAATCCGCCATATCAATCACTCGAAGGTCCCGAGTTAGCTACTTCTAGTTTGCACTCTCTACACACTAGACTAACAACTATACTCCCCCCAAACGTACTTTCATACTCGATCTTAGGGGTTCTGTTTCTAATGCTAGTGCAGTTATGCATGGACTCAAACAAAGCTTGTACGCATGTACTATAATGACGTACCTTGGATCACAGAGGGATCCTACTTTCGTTCCTTAGTCTGCAGTGCGAAAATACGCCCTCCGGTGCTTTGTTGGTTCCCCATGAGTTGATTTCCCTTGTTTTGCCCATTCTGCTGCTGCGATGGGCTTCCAGGGTTTTGCTTCACAAAACCGACTTGTCCAGGTTGTTAAGCTTCCTGATTTCCAAGGGTTCCATCCCTCCTCCTTTGAGGCTGCGGGCAGTTGCGCCTGATGTGGCCCATAGCCTGACAGTTGCAACATCTAACTGTCGCCAGGTCCCGATTGCCTCTCTGCGTTTCACCGTGTTCGGCGGTAGCAGTCTTCCAGGGCTGGTTGCCTAAAGACGGGTTAGGGGTTTCGGTGGGGTAGGGTCCACGGTTGCTGTTGGGGGGTTGGGTTCGGATAGGTCCGCCAGTGCTGTTATTCGTCTTCCTCCACCGGGTTTTGAAGTCATTCTCTTCACTCTCCAGTCGAATAGCACACTTCACTACACCGGCATAGGTGGGGGAAGCCTGAGCCACCACAGCTCTTCTAGCTGTTGTCCGTCCCTATTCAAATCTTCTCGCCTTCTTATCCTCGGTTGCAACGGCATCTTGGGCGTAGTGGGATAGTTCCTCAAACTTGGCCGCGTATTGAGTGACAGTCATTGTTCCTTATTTCAGGTTTTGGAACTTTTGTTCCTTGGCCAAATGAATTGGCGTGGGAAAATACTTGTCGAGAAACCGGGTCTCGAACTCAGCGAAGGTCATGGTGGCTATGGCATGGGTTGCCTCCATTAGCTCCCACCAGTAACGAGCTTCTCCTTTCAGCTGGTATGTGGCTAAGGTTACACGATCTCCATCACGGGTGATCTCCAAGGTGTCTAGGATCACCTTGACTTCCTTCAGCCATGTTTCAGCCCCGGTGGGGTTGGTATCTTCGTTGAAGGTCGGGGGTCATCATTTGCAAAACTCGTTCATCACTCGAGTTTTGGTCATAGGTCCGTCATCATGGTTTTGGTTTTGGCGGTTAGCGTTCAGGGCAGTGACGAACGCTTGCATGATTTGGATTAGGTCGGGGTTCGCATTAGAGGGTCCTCCGGTTTCGCGTCCTAATCCACTACGTCGATTCCCTATCTACGAGTAATAATCCGAAGGGATGTTTTAGCTTACTAAAATAATTTTCTTTTTGTAAAAGGCATTTTCCTTCTAAGGGTCAAAAGTAGTTTATCAAGTAGTATGCAACAGCAAAGTTTTCATAGATAAACAAAAAAAAATACAATAGAATACACAGAGTTCTACTACAAAAACAAAAGATAAAAGAGAACATGAAATGCGCCAACTACATGATCCTACAGGTTGTCGGGCTTACTCTATGCTGCTGCTACTCCACTTTAGAGTAGGACAATTCCATTAACAGGTTGACTAGGTGGTTTATCTACAAGGTAACATTCTAAGACAGTGATTTATTAACTTCTAGAGAAAACTTTCAAGTTTCTAAGTTCCACATTCGATCCTTGATTTAAGTCATCATCCAATTGTTCGGGAATTTTCAGCTCGGCGGTACTGCCAATTTCCGCGCCTTGCTTCAATCCGAAGATCGTTTTGACAGAATTTCACCCAATTTGGGACGGTAAACTTAAGCTTGATTCACGTTTGTGCAACGGGTCAAACTTATCTTATGGTCTACCCATTCTACCCATGGCCGAGGTTTTGAACCTAAAGCTCTGATACCAAGTTGTAACTCCCCGAATTTTGGGTACGTTAAAGAGGCATTTATTACATAATAAAGAGAGTCCGGCTCATTATTACATCATAAATACATCAAAGGGGTACATTTATTCAACAAAGGAGGAACTAGGGCTCCTAACTACTGCTCCACTTGCTCCTCCATTCTGGCAAGCTCTTCAGCTCCGAAGGCCTCCAAGGTGTACATCTCACCGTGTTCATCTATGAGGTCTGACACATTATACCGGCGTCACCACCAATATAATATGTCAGGGTCACCAAAAGGTAACACCGTGAGTTACAACGCTCAATAGAAAATCCTTACCCACCAACCTTACAACAGTAAATCATTTACAACAACAACAGTAACAATCATACATCCACATTCTTTAATCATCTATCGTTGGTGTCCAAGATTTCAGTGTTTCTCCTACGCGACTCGTCGTAGACCGTATCACCATTTTTCACTTACAAATCAACCTTCCAAAATCATTTGTTTAACTCACACAATTGCATTGGCTCCGTACCGCGGATAACCAAGCCACACACCCAACCTCGGATCTGCTGCGCCAGTCTCCCGAGCATCCTCACAATGGTTCTGCAGCGCCAGGTTCCCATTGGCACACAATTGCATTGGCTCCGTACCGCGGATAACCAAACAATACCTCACCATAGTTCCGTCGCTCCGGGTTCCCATGGGAACGCACACACCCTCACAATGGTTCCGCTATTCCGGATCCCCATTGGAACACACACACATCTCACACAATGGGAAGTCCGGCCACATTACGGTTTCCAAAACATTTCACTCTTTTCAAACACGCCTTTTCATTAACCACACCCTAGGTGTCATGTTTCTACTTTCTCGGTTCTCGTGTCTCGTTACATGCATAAAATCCGTGGTGCAACTTTCCACATACACAACAACGAATCATTCATTGTAATCTAATAAGATCATCTAACTCTATTTTATACCACAAGCAATACAAGCAATTCATGTATGCATGCTCATAACCATTCAGAATATCAAACACGAATACTTAAAGTAAATAGGTAAAGATACACTGCATATAATTCGGAGCAGCAGATAGGAAGAATCTACCGTTCTTCTTGGCGGTAGTGACGACTACGGAAGGTACGTCGGGGATTGGGCGGAGTAACTTCCTACAATAGGCTTCCGGTAGTTTCGAAAGAGAAATATTTCTCTTGAAACTAATTCTTGACTACTACTACTACCACTTTTGGATCGAGAAGGTGGTCGAGTGGCGGCTTAGTGGTGGCCTTGGATGAGTTTCTTGTAGAACTCAAGAACAAGCAAGAACAAAGGAGGAACACAAGTTTTCTAGAGAGAGAAGTTGCTAGGTTGGAAGGTGTGAGTTGAATGCTTGGACAAGGGTGTTATTTATAGTAAAAATCTTGGCTGTTACCCAAGGAATAAAATTTTCCCTTGCAATTATTATCCAATGGGTAAAGATTTTCCTAAAAAAATAATAGGCCAAAAGGTACAAGAAAACTAGATTTCCAAATCAAATACCCTATTAAAAAATTATAATTAGGCACATGTTTTGATTAAACTAATAGATATTGTACTAAATAAATCTAGGGTTTTGATATTTTCCCAATATTTTAATGCATAAAAGTACATGGGAATCCAAAACTTGATTATTAAAACAAAGCCTTGTACCTTGTTGGAAGATTAAAGCTATTACCCAATGGATAATAATTTTCCTAACGGTTATTAACCAATGGTCAATAGAGGGATGGAAGAATATCCAATAAAAAATGCATATATATACTAGCACATGTGTACTAAGTCAATTTTTTTAGTCATCCAAGTACTTATATATACATAGGTACTTATGTACTCTAGGGAGATCATCTCCCCATTAAATTAATCCAATTGGATACAAAACCCCAATATAAAATAATATTAGGTACCAAGGAAATCTTAGGGTTTTTATATCCAAAGTACATACACATATTATAATATTGGTACTACATCACATGAGAATTTAGAAAATGACTATTTTATTAAATCCAACTACTTAGTTGGAAGATTAACTTTATTACCCAATGGATAATAAATCTTCTAGTATTTATTGTCAAATGGACAAAAGTAATACGAAAACTTTTATTATTAAAATAACCAAAATATCCTTTTAATCAATTATAGAATTCTATTCTTTATAAAGATATAAGTACTTGACTAAATCTATCAAGGAGCACTTTTAATATAAAGAATAGGGTTTTTATTACCCAATAAATAAAAGTTCCCCTAACTTCTATCATCCAATGGATAAAGAAGAAATCCAAAATAATAAAAAAAATAAAAAAAATTCTCAAGTCTAGGGTTATAAAGGTTCACAAGGTTCAAAGATGGCAAAAAGGTCCATCTATGGTTAGGGAAAAGTAACTAGGTGAGTTTGGTTGCTTGATTCCTCCAAGTAGTCGGTTGGAATCTAATACGATTGGCCCCGAAAGACTAGAGTCTAATTACGACGGATTACTGAAAGTAAAAAAAAAATGGTAATTCGCCGAGCAAAAAAAAAATTAATTCAAATAAAATTCAAATATTTCACGAAATTTTTACTAACAAAAAATCAGGGCTGTTATAAGAGTGTCCACAATGGCATAACCAAAAGTGATAGGTTTTTAAAGTTAACAATATTGGTACAAAATATGGCTCACAATGCTATAATCAAACTTAACAACCTCTTTAGAAATAATCAAATTTTAGACTTTGAATAATCAAAACTAACAACATTTTGCCAATAACCAAATTTAATAAATATCACATGCTCAATGAAATACACACATCATTACAAAAAAAATGTTCTCTCTCTTCCATCTCCCCCCTTTCCCTTTTTCTTTTTCTTTTTCAACAATGTTTTCAAAAAAAATATTTCACTATTTTTTTAAAATTGTTTTTAAAAAACAGTTTTCCCCCAAAAATTGTTTTTAAACAAATTGTTCTTTTTTCAAAAAATTGTTTTGTACAAGAAAATATTTTTTTTCAAAATCTTTTCTTATATAAAAACTATTTTTTCAAAAACTGCAGTTACACAAAAGCTATTTTTCTTTAAACTGTTTTTTTTTTAAGTTTTGAAAAAAGTTCAAAAATTATTTTCTATTTTAAATATAGTTTTTATTAGTCTCAAAATTATTTTAGGAAAAACTATTTCCTATGTTCACAGTTTTTAGTTTTTTTGTAATTTAAAAAGGTGATGTAGCAACTTTTAGTTATTTAATTTTGATTATGCCATTGTGGATCTCTACATTGTTAATCTTAACAATTTTTTAAATGGCTAATCAAAAGCTGATGTGGCAACTTTTGATTATCCATTTTTGATTATAGCATTGTGGATACTCTAAGGAGTACCAAATAAGGGGTTGTATTTAGAATTGAGGTTTGGTAGGTACATGAAAGCAATATGGACCTGCCATTTTCGTTTGGAATTTGCCTAAAATGATGAACAGAAGTGCTGGGTACCCAAAAAAATATACTCTAAAATTATCCCGAATAGGCTTTTAAAGGCATTTATGACCGCTAGTAAACTTTTATTAGCGATAAAAAAATACATATTCGAGGTGATTTTGGGGTATATTTTTCGTGAACCTAACATTGCTTAGGTGGTCTTTCCGATAGTGAAAATTTTGTAGATTTTTATTTGTAGTTGATAAGTTGTTAGGTGTTTTCGTTAGTGAATAAGTTATTGAGAAATGTTAAGTTGTTTTCGGTAGTAAATAAGTTATTAAAGGGTTTGTAAGTAGAATTATTGTAGAAAAAAAAAATTTTTTGATAACTTTTTTGTTAGTAAAAATGAAATGGTAAAATACTGATATTTTTTTATTAGTGAAACCGAAATTGTAAAATGATATAAGTGTTTAGCCTTTTTTTTTGTTTTTTTAGGGAAAACACCCCCTTACGATGAAAAGGGTAAGATAAGAACTGGTCGGAGAGGGTAGTAGGACTGTTTTTCCTAGCATTGCTCAATGATGTCTGGCATAACTCTATTTTCTCCTCGATCGTCTGATCACGATTCTGGGTTGCCCTCCTTCACCCAATAATTCACCTGGGAACACCGTCAATGGAGATCGAAAGGGACCCGACACATCAAGAATCCAAAAGGACCAACAAAACCCACCAAACCCCCATCCCATCCCAACAAGCTTCGGACCCACTTCCTGACCTTCCGCACGAAATCATCGCCGAGGTACTCACGAGGCTGCCCGTTAAGTCTCTGCTGCAATTCAGGTCAGTTTGCAAATCATGGCTTTCTCTAATCTCAAATCCCCATTTCGTGAAATCCCATCTCAGTTTAGCATACAAAAGCGATGATTATACCCACAGGCGACTTGTTTTGAGCTGTGTTCGTCCCCATTTCGATCTCAAGTCATGTTCCCTTGGTTCTATATTGAATGACGAATCCGATACGGCTGTAGATCTTGATTATCCATTGAGAGCCCCTCATAATTCGGTCTGGATTGTTGGTTCTTGTAATGGGTTGGTGTGTATTGCTATAGAAGAAGATGCCGTATTCCTGTGGAACCCAACTACTAGGAAATCCCATAGGTTGCCGGACTCGGGTGTTCGGATGCGTTACGGATGCTTTATTATATATGGGTTTGGTTATGATTTGTGTAGTGATGACTACAAAGTGGTAGTGATCTTCTGTGTTCTTCGTAGCGGAGGTTCATACGAGACTGAGGTGAAGGTTTACTCGTTAAGGACAGATAAATGGAGGAGGATTGGAGACTTCTGTCATGGTATTCCGTTGAATGATTCGGGGAGATATGCGAGCGGGTCGCTCCATTGGTCTGCAAGTGGGGTTCAAGGTTCAAGTTACTCTTGGGATATTGTTTCTCTTGATTTGGCAAACGAGGTGTACGGGAAGGTTGTGCTGCCTAATTGTGGTGAGGGTAGGTTCGATTCGACATTGGAGATTTTAAGAGGATGCCTTTGTGTGCTATGTAACTTCCCTGGTACTCGATCTGATATATGGGTGATGAAGGAGTATGGGCAGACAGAGTCATGGACTAAGTTGTTTTCAGTACCACATATTACAAATCTATGGGATTATGAACACTCCACGCTATTGTATCTTTCAAGGAACGGTGAAGTTTTACTGCAGCTTGGGCCACAATTAGTTTTGTGCAATCCCAGAGATGGTACATTTAAGAATATTGTGATTCACAATTTGCTGGCTTGGCTTGAAGCTCATATCTATGTTGAGAGCCTAGTCTCTCCTAACGCCGAAAATGTGATTCAGAGCGAACATCAATAACATAAAGCAAAGACAGGTAAAATTATACCATAAGCTCTTACTTTTGTTTAATGCTCATAGTAATTTTACTCCATTTTGATCTCGAAACCTTTATTTCTTTCAACATTTCAAGATTTATTCATTATTCCGTCTGGTTAAAGAAGTCTGAGCCTTGATTGTTTTGTAACTAGAGAAGAATATTTTTTTTGAAGAAATAGATTTGCTGAAGTGCTTAGCAATTTTTTTTGGCTTTAAATGTGTTTTAAGTTGGATTCTGCAATTGACAATTCAAGAAAAAGTATGGTACTCACACAAGTTGTATTTCTTTTATTTGTTATTGTCATTAGGCTGTTCAAATGGCACTGCAATCTTTTCCGAAGTTGGCTTAAAAAAATAAAAGAAGTAGACGAAAATTGCATGAAAACTTTTTATGTTCTTTCCATCTACCAACTCAAAAGGATACTAGTTGTGTTAAGTCAATGCACATGTTGGTATCTTATAGTCTTGAAGAGGGTTTTTCTTAGGTACATTGGATATGGAACCAAGAAAAGAGGAATTAAACATCCACTGATAATTTAACCACACTTGATCAGACACCTGCAGGTAAGGGGTTCTACCATGACCACAAAGGGTTCATCTTGTTCGGCTCCTATCTTTGCTATCTTTTCTCAGCACGCTGATTTTGTGCTCTTCTTGTGTCTTTGATGCAATGGTCTCCTCTTTCCAGATGGAATCTTCTTGTGTATTGCATTTATGAATCCCTTTCAAAAAACAAAAATAAAGTATACCGTTGAATAATGCATACTGGAAATGGTGGTGATTTCCCAATTAATCATGTTTTCTCCTCACTAGTGGCATATCATTTGTCATAAGTTAGAACTTAGAAGCAAAGGCAGGTATTTTTCTGTCACAGGCAATTAGAGATACACAATTTTATTCCCTTTGTTGGTCTAATATGTAGGTATCCTGTTTGATTTTTCATGAACCTTAGTCGTGATTTTATTTCTTTTCGTTCTCTAATTTCCTATTTTGCCTAGGAATCCTGCCCCATTCACTGCAGAGGAAATGAAAGATCAGTTCTTTTTTATTTTCTTCCTTGAGTGTGTGTGAACAAGGTAGTATAAAGAATCTGAATGAGAATTTCATCAGTAACACATTTTCATGTCGGGACCTACCAGGCGAAGTTTCTTGAGATTACCACTAGTTGCAGGTGTTTTCATGGTACATCCGAGTTCACAATAATCCCATGTAGACGTCTAGGCTCATCTTTATTTTCATTTCGAAGTAGGACTGCAAGCTTAGCCATCCACGTAGTGGTTGTTGATTTAAAAAATCAGCTTCTTATACTTCTTTTGTATGCTTCTCTATGGGTTGGGTTTACTGCTTGTTACCCCATTCATTCTCGATTTTTTGTTTTGGCAGGTTCGCACTAGCCCCTGTCTAGCCTTTCATTTCTACTGTTGGCCATGGCTTTGCGCCCTGAGGTATAGGATATGGGTCCCATGCATTTCTGAAGTGTCTCACTTGGTCCCTGACCTTCATCTGTTCCATTTGCAATTCGAGCAATACTCGAGTCCATAGCTCCGTGGCATGCCTGATCGGTTCACTTCTGATGTTGCTGCTTTAGGCTCTGACGTGACTGAGTGCTGTCAGTTTGTTGTTTGTTTTCAGTACTTGACGCCTGCATAGTGTTCACATTACTCTTTCGTTACTATTCAGTTGACTCTGCCACATACGAGTAATCATATTGGTGTAAGATGTTTCTTGTGTGATTTTTAAGGCACAATGGACGATTGTCTTTTGGCCTTACTCAACAGTAGAGCTCTGCGTGTTTTGTTTTATGTGTTTTTCAGGGTCCCCTGTTGGTCTTCTGCAGTGCTAAGAATAACCTACTGTCACTATAGTTACAAGTCCTAGTAGTACTCTTCAGCTCAAATTGTTCTAAGACCATTTCAACTACTCGTCTTCTTTAAGAGCTACAACATATTTCGACGCAACTGTGATAATCACAGCACCACCTACATGGCTTCCAACCCTGTTTTATATGCTGGTGTAGTGGGCTGAATAGGGTGTGAATTAAACTGATTTGATTTGGAACGTGTCTTTTGAATGACACCTGGTCATTGTGGATGACGCGTCTTTTATAAACAAATGTGTTTTTCCCCCCGGTGACCATTTGTAGAGTCACAAGTTGGTTTATAAATATAATGCCCCTCATTCATGTTGTTTTGTCAGTTTTTCCTAATGCTTTCATTGAGTCAAAGTCCTTCCATCTGAAAGAGTGTAAACACAAGTTTGGGTCGCCAAGGCCAGGGGTGATGTGTTTTAAGTACAAAATGCCACACTCATAACCATGATTTTCATGACTTCCAGGGTATTTTATTTCATTTATTTTTTTGGTTTTGTCACAAAAAGTAGTATAATTTCTAACAAAAACTTCGGTTCTGCACGGAAGGAAAAGCAACTGCAGTGAAATCAACAATGCCAATTTGACTTAAAAGGTTAACCAAACACAACTCTCCAAATACAAAACATGAAAAGCTTTTTTAAACAAAATAAAACTATAGAAAGAACAAGCCTCAATAGAAGACACCACAAGCCTTGTAGTGACATTATTCAGCAATAGAACTGTATAACCATATCCTATACACAAATATTACACAAACATACACATGGAGGAGGAAAAGGGAAATGATTTTTTTACTTCATGATCTCACTAGCACTTTCTTTGCATAATGTCATAATCCACAATGCAATCTCATATTCATTCTGTTGTGTTGCTAAGCCTGCCAAACAACCGATTTCGCAGCCTGGTGAAGAAGGCAAGGATGGCGATCCCGAATGCTTGCAGAAATTTTGTTTTTGCTATGTTACTGATTTCCTTTAGAAACGTATCGTCCACAATACCTCTAATCACCTCCCAGACCCTTACCCCTGCTGTTGTCCAAAACCCGGTAATACTGGACCATATGCTTGTCCTGTTTACAGGTGCCTGGGTAGCACTTGTAGAACTTTCTCCATGAGCTGCAGCCTCAGATTCTGGATACATTGTTACATTAGTAGACAGTTGAAATATGCTATAAGACAGTCAATCCCTTCAAGAAGTAAATGAAAGATGTCCAACAAACATGTTTTTGTCTTTCTTTTCATAGGCTTTCTTGCGTCACTAGCTATGTTTCTCATTAACTAATTCCACTGTGAGTTGTACTTGGGCGTGATTGAGGTGCACCCAATCTACTAGGTGCCGTTCCGCTTTCTTTTTAAACCTTCTTTTTAAAAAAAAATGTAATTTCAAGCTCAAATATAATGAAAAAGAAAAATAATTTTTAAATTTTTTTTTGCACTGTTTAAAAGATCTTAATGAGATCTATCAAATAAGATCCATATTAGTAGGAAAATTATTTGCGTAAACACATGATTTTTGAGCTTGAAATTATCTTCCTTTTCTAAAAGTTCTTTTTTTGAGAATCCGAAACATCCCTTGTAAAATGCGTATGAACTTGTAAAATGTTTAGATGTGGGACTCATTTATGGGTGTGTTTGTACCTGTTTTTGGCACCGTGGATCGGGCTTGTCGTGATTGGGCTTTTATTGGATTCATTAATTAATTTGGGCCGAAGGCTATATAATTGATTGGGTAAATCTTGGGCCATGTGTATTTTCCATTTGGGCCCAAGAAACATGCAACCCATGTGAAGAATGTAGCACAAGATCTTTTGGGAAGCTAGCCCAGTGTTGGGCCCATGAAGAAAGGAGCAGATCTGGTCCCCGAGGTGCAGCCCACGGATTAAGGGATTCGGTTGCTTGCTGGCGATTATTTCCTTCCAAAGTTCAAAGGCCAATTGACTTAGTCAACTGGCCATGTGTCAAATGCATGGAAAGAGGGAGATAATGGGAAGTTGTTGCCACGTCACCTGATCTTACATGCATGAAAAGTGGGAGTATCATGGGACATTTGGCAGCTTGTGATGCAAAGCTGAATTCGGATTCAGGCCTGAATCAGCTTACTGTAGTGTCTATAAATACAAGTTTACAAGATGAAAAACGGATCCAACACCAATCAAAACTCAACGCTTACAAACACTTTCCTACTTTCAGCAAAGTAGCCTATCGAGTACCTCGTGCTCAAACCCCATTCAAACTTACTTCATCAAGTAGTTTGGATCTTTTACTTTTCTTGTACAAACTTTATTATCCCGGAGTAATGAAGTTCACGTTTTATGTTCCATTTCCTATACACCTAGGAAATTTTAAGTCCACAATCGTGTGGCAATTCACGAACCTCATTGTGATTTATAACCTTTGGGTCACATGCAATCACTCATACGTTAGAAGTCAAGACTCACGGGAATCTTCATCCAAAGTTAGGCGCTACAAGTCTTGGCACGCCAGTGCACCACGCATTCACGCATTTGCCAAAAATGAGAGTTTTCATTGGCACGCCCGGTGGGACCCTAGTCGTTGAAAGGTTTCAATCATGCCAGCAAAGAAGGCAACAATACCACCGCCGGATCCACCGCAGATGGATCCACCGCTGCCTGATCCTCCAAGCAGCCCTGGAGGAGTTGCTGTTGACGTACCACTGCTCGAGGAAGCCGCTCCTCAAATCAGTGCACAAGATCTCAATGACGCCATGGATAGCGTCAAGAATTACATGTTTTTTGCAGGACAAGAGATTTCTCACACCGTGTCACAAACGATGTCTCAGTCCATAGAGCCTTTGACTCTAGCAATCAATAATATGATTGCCACAATGACAAAGAGGCTGCCACTCGTCCCTCAGCAACAAGTTCTACCACAATTTGGAGTTTATGACAACGGCCATGAACAGACAGGTCTGAAGGACTCATTGCTGCCACCACAGGTGGTCTTTCCAGCTTCTTCGTCAAATAGTCCTGCATCGACAGGAGAAAGGGCCAAAGGAGTGGTTATTGGAGGAGGACCGACGCCTCCAATGAACAAGGAACAAAGGGCCGTTTTGCTGGAGAACCCAAATAGGCCTGAAAAGACTGACAAAAGGCCTCCTCACAGAGGGAAAGGTGTCGCTATGGACAAGAACGGTTCTCATGCTCATTTAGTCCCAGAGATTCGGGGGGCAGGCCCAGGTGTGAATCTGCAGGCACATGAGGCAGGTCCACGGCCGCCTCCGATGCCAAACATGATTCGAAGAGATCAAGTCCTAGATTTGCTTCAAGAACAGTTCGGGCCTGGATTCAGGCCTGTGGGCAGACCCATGTACAGGAAGCCCCACACAGAGGAGGTTGATGGAGAGCCTTTTCCCAAGGGATATCGGGTTCCTGAGTTTTAGACCTTCCCAGGGGAGAATATGCAGTCCACGGGGGAACACATTGCCCGATTTCAGGTGTAGTGTGGGGAAGTTGGGACGAATGACAAACTTAAGTTAAGGCTCTTTCCGAATTCCTTGATGGCAACGACCTTCACTTGGTACATCAATCTGCCACCCAATTCTGTTCAGACCTGGGCCCAGATCGAAGAGATGTTCCACCAATAGTTTTGTAGAGTTGAACCAGAGATAACGATGGCGGATTTGTCATGCTATCGTCAACTTCCACAAGAAGGCGTGGAGTCCTACCTTTCTCGATTCAAGAAGCACGTTTCAAGTGTAAGATTCCCTTGCCCGAGGCCGAGTATGTGCGTTTAGCATTGAACGACATGGATTTTGAGTTCAAGAAGAAGTATCATGGTACATAATTTCGAGTCCTATTTGAATTGTCTGCAAAGGCCTCGCGTTATGAGAAGCTTTTGGAAGAGGAGAAAGATAGGAAGACGAATTCCAAGGGGACATACTATCAATACCCTAATTACGATGTTGCTGCGATTGAGACTGAGGCTAATCTTGATGTTGATGTGGCTGAAATCATCAATAGAAAGCCTTATGTCTACAAGGCCTTTGTCAAAAATAGAGCCTACGAAGCAAACGGTCCAAGAAGCATCCAATAGGCCCACCAGGGCCTACACTTTTGACATCACCAAGTTACTGGAGTTATTTTTGATCAGCTCTCGACGGACAAGTTACTGAAGTTACCCTTTGGCCACCAGATTCCAGCGTTGGATGAACTAAAGGGCAAGGAGTATTGTAAGTGCCATAATTCTTGGAGTCATTCAACCAACAATTGTTTTGTGTTCAGGAATGACATTCAAGACAAGATTGATCGGGGAGAATTCAAGTTCCCCGAGAAGGACAAGCAAGCCATGGTTGTGGATGGCAACCCATTTCTTTCAAGCCTAAGTGCAACCATGGTGTTGGTGAGTACCAGATCCATGCCTAGAACCATACTAAGGCCTAAAGTAAGCTTGGGGGCACCTTCAAGAGTAACATTCAGACCTGAATCAGATAGGTACTGGGATCCGTATGATGAGGGAGACTTTAGTCCTGGAAGGGTGAAGAGATTTGAAAAGAAGGGATCTTGGTGGTTAAGGCCTGAAGGAGTCAGAAAATCAGAAAAATCGAGTTGTTCATTGGTTTGCACTGAATGTGGGCATCATGCTGTTCCATCCAGACCTTTGTTGAAAAGCATAGTTGTAGGCAGAACTGAAGTCAGGCCTGAGGAGATACGCAGGCCTAAAGAGAAATATATTAGGCAGGAATCGGTCTTCAATAGAATCCAGCCAGGTGTGGTGGAGATCAGAGATGAGCTTAACAATCTCAGAATTTCAGCCCCATCCAAAGGGAAGCCTAGGACTATTAAGCCTCATGTTATTCCTCCAAATTAGTTGCATAAGGTTGAGCATCTTAAGTTTTCTGCTCCGCAACCACTTTTGTCTCGATCTCAGAAAAGATGCAGCCAATGGTTTAGGTAGGCGGATAGAAGGGCTTAAGAAGAGATAGATTTGTCGGGGGACATGATGGATGTTGATGACCCCAACGGGAAAAGGGCGATGGAGTCACAGGTTGAACCAGTCAAGCCTAGGAAAGAACACAAGCCCTTGGAGAGACCATACAAGGAGGTCATTGCTAGTTCATCTATAGAGCAAGGTTCTCGGTTTGAAAAGAAAATTTTACTGGAAAAAACCCTTGAGGAGGCTAGGATTGAGCCTCCTCTAAGGCAGGTTACTTTGTTGAAGAAGGGAATTCTTGAGCCAAAGAAGCAGGACTTGGGGGGCAAGATGTGTTTGAATCCTTAGGCCAAAGAATTCAAGCCTGGACAGGCTTCAAAGATGCAGTGCAACATGGATGTTTTTCTTCCATCTGAGTTGGAGGTGAAAGACAACAACCTTACCACTATGGAAGGTGACATGGTGGAGATGGGTGAAACTATTGAAATACTGAAGGAGTCCCTCAATTCAGGCCTGAATAGAGGTGGACCTTCAGTGGTAATCCTGAAGGACGAAGATGGGAATGGCACGAAAAATCGAGCTGCAAGCGTGATATTTGAGAAGCCAACCTCTAAAATGACGAAGCATATCAAGCCTCTATATATCTCAGCATGTGTGGATCGAATCCCAATTAATCGACTCCTTCTCGATAATGGCTCAGCAGCTAATCTCATGCCTAGATCTACCATGCTCAAGCTAGGCAAAACAGATCAAGACCTGGTCTCATCGACGGCTACTCTGACTGATTTCACTGGACAGGAAACCACTTGTCAAGGGATTTTTATCATGAATCTAACAGTTGGATCAAAGACTTTTACAACTCCTTTCTTTGTTGTAAATTCATGATCGTCGTTCAACATTTTGTTGGGAAGGGACTGGATTTACGCTTGCTTGGCTGTGCCATCAACCTTGCACCAATGTTTGGTTTTTTGGAATCAAGAAGATGTGGAGGTAATATGGGCGGATCATAGACCTTTTCATGCCTTAACCAATCATGCTGAGGCAAGATTATACGATGAGGATGTCGGCCTAATGAAAGTGGCAGGTCTAGATAAGTATGGCCGCCACAAGATTGTACCTGTTTCTGCTCATAAGTTGGTAGAAGAGGTGAAGGCATTATACCAAGAGTTAATCGGCCCAATGATCACGGAGTTAAATAGGCCGATTACAGCTTCAACCAAACGATCATTTAAATGTCAGTAAGGCCTTCAGAAAAAGAGAAAGACGTGGCTTTGCTGGCCACGTTGACGAAGTTTGAGGCTTATTTGCTTGAAAAATGGCTCAAAGAAGAACAAGAGCAAGAAGAAGAAGGTTTTTCGGCCTGTGAGGCCGAAGTAATCAATGAAGATGACAATTTGGAGGAGGACTTGGATGAGATCAGGTTAAAAGACCTCGAGGCAGCCCCGGCCAAGTTGGATGACTTAAAAGCTGATGTCCAAGACCCTTTGGAAGAAGTTAACCTAGGAGATTCAAAAAACCTTAGGCCAATATATATTAGCCAGCTCCTCCTAGAGGACGTGAAAAGAAAGCTCATTCAGCTCCTAATAGAATTTAAGTCTTGTTTTGCTTGGAACTATGACGAACTTCCAGGCTTATCTAGGAATTTAGTGGAGCACAAGTTACCTATCCAAGCTGGGTTCAGGCCTTTCAAACAGCTGCCAAGGAGGATGTCTAATGAGGTCAACTTGCAAGTGAAATAGGAGATCGAACGCCTTTTCAATGCTGGGTTCATACGAACGGCTAGATATGTCACTTGGCTCTCTAATGTTGTGCCAGTCCTTAAGAAGAATGGCAAGATTAGAGTATGAGTGGACATTAGAAATCTAAATTTGGCCTCTCCAAAGGATGAGTATCCAATGCCGGTTGCAGATTTGTTGGTAGATGGGACTTTCGGTCATAAGATTTTGTCTTTTATGGATGGTCATTCCAATTACAATAAGATCTTTATCGATGAGGCCGGTATGGCTAAGACCGCTTTTAGGTGTCCTGAAGCTTTGGGAACTTTTGAGTGGGTTGTAATGCCCTTCAGCCTAAAAAATGCTAGAGCCTCGTTTCAGCGAGCAATGAATGCTATTTTTCACGATTTCATTGGTCGATTCATGGAGATCTACATCGATGACATAGTGGTCAAGTCTCAATCCTATGAAGAACACTTAGAACACTTGAGGAGATCATTTTTAAGAATGCAACAATTCGATTTAAAGGTAAACCCCTTAAAGTGTGCCTTCGGAGTCTCTGCAGGCAAGTTCCTAGGGTTTTTGGTTCACAACAGAGGGATTGAAGTTGACAAGAATAAGGCCAAGGCAATTATGGAAGCAAAGCTACCTACTACCAAGAAGGAGTTGCAGAAACTTGGGATCATTCAACTTTTTGAGAAGGTTTATATCAAATCTACTAGGAAAGGTTCAGGTCTTTTTTCAACTCTTGAAGCTGAAAGATCAAGATACTTTTATTTGGGAGGCAAGCCATCAGAAGGCCTTTGATGAGATCAAAGGCTACCTAGCAAAGGCTCCAGTCCTCATGCCTCCCATCAAGAACAAGCCTTTGAAGCTCTACATTTCGGCAACAGAAAATTCTATTGGATGCCTTTTAGCATAAGACAATGAGCAAGGGAAAGAGCAAGCTGTGTATTACTTAAGTAGGTTGTTAACTCTTTGTGAAAGGAGATATACTCCTATTGAAAAGTTATGTCTTGCTTTGTACTTTGCAACAATAAAATTAAGGCATTACATGCTTCCTGTTGTGGTTTACATTATGAGTCAAACAGACCTTATTAAATATTTGCTTTCTCGGCCAATCATGCGAGGCCGAATAGGTAAATGGTCTTTGGCCTTAATGGAGTTTAGTTTCCGATATATCCCTCAAAGGCTGTAAAGGGCCAGGCCTTAGTAGATTTTCTTGCTGATCATCCTTGCTTGGATATTAGCGAAGAATCTGACACAGGACTAAGCGCATTGGAAATCTCATTCACTCCTTGGATTCTCCTATTTGATGGATTAAAAACTCAAATGGTCTTGGGCAGTGGAGTCATCATTATTTCTCCTTTAAGGCCTGAGAATAGAGCTATCTTGTCAATTTGATTTTCCATGTACTAACAATCAAGCTGAATATGAAGCAGTAGTAATAGGCCTTGAAATTCTTAGGAATCTTGAGGCCAAAGAAGTACGGCTTATCGGAGATTTAAACCTTGCAATCAACCACTTGGCAGGGACGTTTAAATGCTAGAGTGAGGAGTTAGCTCCTTATTACATGGCAGCGGTGTAGTTAATTCAAGACATTGATAACGTAATTGTCAAACATGTCTCAAGGAGTATGAATACTGAAGCAAATAGTTTGGCTCAGGCCTCAACAGGCCTGAAGCTATCACCAGAGACATTTCATAAGATCATTACAGTCCAAAAAAGGTTACTCCCTTCTATCAGGAGAAGAGGTTTAGGCCTTAAAGTATTCGTTACTAACCTTCCAATTGAAGAAGAAGAGGAGGGTAAGGAGGACTGGCGTGATCCTATCATTGCTTACTTAAAACAACCTCATGTGGGAGTTAGCAGAAAAGTCAAGAGAAGAGCTATGAGTTATGTTCTCCTTGGGGATGAATTGTACAAGAAAAGCCTCGAAGATGACTTGCTGTTGAGGTGTTCATGCCATACCGAGGCCATGAAGGTAATGGCAGAGGTTCACGAGGGGATTTGTGGGGCACAACAGTCCGGCATCAAGATGAGGTGGCTAATTAGAAGGTATGGATACTATTGGCCTACTATATTGGAGGATTGTATACGTTTTTCTAAGGGATGCCTGCCTTGTCAAGCTCATGGCCTAGTACATTACACACCTGCAACAGATTATCAAGCTGTAGTAAAGCCTTGGCCTTTTAGAGGCTGGGCTTTGGATATAATTGGGATGATTTATCCCCCTTCGTCGAAACAATACAGATTCATCTTGGTAGCCATAGATTATTTTACGAAGTGGGCAGAAGCCATTCCATTAAAATCTGTAGATCAACAGGATGTGATCAAGGTTATGAAGGAGACAATCGTCCATAGGTTTGGAATACTGGAGCATTTTGTGGCGGACAGAGGCTCAGTGTTCTTTGGAGCACAGGTTCGGGCCTTCACAAGCCAATTCAATATATAGCTCTCATTCAACTCCCTATTATGCACAAGGGAACGGCCAGGCCGAATCAACCAATAAGACCTTGATTGGGATTATCGAGAATATGTTAAAGGACAATCCAAGGGTTTGGCATGAACTCCTTTCTGATGCATTATGGGCCTACAGGACTTCAAAGAAGGAAGCCATAAACGTTACTCCTTACATGTTGGTATATGGCCATGACCCCGTCCTTCCTATGGAAGTAATAGTTAGATCGGCTAGAATTGCTTATCAGAATGGCTTGAGTCCTGCTGACTATAGCCAAGTCATGTTAATGGAGTTGGAAGACCTTGATGAGGTGAGGTTAGCTGCTTTAGACCATATGTTGGTTTAGAAGTGCCAAGTGGCCAAAGCTTACAACAGAAGAGTGAAAAGGAAAAGTTCACAGAAGGAGATTTGGTATGGGAAGTTGTCCTCCCCTTGGGTACTCAAACCTCAAGATATGGAAAGTGGTCTCCAACTTGGGAAGGGCCTTATCAAATTTGCAAGGTGTTTGAAGGTAATATTTATCTTCTAATGGATTTGAATGGTGAAATGCATAAATATACTATCAATGGGAAGTTTTTAAAACATCATTATCCTATGATGTGGGAAATGAGAGATTTTAAAGAAAAACTACCATCAAAGCCATAGTATAAGACCTGAATCTGTTTAGGCCACCGTAAAGGCCTGAATCTATTAAGGCCATCAAAAATATTAACAGTCAAAAAAGGCCTAAAGTTCAGGCCATGCAAACACCAACAGCCCTATGAACTAGAGTTCAGGGCTAAATGAAAGTTTTACAGCCAAGATGGCTTACAGCTCACCAAGAAGGCTCAATCGAAAGTTATCCCAAGAGTTGGCAAGATCGTTGAGTTGGGCCTCTAACCTTTCTTTGGAGGTCTGAAGGCTAGGTTGATTGGAAACCAAGGGTTAAAGCTTGATCTTAACAGCCTTGGAAGTGACAAACAGATCCTTTTGTTGAGCTTCCAGGTTTGATTGTTGAGTCACCAGCATCACCAAGCTATTTTCAGCTTTTTCCTGTTTATTCTTCAGATCTTGGATTTGGTCTTCCCAGGCTTGAATATCTTTGGCAAGGTTGGTCTTTTGCACCTCAACTACGTTGATCTGTGCTTTTAAAGCCCCATAGCCATCTACGCACATATTCATTTCTTGGCGAAGATCCCCGATTTCAATAAGGCCTGATTCAACCTTGGAGAGTTCAAGGGCTGCGCTATCATATGACTTCTGCAACTCTGGGAAGTCTTTGTGAAAATATTGCAGGGCTGTTTCGGCAGCTTCATTGAAGATTTGAGCCAAGGTACCAAGAGCTTTTTTGAATGAGGAAGCCCTCCCTGGGTGAAGAGCTGTTCTGTTGTCCATTTTGATCAGGGTCTTGAAAGTTTCTTTAGCCTCAGCAATCTCTTCTGCTGTTGGAGGCACTTGGGTAGAACTAGATCCATCTCCGGAAATGCCCGAGAGGGACACTTGAACAAGGCTAGCGGCAGTTTTGAAGAAATCCTCTATGTCCTCATCAGCTTCCTCTCAACTCTCTCTTCTTTTTGGACGGGTGTTGGGTCAGGATTGATTGGGGAAACCTTGGATTTCTCAGGGGTTTAGGATGAAGCCTCGTGCTCAGGGCTAATCGGAGGGCCTTCCGAGGCAACCTGTGTTTATCAAAGGATAGGAGACAAATTTGTCAAGGAAGGACCAAGAGGGAATTAAGAGAGTCAAAGCTAAGAAATGGTGTATTATCTCCAATGAAGCAGTGGAACAATCATTAGAGGCAATTGAGGGACTTTTCTTCAATTCTGCCTTCTGGACATCCTCTTCTTATGACTTTTTGGGACAAATCGTCTTGGTTTTTGTCTTTTTGGTGTCCCTTTTTGGGATTGATTCAGCATGGTGGGCAATCTCTTTCGTTTTGGCTTGAAAGAGAATACAAAGTTTGGTAAAGGTATGAGTGTGAGTACTCAGGCCTTAATGAAAATATGATTCAGGCCTCAATACAAAACATGTTCAGGCCTTAATACAGAGATACCTTGGCAGAGAGGTTAACCTATTTAGGGGAGCTAGTCTTGTTGCTGCTTCGGGTTCTACCAGCAATTGCAGCAGTCTTCTCCTGTAGGTTTAGACATTTAGGCCTAGATTACAATGTTGAACAAGAAAAGGAAGAGTTAATCAGATCATACAGTTGTTGGTCTTTTGTCAGATAGCTTTTTGATCTTTTTCTTCTTTTTGATCTTTTTCTTCTGTGGGGTTCCCGCTGGTTCAGGTTTGCTAACTTCTTGTGCACCAGAAATGGAGATTACATGAGTGAATATGGTAAAGGCTTGAACTGAAATAGCAAGTAGAGCAAGAAAAGCTAGTCCTTTGTACATACCTTTCCTTTTCAAGCTGGCAGATGGAGAGGGACCCTCAGAGCGAGAGGTTTTCTTCTTGACAGGATCAACATCCTTCACAACTATAGCATCAGGGGTAACTTTGGCCAAAATCTCATCTTTGTCTTTGGCAAAGCACCTATTCACATGTGCTGCCCACCACTTCTCGAATCTAAGAGACTTTTCTGAGTGTTCAAGGTAAGGCCTTAATGAAAGGTAACCTCATCCTTAACAAATTGGTTCTGAATGGCTTATAGGGTTTTTTCTGGTACGATGACTCTATCAATGAAATCCTCGTTGCAAGACAAGTATGGGGGAATAGGGATAAGTTGCATAAGGCCGAATTGGCAAACAAATTGGACAGCGTTGTAGTACTCCGTCCACACCTGTTGTTGGCCGAGGACATACCCATGCCATATAGCAAGTCTCTCAAAATGAGGAAGCTGCCTCAGACTTCCTTGTGTTCATCAAAGTCCTCTCCAGGCTCTCCGGTGGGGTTTTTCAGCCATAGAGGTACGGTTTCCCTTTCGAATGGCATATAGCCCTTGCCCAATGTGGTTAGTTCATGGTAAAAGTAGGTGAAGCAGGAGTCAAAGTCATGTTGTTGGAGTTCTTGGCCTACATAATGTCGGCCATAACATGCATGTGTGGAGACTTTGTTCATTTTGGGGGCAAGTGTGGGGAAGTACGACCAAAGCCAAAGCATGACTATCCAAAGAGGTCCAGGAGCGAAAACAAATTTGTTGGTCAACAATTCTTGCATGTCACGGTACAAATGAGCAAGGACCAGTGGGGCTAGGGCCAATTTCTGGCCCGAAGCTAGGGCCTTAGCAATATCAGTAAACTCCATGGTAATCCTATTCGAAGAAACACAAAAAATACATTTGTTCAGCCAGTAAATGAGGAGAGCCACGTGCTCCTCCTCGGTGACCTCCTTTCCCTATTCACCAGCGAAGCATTTCAAGAAGTTGGAATAGGCCAGTTGGGCCGATTCAGTGTATGTAAAGGATGGGGTTTTCTGTGAAACAAAACAATCGGCCCTAATCCCATGGGGGCGAAGGCTGGTGAGAAAGGAAACATTTTGCATTGTGATGCCCATCATACCAACACGAAAGTGAAAGAAATTAGAAGAAACAAACCAAAACTGGGCCGCGGCCATGAACAGGGCCTTGTCAATATCAATGAGATGGCGGCTGAGCATAAAGGCCTCGTATATCCTGACCTCTTTCCATAATCCCTCCTTCACGGCTGCTACACGGTTGACCCATTGGACATACTACTTGTCAGGCCTGTGCCAGAGCCGATTTGGAATATCCCATGGGTACGCGGTCCAGTCGGCAATGATGAAATCGAATGGTAAGGCTTCTTCAGCAAGAAGGTAGAATGGGCAAAACTGCTCCGGAAAGTCACCATTGAACGCAGGACCAAGCCCCATTTTAACAGTGGACGAACGGGGTTGGGTACGATCAATCAAGATTTCGGAGTTGATAGAGAGGTTTTCGGACTTGATAATGTTCTTGATCTCATCGGATAGGGTGGTTTGGCTCTTAGTCGTTTGTTTAGCCCTAAAGGAAGACATTACTCGAAGCTTTTTGGGTTCAACGATGGTGGTCTAGGGTTTTTCCGGCTCTGGATGAGAAAGAGAGATGGGTAGCAAGAAGTAAAGATGAAAAGAAGAGAGAGAGAGGCCAGCTTTAAAGATGGGATGGCACATGTGTTGGAAAGTGGGGAGTAAAGTTCAAAAAATTTGGGGATATGCACCGCCTCTTTATTCTCCTCCCCACCATTTGAATTTTCGTTCCTATCTTAATAAAGGTTGCACGTACAACAAAGAGAAGTTGGGTTAGAAAGGGATCTTTTGGAAGCTTTTTGAGTTCCAAGGTAGAAAGGAGACTTTCTTTATGAATAATAACCCCACATGAAGATCTGATAATGATTACAGCCGTTTCGAAAGGGGAAAATATTAGGCCACGCTTGGGCTTGATAAAATATTAAATGCATCAAGATCTGTTTGGATGCCAAAAACTGTACTCTTCCAAATGCCTTAATCTTAACAGAATTAAGGCATATGGGGGGCAATGTTTATACCCGTTTTTGGCACCGTGGATCGGGTTTGTTGTGATTGGGCTCTTATTGGATTCATTAATTAATTTGGGCCGAAGGCTATATAATTGATTGAGTAAATCTTGGGCCATGTGTATTTTCCATTTGGGCCTAATAAACATGCAGCCCATGTGAAGAATGTAGCCCAAGATCTTTTTAGAAGCTAGTCCACTGTTGGGCCCATGAAGGAGCAGATCTGGTCCATGAGGTGCAGCCCACAGATTAAGGGATTTGGTTGCTTGCTGGCGGTTATTTCCCTCCAAAGTTCAAAGGCCAATTAACTTAGTCAATTGGCCATGTGTCAAATGCATGGAAAGAGGGAGATAGTGAGAAGTTGTTGCCACGTCACCCATGACTTATTAACTGCCAGAAAACCACCCATGATCTTGCATGCATGAAAAGTGGGAGCATCATGGGACACTTGGCAGCTTGTGATGCAAAGCTGAATTTGAATTTAGGCCTGAATCAGCTTACTGTAGTGTCTATAAATACAAGTTCACAAGATGAAAAACGGGTCCAATACCAATCAAAGCTCAATGCTTACAAACACTTTCCTACTTTTAGCAAAGTAGCCTATCGAGTACCTCGTGCTCAAACCCCATTCAAACTTACTTCATCAAGTAGTTTGGATCTTTTACTTTTCTTGTACTAACTTTATTATCCCGGAGTAATAAAGTTCACATTTTACGTTCCATTTCCTATACGACTAGGAAATTTTAAGTTCACAACTGTGTGGTAAACCACGAACCTCATTGTGATCTTTAACCTTTGGGTCACATGCAATCATTCATACGTTAGAAGTCAAGATTCACGGGAATCTTCATCTAAAGTTAGGCGTTACAAGTCTTGGCATGCTCGCGCACCACGCATTCACGCCTTTGCAAAAAACGAGAGTTTTCACTGGGAGTGCCAATGAAAACTCTCATTTTTGGCAAAGGCTTGAATGCGTGATGCGTGGGCGTGCCAAGACTTATAGCGCCTAACTTTTGATGAAGATTCCCGTGAATCTTGACTTCTAACTTGTAAGCGATTATGTGTGACCCAAAGGATAATGATCATAAGGAGGTTCATGGTTTGCCACACGATTGTGGATTTAAAATTTCCTCGTCGTATAGTAAATGGAACGTAAATCGTGAACTTTATTACACCGGGATAATAAAGTGGTACAAGAAAAGTAAATTTCAAACTACTTGAAGAAGTTAGATGGAATGGGGGTGAATACTAGGTATTCGATAGTCTACTTTGCTGAAAGTAGTAAAGTGTGCTTCGCTGGGAAGACTTTGGTTTAAGCGTTGAGTTTTGATTGGTGTTGGACCTTTTTTTTTCTTGCGAACTTGTATTTATAGGCAAAACGGTAAGTCGATTCAGGCCTGAATCCGAATCCAGCTTTGCACCACAATCTGACATGTGTCCCATGATTGCTCCACTTTCCGTGGATGTATGATGGTGGGCGGTTTTTCTGGCAGTTAAGGGTTCATGGGTGATGTGGCAATAACTACCTATGATCTCCCTCCTTGGGTGAGTTTAACACATGGCCAATTGACCAAGTCAATTGGCCTTTGAAATACAAAATATCAACGGCCTCTAGATTGTAACCATCCCCCTAAAACCGTGGGTTGCACCTCATGGGCCAAATCAATATTTCCTTCACGAGTCAAACCGTGAGTCTCACTTCTTGGGATCAACTTGCTCCTCTCTTCTTCATGGGCCCAACCGTGGGCTGCCTTCCTGGGCCAAGCCGTGACCGTGGGCTGCGTGTTTCTTGGGCCCCAAATGGCAAATCTCCATGGCCCAATACTTATTTCATGCTCAATTACCCAACTTTGGCCCAATTTTAATTAAGGAATTGATTAAAAACCCAATCGCGGCTATCCCGATTCGTGGGGCCAAACAAGGGTATAAACATTGCCCCCCCTACGCCTTGATTCTGTTAAGATTAAGGCGTTTGAAAGAGTACAGTTTTTGGCATCCAAACAGATCTTGATGCATTTAATATTTTATCAGGCCCAAACGTGGCCTAACATTTTTCCCTCTTGGAACGTCTGTAATCATTATCAGATCTTCATGTGGGATTATTATCCATAAAGGAAGTCTCCTTTCTCCTTTGGAACTCTAAAGGCCGCCAAAAGATCCCTTTCCAACCCAACTTCTCTTTATTGTACGTGCAGCCTTCATTAAGATAATAACAAAAATTCAAAAAGTGGAGAGGAGAAAAAGGAGGCAGTACATGTAACAACCCTGATTTTCGGTTAATAAAAATTTCGTTAAATATTTGAATTTTATTGTAATTGCTTTTAATTTCCAAAGTTTGTCATAATTACGTTTTTGCCCCTTCAAATTTGATTTCTTGCACTTTAATCCTTTTGGCAAGCCTAGTTAGTTTCTAACCGACTCGTTGGAGAAACCAAACTAGCAAGCCACCTAGTTACTTTTCCCTAACCGCAAATTGACCGTTTTGCCCCTCGTGAACCCTTTGAACCTTTTGGACCCTAGACTAAGAATTGTTTATTCTTTTTCTTTTAATTATTTTGGTTTATTTCTTTGTCCATTGGACAATAAATGTTAGGGAAACTATTATCCATTGGATAATAGAAACCCCATTTGTTTATATTAAATATCTACTTGATTAAAGTGCTATGAATAGTAAAAAGTAACTTTTTGATTACTTTAAAGTACCTTTTTGGATTACTTTAATGTTTAATCTCCCTAGCAACTATTATCCATTGGATAATAAAAGTTAGGGTGGTTATTATCCATTGGGTAAAAGGTTCATCTTTCAACTTAGTACATGGGTTGATTAATTTAATATTTTCTTTTAACCCCATGTGCCAAAGTACCAATTATTTTAAAATAAAAGTTGCCAAGTCACTATTGTCCATTGGACAATAGAAGTTAGGGGATTTATTACCCAATGGATAAAAGGGTTAGTCTTTCACCAAGTACAAGGATTTCAATAAACTAATCTTTTTCAAAAATCCCATGGGATGTTATACAATATTTTATTGGAGGATTTTAATACCTAAGATTTCTTAGGTACTCTTTTATTATTCTTTATTGGGGTTTTTGATCTACCTAGATACATTAGTACATTATTTGGTTAAAGTATTGCCTTAAGTACCATTTGTTTATTATTCTTGTACATTGTATGCATGTGCATATATATACATATATATGTATTGTACCTTGAGAGAGAGAGAGAGAGAGAGAGAGAGAGAGAGAGAGGGAGAGGAGAGAGAGGCCGGAGAGAGAGAGAGGAGAGAGAGGGCCGAAGGAGAGAGAGGGAGAGAGGGAGAAAGAGAGAGGAAGGAGGAAGAAGGGATTTGATTGTACCTTGGTTGATCTTCTTGATCTTTTCAAATCCTTGGTGTATCTAACTCTCCATTAAACTACATTGTACTCCTTGGTACACCTTGCACTTGTTTGAACCCTTAGATCTTGTACCAACATCTTTCTTGCCCACCAAGGATCCATCCTAGCCATCCAATTGATCCAAGATCAATCTTGGTACAAAAGTAGCCATGCAACCCTAGGATTTTCCCTTGATTTGTGCTTAAAAGTTGGATTTGATTTTGGACACCTTGAAAACTTCTTAACCCTTGGATCATGTACCATTATCATCTCAACCCTTCATTTGTTCCAAAGATCTCACCAAGGTACAAAATAGCCTTACAAGTCTAGGATTTTTCTTTGATCTTCCATAATCTCTTGCCAAGTGTCAAGGTGAGACTTAGAGAGAGGGAGAGGAGAAGGCCAAGCTCTTGCCTATAAATAGAAGGCCATTCCAAGCCTTTCAAAGCACACCTCAAAGCATAGCTCTTCCTTCTCTCTAGAAACCATTTTCTGTTTTCTGGGCAGCCACTGTCCCGTCGGAAAATCCCCAGTTTTCTCCTGCCTAGAGTAGTTTTTAGGATCAACTTCCTTCTGGAAAGTTGTAGAGCACTTCGAAACCTTGAAGTTAGGCTCAAGAATCACCCCAATCGGTTAAGAAATGACCCAGATATTGTCATCCGAAGTTCAGTGAAAAATCTGGATTTTCATTTCTGGACAGCTTACTGTCCTTTGCTTTTTCCCCATTTTTCTCCAACCTAGGTTCGTTTCTAGGATTAACTTCCTTCTCGAGAGTTGTAGAGGGTTTAGAGATCTTCGTTCTCGACCCAAGAACAACTCTATTCGGCCAAGGATTGACCGAGTTACTGCCGTCCGAAGTTCGGTCCAGATTCGGAAGTTTCACCGCCCGTAGGATTTTCCACCTAGCTTACTCGGCCCCGACTAGTTTCGGAATCAAGGTAGTTTAATCTTACCCTTCTAACACTAGTATCATTTCAAATCATATGTTAAAAAAAATGGATGTTACTTAGTAGTAACTTTGATCATTACTTTTGAAAGTAGATAAGGTTATCTTTTATTGAATGTTGGAAATGCATGGTTTATTTTCAAGATGTTCAAGCATGCTATGTACCTAGAGTTGATGATCTTGCTAGTTTGATTTCAAAGCTATGAAGTATGATTTGTGATTACGTATGTAGAGAGTCTTACCGCGGAAGTCTTGCATGTTAACGAGACACGAGAATCGAGGAAGTAGAAACATGGCACCTAGGGTTTGATAACAAGGAAGTACTTTGGAAACCACATAATGACCATTTCGAGGGTATTATGTGAATGGTGTGTGTGTGTGTGTGTGTGTGTGTTCCAATGGGAATCCGGAATAGCGGAACCATTGTGAGGTTGTGTGTGTTCCCATGGGATCCCGGACCGGCGGAACCATGGTGAGGTATAGCTTGGTTATCCGCGGAGAGGAGCCAATGCAAATGTGTGCCAATGGGAACCCGGTGCGGCGGAACCATTGTGAGGATACTCGGGAACCCGGAACGGCGGAACCGAGGTTGGGTGTGTATGGCTTGGTTATCCGCGGTTCGGAGCCAATGCTAAAGATTTTTGAAAGGCTTGGTTATCCGCGGTACGGAGCCAATGCAAATGATTTTGAAAGAAGGTTTTGTAAATGGAAATGATTGACACGGTCTACGACGAGTCGCGTAGGAGAAACAAAGAGAAACTTTGACACCAACGTTGATATCGAATGTGGATATGTTTGTCTTGTTTGTAAGTTAAGGGTTAGTGGGTAGGGTTACTCTATTGAGCTTTCGTAGCTCACGGTGTTGCCTTTTGGTGACCCTGGCATATTATATTGGTGGCGACGCCGGTATAATATGTCAGACCTTGTAGATGATCAAGATGAGCAGTTCACTGTGGAAGCTTTTGGAGCAGAGGAGCTTGCTAGGATGAAGAAGCGAGAGGAGCTGTAGTTAGGACTTCTTAGTTTCCTTTCCTCTTGTAATAAAAGTACTCCTGTGGGGGTTATGTTGTAATTAGAGCTAGACTCTATTTTGAAATTTCAATAAAATGTTTTATTTAACGTACCCTAATTTTGGGGGCGTTACAGTACATATCCCCAAGCCTTTCAAACTTACTTCTCAAAAAACAATACCAGCACCGCCTCTTTTTTAAAGCTGACTCCATTCTCTTTCCATCTTCACTTTCCGCCTCCTATCTCTCTCTCATCCAGAACCGAAAAAACCCTAAGCCACCATTGTTAAACCCAAAAAGCTCTGAATAATGTCGTCTTTTAGGGCTAAACAAACAGCCAAGAGCCAAACCATCCTATCCGATGAGATCAAGAACATTATCAAATCCGAAAACCTTTCTATCAACTCCGAAATCTTGATTGATCATACCCAACCCCGTTCGTCCACTGTCAAAATGGGGCTTGGGCCTGCGTTCAATGGCGATTTCTCGGAGCAGCTCTACCTATTCTACCCTCTTGCCGAAGAAGCCTTGCCACTCGATTTCATCACTGCCGACTGGACTGCATACCCACGGGATATCCCAAATCGGCTCTGGCACAGGCCTGATAAGCAGTACGTTCAATGGGTCAATCGCATGGCGGTCGTGAAGGAGGGACTGTGAAAGGAAGTTAGAATATACAAGGCCATCATGCTCAGCCGCCATCTCATCGACATGGATAAGGCCCTATTCATGGCCGTTGCCCAGTTCTGGTTTGTTTCTTCTAACTCCTTTCACTTTCGTGTTGGTATGATGGGCATCACAATGCAAGATGTTTCCTTTCTCACCGGCCTTCGCCCCCATAGGATTAGGGCTGATTGTTTTGTTTCATAGAAAACCCCATCCTTTACATACCCTGAAACGACCCAACTGGCCTATTCCAACTTCTTGAAATGCTTCGCTGGTGAAGAGGGAGAGGAGGTCACTGAGGAGGAGCACGTGACTCTCCTCATTTACTGGCTGAACAAATGTATTTTTTGTGTTTCTTCGAATAGGATTACCAAAGAGTTTACTGATATTGCTAAGGCCCTGGCTTTGGGCCAGAAATTGGCCCTAGCCCCACTAGTCCTTGCTCATTTGTACCGTGGCATGCAATAATTGTTGACCAACAAATTTGTTTTCGCTCCTGGACCTCTTTGGATAGTCACGCTTTGGCTTTGGTCGTACTTCCCCACACTTGCTCCCAAATGAACAAAGTCTCCACACATGCATGTTATGGCCGACATTATGTAGGCCAAAAACTCCAACAACATGACTTTGACTCCTACTTCACCTACTTTTACCGTGAACTAACCACATTGGGCAAGGGCTATATGCCATTCGAAAGGGAAACCGTACCTCTATGGCTGAAAAACCCTGCCGGAGAGTCTAGAGAGGACTTTGATGAACACAAGGAGGTTTGGACCAGCTTCCTCAATGCAAGAGGCTTGCTATATGGCATGGGTATGTCCTCGGCCAACAACAGGTGTGGGAGGGAGTACTACAACGCTACCCAATTTGCTCGCCAATTCGGCCTTATGCAACTTATCCCTGTTCCCCCATACTTGTCTTGCAACGAGGATTTCATTGATAGAATCATCATACCAGAAAAAACCCTAGAAACCATTCGGAACCAATTTGCTAAAAATGAGGCTACCTTTCAGTTAAGGCCTAACCCTGAACGCCCAGAAAAGTATCTTAGATTCGAGAAGTGATGGGCAGCACATGTGAATAGGTGCTTTGCCAAAGACAAAGATGAGATTTTGGCCAAAGTTACCCCTGATGCTATAGTTGTAAAAGATGTTGATCCTGTCAAGAAGAAAACCTCTCGCTTTGAAGGTCCCTCTCCATCCGCCAGTTTGAAAAGGAAGTTACGTACAAAGGACTAGCTTTCTTGCTTTACTTGTTGTTTCAGTTCAGGCCTTTACCATATTCACTCATGCAATTTCCATTTCAGGCGCACAAGAAGTTAGCAAGCTTGAACTAGCGGGAGCCCCACAGAAGAAAAGGCTCAAAAAGCTATCTGACAAAAGACCAACAACTGTATGATCTGATCAACTCTTCCTTTTCTTGTTCAACATTGTAATCTAGGCCTAAATGTCTAAACCTGTAAGAGAAGACTGCTACAATTGCTGGTAGAACCCGGAGCAGCACCAAGACTAGCTCCCCTGAACAGGTTAACCTTTCTGCCAAGGTATCTCTATATTAAGTGTTGAGCTTTAATTTAAAAGTGTGTCCCACTGGGCATGCCAATGAAAACACTCGTTTTTGGCAAAGGCGTGAATGCGTGGTGCGCGGGCGTGCCAAGACTTGTAACGCCTAACTTTAGATGAAGATTCTCGTGAATCTTGACTTCTAACGTATAAGCGATTGCATGTGACCCAAAGGTTAAAGATCACAATAAGGTTCGTGGTTTGTCACACAATTGTGGACTTAAAATTTCCTACTCGTATAGAAAATGGAACGTAAAACGTGAACTTTATTACTCCACGATAATAAAGTTTGTACAAAAAAATTAAAAGATCCAAACTACTTGATGAAGTAAGTTTGAATGGGGTTGGAGCACGAGGTACTCGATAGGCTACTTTGCTGAAAGTAGGAAAGTGTTTGTAAGCATTGAGCTTTGATTGGTGTTAGACCTGTTTTTCATCTTGTGAACTTGTATTTATAGACACTGCAATAAGTTGATTCAGGCCTGAATCCGAATTCAGTTTTGCATCACAAGCTGCCAAGTGTCCCATGATGCTCCCACTTTTCATGCATGTAAGATCATGGGTGGTTTTCTGGTAGTTGATAAGTCATAGGTGATGTGGCAGCAACTTCCCACTATCTCCCTCTTTCTATGCATTTGACACATGGCCAATTGACTAAGTCAATTGGCCTTTGAAATTTGGAAGGAAATAACCGCCAGCAAGCAACCTAATCCCTTAATCCGTGGGCTGCATCTCGTGTTTCTTCATGGGCCCAACAGTGGGCTAGCTTCCCAAAAGATCTTGGGCTACATTCTTCACATGTGTTGCATGTTTCTTGGGCCCAAATGAAAAATACACATGGCCCAAGATTTACCCAATCAATTATATAGCCTTCGACCCAAATTAATTAACGAATCCAATAAAAGTGCAATCATGACAAACCCAATCCACAGTGCCAAAAACGGGTATAAACAGGGTGTGAAGGTATGTATGTACATAATTTTAACATGATGACGGTCTCTATTCTTCTCCTTTTCTCTCTCTTCTCTCCCACTCTTCATGTTTTACTAAACTTGGCACTCCCGTACCGGCCAGCTTAATTAATAAAGTATTTTCTTTATTGGGATGGCATGTACTGGCCATGCCGGTGTGCTGAAAGTTCCGTTTTGAATTACCGCAATAAACAGTTTAAATATTTTTAATCTACACAAGTTCATGCTAAAGGAAATTTGGTTCTATAATAGGGTCAATAATGGGGAGGAAGTAGACAACTTAATCCTACACGTTTTAAGGGATCCGGGGGTGCTGTAGTGCACCCCTGTGTAGTGCGATGTAGGGCAGCTCACAACCGTTGATCTCATTAATTAACGGTTCAGATTAAAAATAAACTTTTTCAGGGAAGAGTTAGTTGATGAGATCGACGGCTGTGTGCCGTCCTACATCGCACTACACATGGGTGAATAGTTAGTTGATGAGATTGACAATTGTGTGCCGCTCTACATCGCACTACATGCACAAGAGTGCACTACAGCACTCCGAATCCTTGAACGGGATCCGTTTCAAGGAAAGACCGATTCATGCACTCGAATCCCATTACACTTGCCATCAAGCTACTAAACTCTTCAGGGCACGATCAAAATGGACATCTTAATATAGAATAAACCCTTTTTAAGGCTGAAAACATCGGAAAGCTACTTTGACAGTTCAACTAGTGATAAAAAACAAGTGATACATACTCGTAGAACTTTGCTAGCATTACATAAAAAATTAATATTCATGATACTAAAAATTTGATGCCATTTTCATAAATATATATTAAAATGCCCCAACAGTTCTGCCTCTAGTTTTTTTTTTTGGGTAAGTTAAAATTTTATTACCAAATAGAGGAACTATCCCTGAAACAAAGCATACAAACAAGAAAAGGGAAAAAGGTAAGGAACATGCTCTCACCCTAAAAACAAAAGAACAGAAGCAACTCTAGTCTAGAAAACACCCTTTGGACAAATAGAAAAAGAAACTAGATGTAGTAACAAGCCAAACCCTATCAAAGACCCTGTGAGGAATATTCCAAACAACACATAAAGCTAAATTCACATCAGTCTTCTTAATGCCTCTACATGAACTAGCACAAGTTCCACCTCTAGTTGGTTGTACTTTATACTAAAACTTTAGGTATATGTAACAAATGCATGGATGTGGATGAAATAAAATCCAGAGAATTTTGAATTTGTCGATTAAGGAGTGAAAATAAGGAGAAGAGTCCGATGATTGAGTACTCATGGTGAAGACATTGAAAGGTAACAGCGAGGGGTCGTTCAAAATTGAATAAAGTATCAATTTGTTTATGTAACACCGAGGGGTCATTCAAAATTTCAAAATAGCACACACAGAGTAGTTGGAATTTTGCAAATGGGGTGTTGGTCTTCAAGAGGTTAGAGAGACAAAACTAGCGAGCCGTGCCTTCAGGCACGAGCATGCACTAGTATAGTATAAAGCGAAGTGGTTTTATCATATACACAAATTATCCAGTGAGGAATCCCTTACGGTTCTACCATGCAGACCTCCCATTTCCTGAGCAAATTTCGATGATCCGAACCACTCAAAGTGTGCAGAACTTAATTTTAAAGGTACCCGCGAGAAATCAGCAAAAAAAAAATGATCGGAAAGGGCTTGGTTTGAGCAGTTTTTTATTGAACCATTCAATGAAAACTGCTTTGATCAAGCCCTCCCCGGTCATTTTTTTGCCGATTTCTCGCTGGTACCCTTAAAATCACGTTCTGATCACTTTGAGTAGCTTGGATCATCAAAATTTGATCGGGAAAGCAATGTTCGCACGGTAAAACCATGCAGGATCCCTCACTGGATAAGGACTGTTATCATATAATATCTTAATCCATATACTCCCTCCGTTCCAATTTGATAGTCCATCTTTCCTCTTTTGGGTGTTCCAAAATGAAAGTCCCATTTGACAAGTCAACACAAAAAAGGGTTCAACTTTCCCCTTTTACCCTTCTTCAAAAAGAACAAAAATGTGTGTGTGAGAGAGAGATAGAAAGAGAGTTGTATTCAATTTTGAATTCTTGAAGTAACTCTTGAAATCCCAGCCAACTTTGCCGCCCAAACCATCTTGGGATTTGTTACTTTACTCCATTTAAAGTGTACAAATGTACATCTCGGGAATATTTGAGGAAACAACTGGTTTCCATTTGAAGTGCACAAAAACAATTTCAAAATTGAGGGGCAAAATTGGAAAGTTAAAAATCTGAGCATGTAATTATTACACTCTCTTAAAAAGTTGGAATCCCGGAGCGGGACTCACAAATTAGAACGGAGGGAGTATGTGTGTGTGTGTATATATATATATATATATATATAGGGGTGTACATGGTCCGGATTGGTCCGGTTCTCTATAGAACCAGTAACCGGACCATTTCAAACGGTTCTAGAAAATAGAGAACCAAAACCTAACCAATATATGCATGGAACCTAACCAGAACCAAACCATAAGACCGGTTCGGTTCCGGTTCGGTTCCGGTTCTATCCAATAAGCATCCAAACACTAATTCACAAAATATGAACTCATAAAATTAAAGAAATAGGAAGATAATCTGCTGGAATAGGAAAGGAAGGAAGAAAATAAAAGCTTTCCTAATAAATGAAATTTCATCTCTAAATAAATTAAGTTTAGTAAGGAAAATATTAACTTACCAAATTCAAATATATAATTAATTACACACACATGTATATCTATATTTATTTTAGTTTTAAACGGTCCGGTCCGGTTCTAACCACGGTTCATTAATTGAGAACCAGTAACCGAAACAAAATTAACGGTTCTTATTTTTTTGGAACCATAACCTAATCGTAGAACCGCAGAACCGGACCAAATAGGACGGTTCGGTCCGGATCGGACTGGTTTTACGGTTCGGGCGGTTCTCTTGGACACCCCTATATATATATACACACACACACACTCTAGCGAATGCCCGTGCCTGAAGGCACAGCGCGAACATTCAGTACATGCAAATAAATATTGAACAAATTCAATCAACTAAAACGCATAGAACAAACTCCTTATATGTTTGTTAGAGCTAAAAGAGTGACCATTTTAAGTTATAGACCGATGTCGTGATCTTAAAATTATGTTTCAATTTTTTTTACTCAATCTGCATAATTTAAAGTATTATTTCATAACAAAATCAACAGAAGCAAAGTAAATTCATATAAAATAAAATAAGCAAAGCATAGGTAAAATTTGTTGAAAATTCATTAATCACGCAACACGCGTACTAAAAATCCAATAAAGTTAAATTGACTAAAATGTTATTACACGATTCCACAATGCTTTAACAACGATGTTTTCACGGTGATCACATTGGTTCTTTGCTAGTCCTCGACATTCCTGCATAAAGAATATTGAGAATTATTAGATTTATCACAATTTATAAACCAGTTTATGTAGAATTTAGGTGTGACAATGGAAGGAGAAAGACAACTTAGTACCTTTGGAAATGTGCAAACATTCTTCTGACCAATCAACTTTTAACACGAAGATTACCACAGGGGCACAATGTTCATGGTACATAAGTTGTGGAGCAGGAATAATAAACACATATGCACGTCCATAAAATTGAGAAAAATACTCTTTTAGTATCTGCACTCCATTTTCCTGACAAAACATCTATATTATAAAGTATTGCTATATTTTATAGACAGAGCATCACATTAATTTTTTATCTTGCCTTTACCTTTAACATTAACTTCTTCCAATCGAATGGTACACATCGCAAGATAAATTCCGCCTTTGTGTCCTTCACCATGAGCTCCATTGAGCCAGTGGAGTCTTTCACAACCATCTTTACATTATACCTAAAATGTATTACAAATAAATTGTCAATATAAGTTGATTTCAAAAAAACCCCATAAAATGTATGATTGAGTTGATTTAAAAAAAACATGACTGTTGTTTCCACATCTTCTCCGCATTGATTACAAACAAACCAACCGTATTGATTTTCAACTTCCCTAAAGCACGTCTTGCATTTATAAATCCATAGGCGTTTTTCGTATATTTTCTCAATGCGGCCGAGTATGAGATAATGTTGCACCTATGGAAAAAAATTCAGAAATTCCAACTGTAAAAAAATTCAGAAATTCCAACTGTATAAATCCATAGGCGTCTTCACACGTAGAAATAAGAGAAATATTTTATGGGGCGTCATAGTCACTCCAATTTGAACCGAGCGTAATTGAAATTTTTTGGAGTTGAACTTAACAAATAGAACTGAACAAAAAAAACGTGAAGAACTGGAAAAAAAAAACCGAAGTAAAGAGCCATACCTATGGTGAGAGAATTGGAGAGAGGGCGAGAGTCAGGGAGACGGAAAAGAGAACTGGAAAGAAAATGTTTAGGGAGAGAGAGAAAGAGAAATGATTAGGGAGAGAGGGGGAGATAAATTTGTTTCCTCCAATTTGTATTGTTCAATCAACGGCAAAATTGCCTTACCCAATTCGTATTTCTATTATAGCACTCACCCAATGAACGGCAAATTCAAAAATCACCCATTTGTATTTTGGAAATACTCACCCAATCAATGGCAAGTCTTTACAATCAAGTCTTTAAGTCCACCCAAATCAACTACAATCGGCAATTTTGAAAATCATTACAATCGGCAATCTCGGAAATCATTACAATCGGCAATCGGCAAATATGGATATTTAAGTCCATAACTGAAACATGTCCAACCAGTCAACTACAATCGGCAATTTCGAAAATTTCGGAAATCATTACAATCGGCAATTGGCGAATATGGATCTTTAAGTCTTTACAATCAATATGTGCTGCACGTGTAATCTGCCGGAGAAGAGGAAAATGGTTAATTTGCTTGAGTTTGTGGTTTGAAAGAGGAAAATGGTTAATCACTTAATCTAGGTTAATCTGCTGGAGAAGAGGAAGAGATCGAAGAAGGAACTCGTATATTTAGAAAGATATTTTTGGAAAATGTAAATCATGCTATTAGATTGGAAATCATGGGATTTAGATTAAGAGTCATATTAGGATTAGGGATCCGGGGACACTACCATGCACACCCTGCCTAGCACCCTAAGGATCCGGGGACACTATCATACACACCCTGCCTAGCACCCTGCCAAGCACCTCAAAACGACACCGTTTTGACCAAAAAATGAGCGTCATCAATACTATACAAAACTATGTCATTTTGAGTGGGAAAAATAGCACCGTTTTTTAACCTACAAAAGGGCTATTGTGTTGATTTTAATTCCTTATTTATTTGGTTGGCATTCCATAACAAGTGTGATTTTTTGTGTGGGCCTCATTACGAATTCTAAAAAAATGATTCAAACCATAAGTTATTCTTAAAATATTTCCTATGAGTTCCTGAAAAATAGCTCAATCCAATATCTGTAAGGGTTGTTTTAGAATTCGTATGGAGTTTCAAAATTCTTAGGGTGCCCTATGAAAGTCTTAGAGTCAAAAATTAATTATGACCTTTTAGAATAATATGATCAGAAAAATAAGATCTTCGCACCGGTTCAAACGAATTGAAAATTGGAGTACTAAATTTGTTCACCATATTTTTTAATATATAACAGTCTAAAAAATATGATGAAAAAATTTAGTGCCCCAATTTTTTAGGTCTAAAAACGGTGCTATTTTTCGCACTCAAAACAACATAGTATTGATGACGCGGCTTTTTTGGTCAAAACGGCGTCGTTTTGAGGTGCTTGGTAGGGTGCTAGGCAGGGTGTGTATGGTAGTGTCCCCGGATCCTAGGATTAGGGAATGAAACTAATTAGTGATAGTGATTGAAGGAATTGGGATCTGGTGGGGTTTCAAAATAAAGTCCTATAAGATTAGGGAAATAAGGAAACAAAATTAGTTTGAAATTAAGATTTTTGATTTTAAGGGTTTAAATGATATAATTATTCATGTTGAAATCAATCTATTTTCTTTACGATAATTGTTTCCTTAGCTGATGACCGAAATCAATCAATCATTTAAGTCCTATAATTGTTTCATTCCCACGCTTTCATTTGATGACCGAATAATTGTTTCCATAATACGGAGTATTAATAAGAACGGAGGTTTCTTACTTAGATTTCCAAATTAGGCACAGGAATGTGTGTTTGGGAATGCTCAAAAAATGTTAAGTATTTACGGGCA
>BPLS01000707.1:4675336-4703714 GCA_019656275.1 Rhododendron kiyosumense
CCCCTCTTTGCAGTGCTCATCTTTGGCTCTCTTGCCTATAAATACACCCCCCCTCTAGTTGAAAAGCACCCCTTCAACTCCAAGTAAAGTTACTCTGCCATTTTCTAGACTCTCACTCTCTCTCTCTCTCTCTAAAAGCCCCCTCTTGATTCTCTCTCTACAGCCTCTTGCACCCATTACAATATACATCTTTTTCTCTCTCTACATCAACCCACAAGCTGGTCCATTACAAATCAGTCTCAAAGTGATTTTCTTTCTCATTCTCTCTACAAAACTCACTCAAATCTCCCTTAAACTCAGAACCCCAACTGATTGTAGGGATTTCCAGTCAAGATCAACCTCCACTCCTCCGCTTTCAAGCACATCCAAGCCTCGATCAAAAGGTATAAATCGATTTCCTTGTGCTAAATCACGTTTAGCTTTGAGGGGAGCCGATTGAGGCCCTTCTCTGTCCTTCTATACTGAGTTTGGGTCTCAAACGAGCTTTAAAGCAAAAAATAGTAAAAAAAACCAGAAACTGCACTGGACTCGGTAAACTATACGGTATTTCTAATAAACGGCATGGCTTAATGAGTTATACCGTGCGACATTTATCTTAACTGATTTTCCATACAGTAAGTCAGATCCCTTTTGTCTTCTTCCTATTACTTAGTTTGGTGTTAAAAATCGTCTTCGAATCTTTATTTACTATTTTAACTCATTGATCGATTTTAATGTCATGTTTAAATGAACCAAAAGTCTTCCTAAACCATTTATGGTGCTTTGTACACACATAACCCTTTTTTTTTTAAGACCACAGTTCACTTTTTTAACTTACGAGGAAAACAAGTTTCGAGTCATAAACTAAACTTCACTGCATGTCAAGGATTAACCAAATGAAGGGTTCTAAATCCTTTCTTTCTTTAGTAATGTCTAACTTGTTTTGTGCAAATCTTGAGGTTAATCTTTGATATGGGTCAGAATAGTTCAAAAAGGGTAAAAAACAAAAAGCTGTGTGGTGTTCTGGTAGTAGTGTGGAGTATTTTATGCTACTGTGCGTGATTTTAAAAGTTCCAGAGAGCATTCGTAATGCCGTACGGGTTTCTGTTGCGGCGCGCGGTATTTTAATTTATATTGTCCTTCTTGTTTCATTCCCAGTCTTCACTCCACTGCACATTTACATACATATCATTCATATGTACATACTTGTTGCATTTACAAATCGTCCCCATGCTACATGTTTCATTTTCGTCTTATTTTTCAACAAAGTTAAAATTTTCAAATGATATTAAATCTCTCATTTAAAATGCTTAGTAGAGACCGGTCTTTACTGGGCGAGCGGGGTGATTTTTAACAAAACCTTCCCCGTTCGTACAGTGGCTCCCGAACCCAAAATCTCAACGCTTTCGCTAGACCAAAAGCCTTCTTCTCAAATCAAGTTCTCGGTTTCTCGGATTATCCATTTCAAAAATCCGTGTGGCGACTCTTCTTTCGGGCTCACCGGTCAGGAAGCCCACAGTAGCGACTTTGCTGGGGATTTTTTAATTAATACTTAGAGTTTATATACATTTGTGAACAATCATTGCAAAGTCTGTCAAAAACAACGACGCTTTATGCTCGTTGAAGGAAGGAAATGGCGATTCTAACTGGATTTCTATCCGGCCGTTCCGACCAAGGCCTTTTTGATTGGTTACTTATGTATTTTTCTCTAAGTATAAATTAATCAAGAGAGCCAAGCTTGAAAGGCATTTTTCTTGGGGGATTTAAAATAATTTGAAAAAAATTTAATTTTGTTTTCTTTTACACTCTGCACCACACAGCCTCGCCAGTGTGTTTCGGCAATCTTGCTCGGTTCGTCGATGACAAGCTCTCCCGGAATACCTTGCAACTCGCGACGATGATGAGTCATCGTGCTGTTCGACCACTGTCTTGCAATACACTTGACATGGGGAGTACATCTTGGCTCTAGTCCAGGGAACTCTCCTGAGACCCAAATCGGCCTTCGCACTTATACATAACCATAGAACCATCCCAACTAGGACAAGAACCCATGGTTAGGACTTATGTGATATACCTTGTTTGAGTGTTTATCTTTCCTATACATACATATCATTCATGCATCATTGCATTCTGCAGACTAGGGGTTAGGACTCCCTTAGGATTTAGTTAGTCTAGGAGACTCTAAATCCATGGAGTTTGTGATACCTCCGGTGTTTGCCGTGCCCGAACTGCTCCCTTGGTCTAGGACAAACTTAATGGTGTGCGTATCTGGATTCTAGTTATCACATTGCTCTGTCTCAGATGGTCAAGGTAAGGAGATTGGCTCTGATTCTGAAGCGCTCGGAATTAAACCTACCTGACAGAATCTACCCGGATTATCGAAAATCTTCTGTGCAAGCACCTTAAGTGAAGACTAGATCACGGCAGGTTGTAGGCCTAGTCTCTAAGACTCCCTTAGGATTCAGTCAGTCTAGGAGACTCTAAATCCATGGAGTTTGTGATACCTCCGGTGTTTGCCGTGCCTGAACGGCTCTCTTGGTTTAGGACAAACTTAATGGTGTGCGTATCTGGATTCCAAATATCACATTGCTCTGTCTCGGATGGTTAAGGTAAGGAGATTGGCTCTGATTCTGAAGCGCTCGGAATTAAACCTACCTGACAGAACTTACCCAGATTATCGAAAATCTTCTGTGCAAGCACCTTAAGTGAAGAATAGATCACGGCAAGTCGTAGGCCTAGTCTCTAAGACTCCCTTAGGATTCAGTTGGTCTGGGGGACCTTAAACCCATGGAGTTTGTGATACCTCCGGCGTTTGCCATGCCCATACGGCCTTCCTGGTTCAGTCTAGCCTTAAGGAATATTGGCATTTGGATTCCGGCAGTCATATTGCTCTGTCTCGGATGGTCAAGATAAGGTGATTGGCTCTGATCCCAAACGAATGGGATTTAACCTACCTGACAAGACCTACCCGGATCGTCGGAAGTCATCTCTGCCACGTCTTAAGTGAGATTTGAACCACGGTAGGTCTTTAGAACGGTCTAGGAGACCTTAAATCTATGGAGTTTGACATACCTCCGGTATTTGCCGTGCCTGAACGGCCCCTCTAGTCTAGATCTAGCCTTAGGATGTGCTTGTATCTAGGTTTCGGCAACCTTATTGCTTTGTCTCGGACGGTCAAGATAAGGAAATTGGCTCTGATTCCGAAGCATTCGGAATTTAACCTATCTGACGTGACTTACCCGTGGCTGCTGAAACCCTTGATACAATCATATCCTAAGTGAGATTTGGAGCTGAGGTAGGTCTTAAGACATAGAAGACGCCGACGACATTGAATGGACATGATTCTTGGGTAGAATTTGAGCCGCTTTTTGCTTTACTGTCAGTGCTGAAACATTGGTCGTTTGAAAAAAGAGACTATACCCACTTGGTTTTGTCCACTTCGAAGGTTGGTCCGCACAGACGCCGTGGAAGAAACCCAGTCAATTGAGGTTGAGGTGTCACAAGAAGGACAGTCATCAGCAGAAGCAACAATACTGCATGAAAATCCCTTACCAATGGCTGCCCGAGGAAATGAGGTGGAAGAACTCAGGCAGAACATGATGGCTTTGGATACCCAGCTTAAGCAATCTATTGCCAATGTCAACGCGCAACTTAAGGCTACCGTTACCTCCATAAAAAAGATATGCTCATGATAATAGAAGGTATGCAGGAAATCAGCGATAAGCTTCAAACTAGGCCACCCCCACAGCCTGAACAACCCAAAGGAGAAACACCAGTAGCAAATCCTAACCTAACTGCCCTCATTGCCAAAATCAGTAAGCTAGAGGAGTCTGTTCAAGAAACCAAACGGCTTGGGAAGGGAGAAATTGACATGAGCGAGCTGTGCTTATTCCCAAACGCTAAACTGCCAGAAAAAAGTTCAAAGGCGTGGACTTTGCAAAATTCGACGGCACTGGGGATCCAAAGGCCCACCTTCAGGGGTATGTTGGTTCTCTCACCATACGAGGAATTGAAAAAGATGCCATGGCTCAGCTGTTTCACGAGTCACTTACTGGCCCGGCTCTACAATGGTTCCTTTCCTTGGCACCCTCGAAGAAAAAGACGTGGAAGGACATTGGAATGGCTTTCGTGTCCCAATATGACTTCAACGTTGAGCTGAAAATGACCACCCGAGAGCTTGAGAACACCAAAATGGGTGAAAATGAGAGTTTCGTTGACTATGTAAAAAGGTGGAGAACCAAAGCTGCTCAGATGCATAATAAGCCAGACCTAAAAGAGCAGATACATATCATCACTAAAAACCTACCCAGTGCCTTTGCCCTTTACATGGTTTTGTCGCAGTCATCTCCTGATTTTGAGACCTTCTACGATTCTGGATTGGCTGTTGAAGAAGCACTTAGGGACGGAACCCTCGAAAAGAAAGAACCCGCCTTAAAAGGCAA
Source organism: Rhododendron kiyosumense (assembly GCA_019656275.1). Lineage (NCBI taxonomy): Eukaryota > Viridiplantae > Streptophyta > Magnoliopsida > Ericales > Ericaceae > Rhododendron > Rhododendron kiyosumense. The sequence continues at coordinate 4,679,758 of BPLS01000707.1, forward strand.
GGGACTTCATCCCGGCGATGGCGAAGTCCTTTTCGAAAACAACAATACCTTCCACAACGGGAACTCCTCAAATGCCAAATCCCTTGAAATAAACCAGATAGCTGATAAACCAACTCGCACCTTCACTCAACACACCTCTATCCACACTCTATGAACAGCTCCTCAAAGCCGGTCTCATCAAGCCGCTCCTTCCAACTCCTCTACCCAAAAAGCTTCCAGCCTACCACGACCTAAATGCCTTCTGCGCCTTTCACCAAATGCCTGGCCATGTTACCGATAAGTGTCATCGTCTCCATCACAAAATTCAAGACCTTATCGATAGCAAAACCATCCTTCCGCCACCAAAGGAATCAAGTACCTTGTCAAACCACCATATCAACACCAGCTCCCCTACATTTGACCCCCCTCACTATATCATCCCTGCTCATCTGCCCAAACCAATTGTACCCATTCCTGATGAATCCAGTATTTCGGTATTGGACTTCGAACCAACAACGAAGCAAATAGAACTTAAATAGTTGAGGAAGGCTGTGGAGGAAATGAGCCGGAAAATGGATACGCAAATGATCCAAATAGGAGCTTTGACACAAAAGATGGATAGTCTCCTCGCATTCATAGTCTCGGATCCAAAGCAAAATGCTAAGGAAGACATGGATGAAGGGCGTTCACCCTCAAAGATGAAGCTATCCGAAATGCTCAAAGGCTTAGCTGAAGCAAGCGAGGCCTGCAATACATTCAAAGATTCCGGTGCCACAATAAACCCTCAACTCAGTCGTAAAACCAAATCAAGGGCCTTCTCCCATTTCTCCGAACCACAATCCCTGGTTTATGAAAGCTCCTCAAAGCTGGCCTCATCAAGTCGCTCCCTCTAGCTCCTCTACCTCAAAAGCTCTCAGTATCCCATTACCCAGGTACCTTCTGCATCTTCCATCAAATGCCCGGCCATAACACAAACAACTGCATCCGCCTTTGCCATGCTATCCAAGACCTCATTGACAACAAGATAATTAAGGCACCTCTTCAACCGAAGCCAGACCCTGTGCCCAAGCGCAATACTTACATCAACGCTGCCTCCTTCACCAAAGAGGAATAAAATGTCAAGAGTCAGGCAACTGCCGGACTTTCCACGAGTTTTGGAAATCTTCGAAGTTTCGAGTCAAGTTTTCATCCTTGTTGTGTCAATTTGCACTTCGAGTCTTTCATGTTTTCGCTTTCGTGTCTATATGTTGTCAAAAAAACAAAAAAAAAACAAAAATCAAAGTAGAGAGTCAGTTTCGTAATCTTGAACTCGGTTGTGACCTGATTCCTTTACAGGATACGTAGGCAGCCTCACCCTGAGAACCGGTCACGAGTATTCAAGTCAATCCCAAGAGTCGGTCATAGTCTTTTGAGTCAACCCCTGCTGGTTCGGCCGCTGTCTTTCAAGTGTCGCGTATTGGTGTCAAAATCATCGTAATAAACTCAGGTTGTTGTGACTATCCCTGACCCAACTCGAAATTGTTTTCCGCCATCACTTGAGAATCATAATAATCATTTCAAAACACAAGATGATTTTTGATTGAACCTTTACCCCATGCAAGAAGAACAATTTCATGGGATCGCTCCCCGACACCATTCCGATGAACAATGCCTTAGCCCTGAAGAGAAAAAAAAAAAAAAAAAGAGAGCTCGCTAGGTCAAAATCTGACCTAGGCAAAAGTTAGAGCATGCAAACAAAAGCCTCTCAATGAGCATCTAGGATTCAGTTGTTAGGTTGTGCAATCTAAAATGAAGAAAGGCCATCATTTCTTTCATCCTATGCATAAAGATATATCCTTTGATAGCCTCTTTGAGCCACAATTAAATTCTTTGAAAAAGAACCCAACTAGCTAGCTATCCCCCGCATTGGGTGAAATGAAAAATAAAAGTGCCAAAAGAAACTTCGAGATTCAAAGTATCAACAGGATGAAAGTGCCAAACACACTGAAAGGCATTGAAGGCATGAGAAAGCAAATGAAAAATGAAAAGAAGGCACCTACAATTCAAAGATAGCTGCTAGCTTTGAAAATCGAAAAGAATGTGAAAATTTTGAGCCTAATATCCTTTCTTTGTCAAGCCCAAACTATGGCCCACATTACAACCCAAAAAAGTCCTTTCAGATTGGAAAGCACAACTTGATAGCAAGAGTCCTAGGTATTATGTTAAAGGGCATCAATACATCGAGGCATTGTGCGAAACCACATCAATCAAGACAAAAATCCAAACAGGGACATGGGGCATCATTAGTAACTTGATTCATGATAAAAACTCTTGTGTCTTGATCAATTGATAGAGTAAAACAAATTTCAAAAGGAAAGATCACAAAACCTAGTTTGTCATAAATTATGGGACATGAATCCTGTCAAACTCTCCGCCCAATCAGAGGCACTATTTGAAAGTCAAAGGGTCAAACTCTCTGCCCAATTAGAGGCACTATTCGAAAGTCGCTTCATTCATAAACGGTATTTCCCTCATTTGTATATGTGAATCAATCCTGTCAAAATCCACTCCCTTTGCCAAAAGGTCGAACCAGTCGTCTTAGTCTTATCCATCCTAAACTCATGAAAGTCACTCTTGAGAAAAGCTCGGATTGCGCTTGGTCAACTGCTTGTCAAAACCATAGACTGGGGGTCATTACTCACTGGGATACATCAGCTCAATGTCGTCTACCGGGAAAAGAAAATCCAAGACTCAAACCTCGACCAAAGGCAAACCCCTGCTCAAATCCAGCACGAAATCCAACCTAAATTCGAAGTTCCTGAGAATACCGGTCCACTGGCCAAAGATAGTAAAGCAAATAGGGTGCTCAGACACGTCACCTGTTGTTCAAAGAATGTCGTCATCGTTGTCGTTCGGTGTCATAGGCGAATCTCGAATGAGTGTTCAAGAGTCAATTTCAAGATCAATCCACGATCTTTTAAGCCAGTAGCTTCTCTCAAGCTAGGGTCTAACCGACCTAAGAGCCTTTTAGTCTTTTGAGATGTGGTTCATTCTTCGGGACTTGCACTCTATCTTCACTTCGTCCTCTGGGACTACACTTTGCCTTGCACTTCGTCCTCTGGGACTGCACTTTGTCCTCTGGGACTTCACTCTATCTAGCACTTTGTCCTCTGGGACTCGTTGTCTAGCACTTTGTCCTCTAGGACTGCACTCTATCTATACTTTGTCTTCTGGGACTGCACTTTGTCTCGCATTTTGTCATTTAGGACTACACTTTGCCTCGCACTTCATCCTCTGGGACTGCACTTTGTCATCTGGGACTTCACTCTATCTAGCACTTTGTCCTCTGGGACTCGTTGTCTAGCACTTCGTCCTCTAGGACTGCACTCTATCTATACTTTGTCTTCTAGGATTGCACTTTGTGTCGCATTTTGTCCTTTAGGACTACACTTTGCCTCGCACTTCGTCCTCTGGGACTGCACTTTGTCCTCTGGGACTTCACTCTATCTAGCACTTTGTCCTCTGGGACTCGTTGTCTGGCACTTCGTCCTCTAGGACTACACTCTATCTATACTTTGTCTTCTAGGACTGCACTTTGTCTCGCATTTTGTCCTTTAGGACTTCACTTTGTCTAGCACTTCATCCTCCGGGACTCACAATCTATCTGCACTTCGTCCTCTGGGACTCACTTTTGTCATGTTTGCATTGATTTTACATGCTCACTTGCATGACATATCAACTTGCATCATCATTCATGTATTGTCTCAATCGAACGTCATAATTCAAGCTCTTCAAGTTCAAGCTTCTTTAAAAAATTCAAGCTCTTCAAAATTCAAATTATTCAAAATTCAAGTCTCTTTTAAAATTCAAGCTATTCAATTCAAGTCTCTTTTAAAATTCAAGCTATTCAATTCCAGTCTCTTTCAAAATTCAAGCCTTTCAAAATTCAAGTTTCTTTTAAAATTCAAGCTATTCAATTCCAGTCTCTTTCAAAATTCAAGCTCTTCAAATTCAAGTCTCTTTCAAAATCTTCAAGCAATTCAAAATTCAAGTCACTGTCAAAATTCAAGCTATTCAATTCAAGAGTCTCTCAAAATTCAAGCCCCGAGCTATTCAAATTCAAGTTTCTTTCAAAATTCAAGTGTCTCTCAAAATTCAAGCCCCGAGCGATTCAAATTCAAGTTTCTCTCAAAATTCAAGCTATTCAAATTCAAGTCTCTTCCAAAATTCAAGCTATTCAATTCAAGTCTTTTTCAAAATTCAAGCTTTTCAAAATTCAAGTCTCCTTCAAGCTTCAAGTCTCAAATTCAAGTCTCTCCAAATTCAAACTTTTCAAAATTTAAGTCTCTTTTAAAATTCAAGCTTCAAGTCTCAAATTCAAGTCTCTTTCAAAATTCAAGTCTCTCCAAATTCAAACTTTTCAAAATTCAAGCTTCAAGTCTCAAATTCAAATCTCTTTCAAAATTCAAGCTTCAAGTCTCAAATTCAAGTCTCTCCAAATTCAATTTTTTCAAAATTCAAGTCTCTTTTAAAATTCAAGCTTCAAGTCTCAAATTCAAGTCTCTTTCAAAATTCAAGATTCAAGTCTCAAAATTCAAGTCTCTCCAAATTCAAACTTTTCAAAATTCAAGTCTCTTTCAAAATTCAAATTCAAGTCTCTTTCAAAATTCAAGTTATTTCCAAAATTCAAGTCAAATTCAAGAAAATTCAAGCTTTCCAAAATTCAAGTCTCTTCGCCGTCTAAGCATTAAAATCTGTCAAAATGACCATGCCATGGTCAAAAGGCTCATTTTCGTCCTCTGTGACTCGTCGCATGTTCCCCGAGGACTCGCCTCAATTTTTAGTCCCCCTGAGGACTCGTCTAAATTTTAGTCCCCCTGGGACTCGTATCAAGAATTTTCATTGCACTCAAGCACTCAATCTTCTGAAGTTTACTATTTAATTTGTCCTTCGGGACTCGTTTTACCTGCATTGTCCCGATTGAACTACGTTGGTCTGATCCCTACAATGGGGTACGTAGGCAGCTCCATGAGCGCGACCACATTTATTGCATTCTTGCATTTAACTTAAAGACTTTGGAGCGACGGATTGGGTTGTCTATTCTTTGACGTCACTCAAATCTAACAGTAATAGTTGGGTTCCGTCAAAGAGAGACTACTGTAGACACCCCAATCTGGGCCTCCGAATAATTTTTAAATTCCCCGATGATGAAATAAGGAAAAATATACCTTCAACGCTTAGATTGTTGCTCCTTCGCTACTCCTTCTCTAAACCTCAAGAAAACCCCTTCCCAAACATGTAGGGTGGCCCCCGGTTCAATTACAAAGAGAAAAACGCGTTTGCTTGGTCAAAAATAACTTTTTCCATGACACACCGATGGTAAAATGGGCACACATTTCAATGTATAAAACTTCTTTGAGTGAAAGCAGTTGAGTTAGAAAGAGGACTCAACAAGCTTTCCAACGCTTTGAAAAACGCCCAAATCCGAGTTCGGGAGTGTTCGGGGAGCCCCCGCGAAGTTTGGTGTGCTGTGCTGTCTCACAATACTGCGCAACGTTTCAAAACGTCGCGCGGCATTTTAGAAACGCAGTGCGGCATTTCAAGAAATTTCAAAAAAATCACTCTGCCGCACGAGATTTCAATATACAGCACGGCATTTCTTGTTATGTCGCGCGGCGTTCAGGGAAAATGTTCTGATAGCAGCAGAAAGTTGTCGGCCACACCTGCAGGTGTAATTATCCGGCCCAGAAGCCACCTCCCCTCTTTGCAGTGCTCATCTTTGGCTCTCTTGCCTATAAATACACTCCCCCCCCCCCTCTGGTTGAGAAGCACCCCTTCAACTCTAAGTAAAGTTACTCTGCCATTTTCTAGACTCTCACTCTCTCTCTCTCTCTCTAAAGGCCCCCTCTTGATTCTCTCTCTACAACCTCTTACACCAATTACAATATACATCTTTTTCTCTCTCTACATCAACCCACAAGCTGGTCCATTACAAATCAGTCTCAAAGTGATTTTCTTTCTCATTCTCTCTACAAAACTCACTCAAATCTCCCTTAAACTCAGAACCCCAACTGATTGTAGGGATTTCCAGTCAAGATCAACCTCCACTCCTCCGCTTTCAAGCACATCCAAGCCTCGATCAAAAGGTATAAATCGATTTCCTTGTGCTAAATCACGTTTAGCTTTGAGGGGAGCCGATTGAGGCCCTTCTCCGTCCTTCTATACTGAGTTTGGGTCTCAAACGAGCTTTAAAACAAAAAATAGTAAAAAAACCAGAAACTGCACTGGACTCGGTAAACTATACGGTATTTCTAATAAACGGCATGGCTTAATGAGTTATACCGTGCGACATTTATCTTAACTGATTTTCCATACAGTAAGTCAGATCCCTTTTGTCTTCTTCCCATTACTTAGTTTGGTGTTAAAAATCGTCTTCGAATCTTTATTTACTATTTTAACTCATTGATCGATTTTAATGTCATGTTTAAATGAACCAAAAGTCTTCCTAAACCATTTATGGTGCTTTGTACACACATAACCCTTTTTTTTTTAAGACCACAGTTCACTTTTTTAACTTACGAGGAAAACAAGTTTCGAGTCATAAACTAAACTTCACTGCATGTCAAGGATTAACCAAATGAAGGGTTCTAAATCCTTTCTTTCTTTAGTAATGTCTAACTTGTTTTGTGCAAATCTTGAGGTTAATCTTTGATATGGGTCAGAATAGTTCAAAAAGGGTAAAAAACAAAAAGCTGTGTGGTGTTCTGGTAGTAGTGTGGAGTATTTTATGCTACTGTGCGTGATTTTAAAAGTTCCAGAGAGCATTCGTAATGCCGTACGGGTTTCTGTTGCGGCGCGCGGTATTTTAATTTATATTGTCCTTCTTGTTTCATTCCCAGTCTTCACTCCACTGCACATTTACATACATATCATTCATCTGTACATACTTGTTGCATTTACAAATCGTCCCCATGCTACATGTTTCATTTTCGTCTTGTTTTTCAACAAAGTTAAAATTTTCAAACGATATCAAATCTCCCATTTAAAATGCTTAGTAGAGACCGGTCTTTATAGGGCAAGCGGGGTGCTTTTTAACAAAACCTTCTCCATTCGTAAAGTGGCTCCCGAACCCAAAATCTCAACGTTTTCGCTAGACCAAAAGCCTTCTTCTCAAATCAAGTTCTCGGTTTCTCGGATTATCCATTTCAAAAATCCGGGTGGCGACTCTTCTTTCGGGCTCACCTGTCGGGAAGCCCACAAATATATAGACATTGATTGTCAAAATGAATATACAAACAAATACATGTACTATTGCATAGAAAAGAAAAGTTTGGTGTAAAATTCATGTATTTATGCAAACAAATATAAAGTCGTCTCACTTTTTTTTATCCTCCCTGACTTTGAATGAGCGGTGAGATGTGCATGAGTTGGGTTGGGCAAGCTAGGAAAATAGGCTCAGTTTGGATGGCTAGGATTTAAGGAGGAATGTGATATCATACTTCCATGATTCTGACGTTTGAAAAGGACAACTATATGAATGTGATGCCATACTTTTAAGATTCCCACGTTTGGGAGAGACGGGAAAAAGATTGCGATTCCTGATGACACATCTGACCAAAAATCACAATATTAGTTTGCGTGGAAATCTGATCCCTTCCTTACCCCATGAAAATCTTAGATTCCTCGCTCAATCAATACAAAAACAAAAAAATTGACTTTGATAAATTTTCAAAATAATTGATTCCTACTTCTTGCAAAAGATTACTGAATTAATCCAAACACCGGAATGAAATTACTTCAGGTATTGTATTTAATATCTACTAATATATTCTTATTCCTACTCTCTAGTAATCATATTTCTATTTCTACTGAAGATTACAGTCATCCAAACATAAGTTTTTTTTGCTATGTTCGGATGACTGTAGCGACTATGGCAACCTTTCACAAGTCAAAACTTATCTCAAAGAGAAATAGAGTTATGCAAGGACTTTTCTTTATCTCAAGAGAAATAGACTTCATCACAAATTCTTAACAAAATGAGTATAAAATTCACCTTTTACAACAATTAAAACTCTAAAGAGTGGTATACTCCTAGTTTGGAAAACACATAGTCCTAGTAATAAAACACATAGTCCTAACCTGTTTGGTATTTCCTGTCCCAATTTGGAAAGAGTTCTATGGCTTTATACAATATGCAAGGTTTCGGGTAGTCTCAAATGGTGCTCCATTAGGAGTTTTTTGGAACTCCTAACATAGCCTGTGACATGCTGGAATATTAGGTGAACTCAACGTGGGTTGCCCACTCGATGCACATGAAAAAGAAATAAATAAAGCAAATATTAATTCCATGTTGAACTTTTTGGTTATGGCTCTAAAGTCCCTGGCAGAGTTGCCAAAACTGTGGACACCTCCCAAAAGGGGCATCGCCACACAAATATCCTCTTTATTTGTTTCCTCTTTACATATTGGAATCGTAGATATTCCCATGGCTAAGAACATCTCCACACGATAACAAATCACCGTTGAATGGAGTCACCACTTAGTTTATTAAAACTAAGAAAACAAGTAGAGATTCCGAGTATGGCAGCCAAAAGTACGATAAAAGGAAGGTGTTAGACACCCATCTTCGCTCGGTCGCGAGACCGGCCCTTAATCATTCAACAGAATACTAATATTTGCTTTATTTTAATTCTACAATTAAACTGATTATTAAACCTATAAACAGTCAAAAAGGTGAGCCAGGACAGTAAGGAAATTGCATACAACTAAATAAAATAAAAGCAGTAAACTGTCTCAGTAGGCAGATTCCTCGGCCAGCGAATAGATGTCACGGCCAAGGAATCCTACTAGATCGATATACCGGCCTTGGGAACTAAGTCCCGGCCGGTGTTCTTCCTCGCACCAAAATAAGAACAGTTAATAGAAATCAGAGGTTAGCGCTACGAATCAAAACATGTAAATCGAAGCACAGGCCCCAAGGCCTCACCACCTTGATCCCTCGGTGCATAATTGCTTCGAATTGAGGGTGATTGATTGACTTCCTTCTCGAAACCCTAGGATTAGGGTTTTGTACTTCGGGATTTGATCACCCAAATTGCAGCTGCTCACGTGGGTTTAGGGCTTTTGTAGAGAGAATATGAGAGGTGATTTCTGCAAAGTTTAGAGGTATGAGATGGAGGGATTAAATGTATATTTCAGAACCCTAAGGCCTTTTTATATAGGAAATTGGTGACTCACTCCGGCCAATCAATAAGGAAGTTTAGGGCAATTAGAACTCTGTTCGGAATCTCTTTCGTAGCTACTAGGGTTTAAGTTTGGATCAAACGAATACGGAATGTTCTAGAATTCTGGGCAAAACGATCTAGTGGCCGCCAGATCGAGGAAACGATCTCACGGAGAGAAATCATGTAACGACCCGGATTTTTTACCCTATTTTTTTTATTAATAGCGTTAATATTACCATTAATAATATTATTATTAGAATTACTTTCTTAATACTATTTTTTTTCTAAAATACATATATGCATGCATTTATACCACATGCATGCACCTGACTCTCTCCCGTACCTCACTCTCATGTCCCTCCCTCTCCTGTAAAGTCACTCTCTCTCCAGCCTTAACTCTCTTTCTTCCTTACCCTCCAAGAAAAACCAAATTCATCCCCCATTGCCCAAAACTAAAAATTCTTCATCACCAAGCAAAATCCGAAATTCAATTCATTCATATCCATTCCTTACTTCCTCTCTAGCCCCAAAAACAGTTCCAATTCGTCCATACCAAGTTCCATGAACTTAACCTCCATTAAATGCCATCTTATCACCTTATTCAAAATTCTCCTATAAATAACCTACCAATTCGACCCACGAGCACGCCGCCACCTTCCCACACACCACTGAGTCAAAATAGAAGAGAAAATTTCAAAAATTCGAAGCTCCAATCCATGGAGTTTTAGAGAGAGAAACGTGGGTTTGTGTTCTAAAACCAACCAAAACCTAAATTTACTGTTCTGAACACTTCTTACAACCCCGAGCATCGCCAAACAATGTTCAATTCGGCCCCAAGGTTCCCTCGTAGCCAAATTCCGAAGTCATCTTCTCCAAAACTCTAAATTCGTTTTTGAATCAATTCAATCCAATTCGAGGTATTATAATCCATTTCAACCTCTTCTCTAAGTATATTAAGTGCTCTTGAGCATAAACTTATGCCCCGAATGAACCCATGCAAAGAAACCATGGCGAAAAGACAAAAAAATGAAATTTGGACTCAACCTTGCGGCCACAAGGTTCAGGCCTCAAGAACCAGATCGAGCCAAGTTTGCGGCAGAAGGCCTCCACCGCAAGGTCAATCGGTCAAACCTTGCGGTATGCATTGTTTTGGTTCGAAACCTCTTTTCAACCTTCCGAACACCATTTTTGACACCCGGACTATTTTTTCTAGACTCCTTACACCTCAAAGATCATACCTTGTTAAAATCATATTATTTATTTATCTATTAATTAATTAATTATTTATTTATTTATTTATTTGTTATCTTTCAAGATTTTGTAAACGAAAAATCTTTGCGACATTTCGAACAACGCTTTTAGCACCCAAACTATTTTTCCTAGATTCATTGCATCTCAAAGATGATATCTTGTTAAATTTATTTATTTTTATTTAATTCACTATTTATTTTTATTTTTTTACATTGTTCCTAAACAAAAATCCTTTACAACCTCATAAGCTATGTTATTAATGTCCGAATAATTTTTTTTAGACTCTTTACATTCCTAAGATAAAATTTTGTTAATCTTAACATGTTTTTTTTATTCGATTATGAGGAACATAGTAGACTAATGTAGCAAGAGGGAGACCCCCCAACTTGGATCGAACAACCTACAAAATGTTAGCCTCCAAAACAACAAAATATATACAAGAAAAATAACTAAAGAACATAAACAAAGGCAAGAAGTAAAAAAAAAATGTAAAAATCCATCCAGTTTCTTCACGCGAAAGACACAGGTACTACTTTTATCCTTGGTCAAAGACTGTGGTTCCCTATTTGTTGGAAGGACAGTATGTATAGGATTCAATGATATCTTGAGAAGTGGTGTCATCGTCTAATAGGCTGTCACTCCCTCTGGGGCTGCCAGATCCCTTACCCACCACTCTGTTTGTGAAGCAATCTCCACAGAGTTGGGCACTAAAGTCAAATGGTTAAGGCAAAAATCTTGTTGCTAACTACATGCCTGCCGCCAGACCTAACCTCCTAGGTACTACATACATAGCTTTGACCAGGTGACTATACTAGACCGTTAAAAATCGTTTGAGCACGGTAAACACTAGAGGTATCACAAACTCCATAGATTTTAAGTCTCCTAGACTTCCAATGGAAGCACTAATCTATATAAATTGGGTCTATCAAAGTAATGTACTCCACCATGGCACCATCTACCACGCCATCACCAATCCCTTCCGCATAAGGTTTAAGTCTTTGGCCATTGACCTTGAAAACATTACCCACACGTGGATCCTTAAACTCTACTGCCCCGTGGGGGAAAATACGGGTAACAACATATGGACCATCCCATCGTGACCTCAAATTGCCTGGGAAAAGTTTAAGTCTAGAATTGAAGAGCCACACTTTTTTGACCAACTTCAAAGGACTTTCTAACAATGTGTTCATCATGAAACGCCTTAGTCCTATCCTCATATATATGTGCACTCTCATACGCTTCATTGTGCAACTCTTACAATTGAGCAAGCTGGAGCTTACGATGTAACCCGACAGCGACCATATCAAAGTTAAACTTCTTAATGGCCCACATAGCTCTATGCTCCAACTCAACAGGCAAATGACACGTCTTACCAAAAACTAACCGGAATGGAAACATGCCAATAGGAGTCTTATAAGTTGTACGGTAGGCCCATAAAGCATCATCAAGCCTTAAAGACTAGTCTTTTCGATCGGGCCTAACCGTCTTTTCAAGTATGTGTTTAATCTCCCTATTTGACACTTCAACCTACCCACTAGTCTAAGGATGATAAGGTGTTGCCACCTTATGAGTTATAGAATACTTTCGCACAAGGGCGATTAAGTGTTTATTGAGAAAATGGGTGCCCTCATCACTAATAATCGCCCGCGGATTGCAAAAACGAGTAAAAATGTTGCTTTGAAGAAACTTGACCTCAACTTTGTGGTCATTGGTCGTAGTGGCAATCGCTTCCACCCACTTGGACACGTAGTCCACTGCCACGAGGATATACTCATTCCCATGTGAACACGGAAACGGACCCATGAAGTCTATCCCTCAAACATCAAACATCTCCACAACAAGGATGGAGGACAAGGGCATCATATCATGGCGCAAAATATTGCTGGTTTTTTTGGCACTTAACGCATGCCTTGCAAAAACTCAGAAGCATCCTTAAACAGAGTGGACCAGTAGAAACCGCTTTGTAAGACCTTCGCCACCGTCTTCTTCCCACTGAAATGCCCTCCGCACTCAAGTGAATGACAGAAGATAAGAATGTTATGATGCTCAATCTCATGAACGCACCTCCTAATCACCTAGTCCGAACACAACGTAAAGAGTTTCGAATCCTCCCAAAAAATAGTGCTTAACATGCGCAAAGAATCGGTCTTTGTTGTGCTTAGACCAATGAGAGGGAAGCACGCCTGTGGCTAGGTAGCTGATGATGAGTGCATAGCATGGGGGTCGCACTTGTGAAACCTCAAAGAGTTGCTCATCGGGGAATGAGTCCTTGAGGGGCAAGGTGTCACCAGAGGCATCCATTAGGATCCTCAATAATTGATCTACTACAGAATTTTCGGATCCTTTCTTGTCTCGAATCTCCATATCAAACTCTTGGAGGAGTAGAATCCACCTAATCAACCTAGGTTTGGTCTTCTTCTTAGAAAGCAAATGGCGTAGAGCAGCATGATTAGTGTATACTATGACCTTCGACCCTACAAGGTAGGACCAGAACTTGTCAAGGGAAAAGACCACAACGAGTAATTCCTTCTCTATAGTGGTATAGTTCAACTACACATCAGAGAGGGTCATACTCCCATAATAAATGGTGTGAGGGACCTTGTCAACCCGCTGGCCCAAGACAGTACTGACTGCATAGTCAGATGCATCACACATAATTTTAAAGGGCAGAAACCAATTGGGGGACTGCATGATAGATGTTGTGAACAATGCGTCACAGAGCTTCTCAAAAGCTCTCATACAAGCCTCATAAAAAATGAAGGGGGCGTCCTTAGCTAAAAGATTACACAAGGGCCTAGAGATTTTAGAAAAAATCCTTGATAAAATGCCTGTAAAATCTAGTGTGTCCCAAGAAAGAGCGAATTTGCTTGACTGATGAGGGGGGAGGAAGTCAAGAAATTAAGTCAACTTTTGCCTCGTCAACTTCAATCTCCCTCTTGGACACTATGTGGCCCAAAACAATCCCCTCATGAAGCATGAAGTGGCTCTTTTCTCAACTGAGGACCAGGTTAGTCTCCTTACAGCGTTTAAGCACTTTGGCAAGATTTTGGAAACATGAATCAAAGAAGGCCCCAAAAACCATGAAGACATCCATGAATACTTCTAGAAAGTCCTTCACCATATCAAAGAAGATGGCGGGTGCATTGCATAAGCCAAAAGGCATGCGCCGATAAGCATAAATACCATAAGGATAATTGAAAGTAGTCTTCTCTTGATTCGCTGGGTTGACGGCCATTTGGTTATATCCGGAATAGCCATCCAAAAAAAATTAAAGCTTTGGCCTGCCAACCTCTCTAGGATTTGATCAATAAATGGAAGTGAAAAATGATCATTCCTAGTCATGGAATTGAGCTTTCTATAATCAATACACACACGCCAACTAGTTGTCATGTGTGTGGGCACGACCTTACCCTTCTCATTCTTAACGACAATGATGCTTGAGTTCTTGGGCGCTACTTGAGTAGGACTCACCCATTTACCATCAGAGATGTGGTATATGATACCCACATCCAATAATTTAACCACCTCCTTCATAACAACTTCCATCATTTTAGGGTTCAACCTCCTTTGCATCTCTCTTGGTGGTTTTGTATTATCTTCGCAATGAATGAGGTGCATGCAAATGGAGGGGTCAATTACTTGAGGTGCAAAATTTGATCGTGTCGTTTCCGTATCAAAAATAATTAATAAAAAGAATAATTACTACTACCTAAAAGATAGCGGTAAGTACGCCAAGTATCATCCTCAGGGATTACAAAGGCTAAGTTGCGATTGCTTCAATTGATTTCTAAATTAATTCGGAAAGAGATTTGATTGTTTGATTTCTAAAATATTTAAAGTTGAATAAAAATAAGCAATAAAAAGTGAGAGAGAATTTATGAGAGAAAAGATCTAGAGTTTTGAACCACTTGGCCCGTTGTAAAAATATTTATGCGGTGACAAAGGTTAATTACTCGAATCAATCCAGATATCATTAGGGTTCACGGGCCCTCACGGTATCACCTAAAGATTATCATGAATCACCGAATAGCATGGGGTATCGCCGCCTACCACGAATCATCTTACAAGTACGATTTGTCTAAATAGTACAGATCGTCTAATAGCATGGCGTGTCTTACGAGGCATAACCCATCTTACTCAGTTATCACAAAACAATTAAGAACCATTGTATGAACGTGCATAAAACCCAGGAATTCATACACAATATGTGATTGAAAAAATTAATATCGAAAATAAATCCTTATGTCATACAACCATGATTCGAATAATAAAACATTAAATTAAAATATTAACATTATTACTCCGAGTTCGAACTTCATCTACGCCCTAGAAGAGGGGATTAGCCAGACATCAGAAGGCAAATCATTGCGGTATTTTGCTTTGGTTCATGCTATTGTAGAACGTCAGTCTCTCGATATGTGCAGCACACTACCTTCCTCCGTCCTCTATTACGCGTGATGCCTCCATTATGTGTGTGGCTCTGCTTTTATATATGGTGCAACCCTATGTTTTCCTCCTTTTAATTATTCCCAGCCGACTTTCAACCTTTTACTCCATGGCCCACCATGAATCTCTTTTGTTTTGCCTATGGAAAAATACTTTTTCAAAAACTCATCGTGCATTTGATCCCAAGAAGTGATGTTATTCGATGTCAAAGTGAGAACGGGAATAACTTCAACCTAAGGGCATTGTCAATGAAATGTTGAATTTTTACGGTGGAGTGATGAGCACCCAATATTACATATTCTTGGTGCTTTAGTCCTCTAGCATGTTGTGTTTGTACATATATATTGTTGTTTTTATGCGATATTGCACGTAAGGTGTGTTTTTAGTATTTTCAGGTAAAACGTGCAAATAAGGCACATTTCAGCACCATGCATGGCCCAAATGCTTCCAAGTACCCAAAGACCCTGTCGACCCCTTAAAATCTGTATAAGTATGGAAAAATGACTTTCTGAAAAAGTTTCAATTTTTGAGATAAAAAATGGCGGTAATTGATCCGTGAATTTTTCTAAGAGTAACTCCGAAATTGCAAGGTTTTATTTGAAGAGCAAGGTCATGTTTCGAGCCATTTTCTCTTGAGAAAAATGTGCAGTTTTCTATTTTGTACTAAAAGTGGGGGGTTGACATTTTGATTTAATTAGAATCTTGAAATTCTGGTAATGCCATTGTTTCCAAATGGGGGGTACGTTCTTATTTTCATTAAATAAATTAAAGTAAAGAAAAGGTAAAAGAAATGTTTAAAATGTAGTCTTTACTTAAGTTTAGGGAATGAAAATAAGGTGCTGTGGAGCTGTGGGAGTTGCTGGGAGCCGTCGGATGACCCTGGGGGGCCGTCGGGTGCCAAGTTTTGAAGGCTGGCCTAAAGACTGGAGATAACTTCTGGGTATCGATACAGCCTTAATCTGTATCAATACGCATTAGCTTCGTGGGAAGGCAGAGGATATTGTATCGATACGGCCTTAATCCATATCGATACGGGAGCGTTACGGGGAAATGGCCCTTTTCAACTTAGCAGCGTGGTATCGATACTTTGCTTAATCCGTATCGATATCATGAGCCTTCGGCCAGATATTTGCTGCTTTTTGGACTTTCCACTTATGGAATAGTTGCTACTTATAGTATGTTTATAGGATATTTGTTGGGAGAGAAGATGAGTTGTATAAATACTCTTCTCCCTCACTTTAGTTCAAATCTACTTTATGCTCCATTGTTGTTCAAGCTTATTTTCCTTAGAACTCAAGTAAGTTTATTTCGTTTGTTAATTTTCCGTTTGTTAATATTGTAGCTACGCTTTAGATTCTCCTTAATATCAAGTTTCTTTTCATTTCTATCGGTTAATCATGTTTTCTTCTTTAAGCAAGCTTTCTAGTCTTTTCATTATGTGTGAGTAGTCTTTTAGGCTTGGCCATGGGGGAATAACACCATGTGATTTAGGTTAATTTTGCTCTTCTCAACTTAGGACTTGCAGTTTGGTTTGTAAATGTGCATAGTTCACCCTTTTATGTAACAAAACTTACCGATGTTAATCTCCTGTGATCATGTGCTTGCTCACATGGTTCCGAGAGCTATGTCTCGATTTGTGTTTGCCAAAAGATTTCCAAACTATGCTTCTAGTTCATGACCTTGATATTTAGTTTGAATTCAAGTCTTGGCGTTGTTAATCTCCGGTGATCATGTGCTTGCACACATGGTTCCGGGAGCGATGTCACGCCTTGTGTTTAGCTTGTTATTCAAACTCTATATCAAGTCTGACCATTTTCATAGCTAAATCTTCCTGTTGATAGCCTATGCCGTGCGATTCAACCGTATTTTTGTTGAGAATTGTTAGATGGCTTAAGTTACGGGCGTTAGTAACTCCATTGCCTTGCTGCCTTTAATTCTTAGTCCAAACTCATTTTCTAGTCTTTTTCATAAGGGTATTTCTCACCTTTCAAAGGAAAACTAAAAGTTGGCCTCCTTAACGCCACAAACCCTTACATGTACAATCCGAACAAGCTATATTCGAGCTCCCTGTGGATCGACTTGAACTTCCTCACTATACTATGCAAATCTTTAGTTGTAGTCCGATTAATAAATAATTGAATTTGACGGCCGTTTGGTAAACTTCAACGACTACCGAATGGGCGCACCATGGAGCAAATCTCTTTGAAGTCGTCTAAATGCCTATATGGGTCCTTGTTATCAAGTCCATAGAATGATGAGAGCATTTGTAACAAACTAGACTTGATTTCAAAGTGTGTTGCAGCAGTGGTAGGCAATCTTATGCATGATGGTGAGGTGTAGGCGGATGGGAGAAAGTACTCCTCGATCGCAGGTGGATCCTCAGTCTCTGTTCTTTCAGTCATTGTAACAAGTGAAGTAGGTAAAGGCCAAGGGTTACGCGAGGCTGCTCGATTAGCTCTAAGGGTCCGTTCGATCTTTGGGTCAAAATTATCAAGTAAAGGGTCGAATGATCAATGACCAAACATACAATGCAAAATGTCCCTAACTCAAATAAAAAAAAAAACAAACAAAACAATAAAACTTAGAAAAATAAGAAAACTCACAGTGCCAGGAAGAGCCAATTGAACTTATTGCACTGTTAAGCTACAGTGTTGCCGCTTACTTTTTTATTCTTGTGCGCTATAATTTCTTGATTCCTGTGCCTAAAACACTAAGATGCTAACGAAGAGAGAATGCAAATTAAACAAATATGAGGAATTATAAAAACTAATAATAACAAAAGAAGTAAAATACCTAAACTAGGAATTAAAATAAAAATTAACTAAAACAATGCAACCACGCTTCTAATTCCCGAAACCACGCTTCTAATTCCCGACAATGGCACCAAAATTTGACCGTGTCATTTCCATATCAAAAATAACTTATAAAACGAAACAATTACACTACTCAAATGAACAAAGATCAGTTCATGTGCATTAGTCGAACCATAAGGAAATGTGCACTTAATAATGGAAATTTCTTGTAAAGTCCAATAATGCATCACTCGAGGACCGCCTGAGCCGTTTTTTGAATATCGGAACTGTCTACCTTTTATGTGGGAGTGTTTATATCATTCGTGCAAAAAATAAAATAAATTGGTTATCGTTATATACTTGATCGCACATAACAAAAAATTTCCTATGAATGAATCTACATCCCGATGAAGGGGCTTTCAAAATTCGACAGACCCGAAATTTTGCGAGAATGATTAAAACACCAAGAATAACAAAATGAACGGTATGGATCATCATAATCATGTTGCGTTTGTGTGGCTAGCATATATTAGACTATAGCAAAATACCTTGGTATAGAACCAAGTAAGTTCAGTGTATAGATTTGAATGGTAGCTGTAAACTCATTTTTTCGAATGTTCGATATACTCCTAAACCGTTACGATTTAACATCTTATCAAATTTATCATTCTCTCCTAAATAGGTGATAATCGGATGTCGGAAACCACATGATCGGAACACATTCGGTGCTTCCAAAGGCATTAAAGTCCTATAATGCACTACTTGAGGGCCGCCTAAGCTATATTTTAAAAATCAGAACCATCTAACTTTTATGTGAGAGGGATTAGATCATTCATGCCAATAATAAAGTAAAATGCTTATTGCTACATACTTGATCGGACGTAAAAAAAATTCAATCAAACAATGAATCAGCGTGCCGATGAAAGAGCTTTCAAAATCCAACACACGAAAAAATTTGATCCCAAGATTAAAACACTAAGCACAACAAAATGAATGCATTGAATAGTATCGATCATCATGATTGCGTTGCGATTGTGTGGCTACTACTTGATGGCCTCGTTTTTATATAATAGAGCTACATATTATATACTAATTTTTCAAATTTATAACACAAGTTAATTGGTGGCATAGTGGTTTGTTTGTGGACCAGGGTTCAAGTCCTAGTCTAGGTTGTCCAGCCAAACCCTTTTTGGGTTTTTTTGTTTTTATTCCCCTTATTTCTACTATGTATTTTTTTTTCTTTTTTTTGTTTGAGACTTTTTTTCTTATTTCTCGTTAGATTTGGGGTAAATAATATGCAACTCTTGCACATTTCCTTTCGTATTAAATTACTCTTGCACCATAAATATTTTTATAAGTTTTTTAAATTTTACTCGTTAACTTGTAATGTTAAATTTACAAACCAAAGGTCCAAAGCCTATTCACTAACAAAAACAAAACAAATATTTTTTACCGAATAAAAATTGATAATATTTTAAAGGTAAAAAATTAATTTTTTTAAAAACATGATTTTTTTAAGAAATTTTTTTTTAAATTAAATATCTTAGATGTTTAAAGGTAAACAAATATTTTTTACCGAATAGAAATTGTTTACTTTTTTTTAAATTAAAAAAAGCCATTTGGCTTTTTTTTTTTTTTTCCGTGCCTCGTGCCGTACCCTTTTATGCCCGTGTTGTGTTGTGTCGTGCCCATGCCAGGCTAGAACCGTGCTGTGCCATGCCGTTCCTATCCACTTCACATGCCCGTGCCCGTGTTGTGCCCGTCTACTATCATGTCGTGTCGTGCTGTACCAGGCCAACTTTCGTGCCATGCCCGTGTTGTGCCGCCCACTTTCGTGCCCGTGTCATGCCCCGGGCCCACTAAGACCGTGCCTGTGACGTGCAGTGCCGCCATGTACCCATGCTGTGCCGTGCCAGCACAGCCCATTTCATACCTCTAACCCACCCACACTGGCACACATATGGCACCCATGTTGCACTTGCACCCCTTTCATTATAACCATAGTTCACTAACTCCCAAACTTCCATATCCTTACACATTAAACCAAACACATAGCCACGTTGGTAGTGTTCGGTTACCATTTTATTTTAGTTTTAGTTTTATTTTTCAATCATTATCTTACTTCTTTCTCCAATTATTATCCTATTTTTCTAATTATTACTTTCTCATTTCTCTCTATCTCTCTTCAATCATTACTCATCTCTTTAATCATTTCCCTATTTCTCTCTCCACCCATTAATAAAACTAAACTAAACTAAACTAAACTAAACTCACAACCAAACAAAGCCAATATAGGTCTCTACAATATATATATCATTGATAATGAGTGTATAAACCAATATGCAAGACATGTTATGATTTAATAGGCAGATTGCCTAATTCTTCACAACACCAGTGACACCCCAGTCGACTGGACTGACTTTGACAGCTTAACCATAATGCATGATCATTTTATCGAATTACACAACAAATATAAATCATACATGTCCCATTTTCTCAGAATGGTTTTCAAGACCCCAGATTCACTTCCATGAAATTAACACATTTTTCGTCTGACACCCGCAGTTGTTTGTAGACGTTGCTCATTCGTACTGTTCATTCAACCTCTCAACCCAGTTCAATCCTAACTAGACATATATGCACTTTCCAAACCTGTATCCTTCAAACCCCGTTAACATAATAGACACCAATCACAGCTCACCCTTTGTAAAATCCAAACATACATAGTTATCATTTGTATTTGATTCCATCCTCCAATTGATCCCCGTCGCTCAGAACGTGATTTCTAACTCTTCCAAATCCATAAAGCCGACTATTAGGGACACTGTCTCACCTGCCTATTCCACAACCAACAACTAATTCCTCGAACCCTCCTAATTCATCCATATGTATAATAACAAAACTACAAAAGATAGATATACTCACTCACCCCTCTCCCCATAGATAATCAAAACCATATATTAGATCACAAATTTTAACACATCATGAACATACACCTTTTCAATTTAGGTGAAATACTTTCAAGTCTTCTAACAATTTTTTTTTAAACAAGAATCAAAAAGTGATATCCTGAGATTTTAAATCTAAACCCTACATATTTTCGTTCACATGCTACGTATGAGTTTCATCTACAATTCATCCAAATCAAATTAAACTGAGTTTTTGAACTGAAAGAGATTCTAACTATGCCAACATCTCAACCAATTTTAATAGCAAAAAAAATTAATAGAAGACCCCACACAACGACATGTTTGGGTTGATTTGGCACCGCTGCTAATGAAAGTTTACTCACCTTTTAAACTGAGTTTTTGAACTAAAAGAGATTCTAACTATGCCAACATCTCAACCAATTTTAATAGCAAAAAAAATTAATAAAAGACCCCACACAACAACATGTTTGGGTTGATTTGGCACCGATGCTAATGAAAGCTTACTCACCTTTATGGAGCCCACCTGAAAATTAAGGCCCGTGGATTTAAGAGGTGTCAGAAGGTGGGTGGGGAAGACTAAAGAGAGAGGGATGTTATGGTGGTGGAGTGGTGGAGGGGTTAGTGAGAGGTGGTGGTGGTTGCTAATGTTGATGATTTTGGTAGAGAAGTGGGAAAGAAAGAGAAAACTCGATGTTGATAGAAAGTCACATATTTTTTGTCACGTGGCATTTGTTTTCCCCCAAAAAAGCCCAAAAATTTCATCTTATGTGAAATACCTTCTCAGCGTCAAAACATGACGCGTGTGCAATTTCTATTAGCAAATGGACGAAAATTGACACCGGGTGTATATACAATTTAATAATGGCAGATTAGCTAAGTTGTTTGATTTCATTGAAATAAAAGAAAGTTCACGTGTTTATAGGACATTAAGGTGTAAGTACAAGTCCATTTTTGGAATTTTTTCGAAAGGGAACAAATTAGAGTCTGGCTCCTCTCCAATTCATAAGGAATTGGAGGATCCTCCAATTCTAATTCAATGGTCAGAATTATCCTAGCATCTCCAACCCCAAAACTCATATGGTATTCTACAAGTACCTAATTAGTTCCTAAATATTCATCAATTATTGCATCTCAGGCACCAATTTATCAAATTCCACCCATTAGTAAAATTTCATATCGTAACTTTAATAATAGGTGCATGTTCAAAAAACTATCAGATTTATAGAGTTAATCAAATATTTCTCAATTCATAAGATTAATGAATTTTCTTCGAAGTTTATAAAAAATTTCTTTTTTTGAATGGCGTATTCTTTCCCTGTTAAACTTGCCTTTGAAAAACTTTTTTTATATAGCTCGTGAGAATTTTTTTCAACCGACATCATATAGCTCATGAGGATTTTTTTAGTAATATTATAACAATAATTTTTTTCTTTCAGTATAGTTTTTTCTCTGATATTATCTTATTATGTAGCTCATGAGATTTTTTTTTAATCGATACTAGTGTATTTTCATGTGTATTTCGCACTGTGTCGTGTGCTCATTAATGTGGTTGTTCTTGTATGTAAGAAAGTTGAAATTAAGATTAAGTTATGAAAATTAGAAAGAAATCGTAAGAGTGAGTAATTGAACGTAAGATAATTTTTACAGAAAAAAATATTTTAGAAGAAATGGAAAAGGAGTTCTTTGATTAACTGTGTGAATTTGATACAATAGTTCTTTAAACATGCACCTGTTATAAAGTTATGATATGAAAGTTTATTAATGTTTGGAATTTGATAAATTGGTGCCTGAGATGCGATAATTGGGGAGTAATTGGGTGCCCGAAGAATACCATATGAGTTTTTGGGCTGGAGATGCTAGAATAATCTTGACCATTGAATTGAAATTGGAGGATCCTCCAATTCCTTATGGATTGGAGAGGAGCCGGACTCAACAAGTTAACCCTTCCTGCCTTGCTTTTGAGAGAGAGAGAGAGAGTCCATTTGAAGTTCTCTACCAAGGACGAGTCGCTCTGGACTTGTATTCTCAAGGCTCGTTATCAATCAACTTCCAGAAGATGCTCTAAACCATATATCTACCACATGGAGGGGCATTCAAGGAGGGAAAACTCTTTTCAACAGACGATCTCGCATTTGTTTGGGTAACGGTCAAGACACCTCGATCCTTTGGTTGGATAATTGGACTGGCCAGGAGTGTCTCCGTTCCCTCGTTTGAGTGTCTGTTGGGCTTCAAATGATTGGAAGTTTAATCCCATATCCTTTGATTTCCCAGATGCTTTGTTGGATAGCATTCGCTCGACTTCCTTTCAGTGGTACAATACCACTCCTGACCGAACCATTTTGGAATCTCACATCCAATGGTGAATTCAGCATCAAGTCATTGTTGGAAAAACGATTGGTGCAAATTCTGAACTATTGGGGAAACTTCCACAAATATTGAAATACACTTTGAGTCACGACTATGTCGCTTTCCTAAAGACAGTATTTGCCTCCACCAAATGGTATGCAAAAGGTTACAGCAAATCTGCCTTCAAGATAAATCGAAGTCCGAACTCGAAGTTCTTCCGTTTGCACTAATGAAATGGATGAAATACCTACTGGACGAGTATAAGAACCGAGAACCACTGAATTTTATTTTTTGCAAAACGAGTATAAGAACTGAGAACCACTGAATTTTATTTTTGTAACGCCCCTAATTTTTAGGTACGTTAATAAAAGAGATTTATTACAGAAATATCGAGTCACTGCTCATTATTACAAAACGGCTCACATAGGAGCAATTGAAGTTCAAAGACAACAAAAAGAAAGCTACGAGGTCCTATACTACGGCTCCTCTTGCTCCTCCAGCCTAGCGAGTTCTTCTGCTCCGTACGCCTCCAAGGTGAATAGGTCGCCCTGTTCATCTATCAAATCTGACATATTATACAGGCGTCGCCACCCATATAATATGCCAGGGTCACCACAAAGGCAACACCATGAGCTACGAAAGCCCAATAATATAATCCTACTACTAACATCGATTTCCACAGGATAGGTACATAAGCAGGGAAATAAAGGCAATACTAATAACATGTTCATGTTCGCTTGTAACTACCATTGGCGTTTGACTCATCGTTAACATTTTCATTACCACACTTTATAAAAAAAACACCTTTTTAAACTCACCCAACCTCGATTCCGCCGTTCCGGGCTCTCGAGTATCCTCACAATGGTTCCGCCGCACCGGGTTCCCATTGGCACACATTGCATTGGCTCCGTAACGCGGATACCAAGCCATAAACACACCCAACCTCGATTCCGCCGTTTCGGTCTCTCGAGTATCCTCACAATGGTTCCGCCGCACCGGGTTCCCATTGG
>BPLS01000707.1:4703724-4752263 GCA_019656275.1 Rhododendron kiyosumense
CACACATTGCATTGGCTCCGTAACGCGGATACCAAGCCATAAACACACCCAACCTCGATTCCGCCGTTTCGGTCTCTCGAGTATCCTCACAATGGTTCCGCCGCACCGGGTTCCCATTGGCACACACACACACATACGTAATACCCTTGAAATAGTCATTACGTAGTTTCGAAGATATTTTCCAACCGGGAAAATACAACAACCTTGTTAAACACACCCTAGGTGCCATGTTTCTACTTTCTTGGTTTTCGTGTCACGTTTGCATGCGAGACTCCGCGTGTGAGACTTTTTACAAACAACATGCATCATTCTAACTTCGTAAGAGTGAAATAACAACATCTAAGCCACGTAGCATGCTTGAATACCATAAATAACATAGTCATGCATTTTTACTTTTCAAATAACAAACAAAGCCACTTTTAAGGTAAGTAGAGATTTTCAAAGTAAGATCACAATTTCTTTACAAAACAAAGTAAGCTTTTGATAACTAGAAAGAATTACTACTAGATAGATAAGGACAACTACCGTTCTTCTTGGCGGTGGTTTGGACGTCGGGTTGATTTCGGCAGCGTAACGGCCCTCCGATTGCTTCGAAAGGAAAAGGTTTTGGAAAACTTTTCCTAGGAACAACTAACTAACTACTACTACTCTACTTTTAGGATTGTCGGGTGGTTTTGGAAGTGGTTTGGGGGTTTCGCTCAAGAACTCTCAAGAACAAAGTGAGTTTTGAACTAAAAACAAAGAAACTTGAAATTTCTAGAGAGAAGGAGGAGCAATTGCTTTGAGGTGTGAATTTTCAAGTGAGAATGAGCTTCTATTTATAGGCAAGGGGTGCCCCCTCTCTCTCTTTGGCCGGCCCTCTCTCTCTCCCATTTCCCCAATTTTTAACTCAAAACAAATCCAACTTTTAAGCATGAATCAAGGAAAAATCTTAGGCTTGCATGGCTAGGTTAGTACTAGATTGGATTCTTGAATCAAATGGAGGGATGAGATGAGATTGGTACATGATCCAAGGGTTGAGAAAAATCCAACTTTAATGGAAAAATCAATGGAAAATCAATGGAAAATCCTAGGTTGTAAGGCTATGGTGTACCTTGGTGAGATTCTTGCATCTAATGGAGGGTTGAGATGAGAATTGTACAACATCCAATGGTTGAGAAGTTGCAAGGTGAATATTTGAAGTACAAAAGAAGTAAGATTTGAATTTGGAAGAAATATATCTCATGGATTTGAAGTACAAATCACAAATCAAACCAAGACTACATCAAATCTCCAACCTCTCTCCTTTCTTTCTCTCTTCTCTCTCTCCTCTCTCTCTCTCGGCCTCTCTCTCTCTCTCTCGGCTTCTCTCTCTCTCTCTCTCTCTCTCTCTCTCTTGCAAGGTAATATATATATATATATATATGCACCTATATATGTCATACAAGTGCAAGAAAATCAAATAAACAAATGGTTCTTGGTACTTTGAAATCCAACTAGCCCTAAAAGCCTAGGATTCACTTACCAACTAATAAATAATCCTAGGGTACTTTAGGCATTAGAATAATCACATAGGTACTAATATATATACACACACACACACACACACACACACACACACACACATATATATATATATATATATATATATATATATATATATATAAAGGTGGTTGAAATCCCAATAAAGAAATAATTAAAGGGTATTTTGGTAACTATTCACTTTTGATTAAAATAATGGTACTTTTCCCATGATTAAGGAAAGTAATTAATTAAATGGTCCAATAGTACTTAGAAAGATTTACCCCTTTAACCAATGGACAAAACTTCCCCTAACATCTATTATCCAATGGATAATAGTTATTAGGCCACAAATAATATTAAAGTAATCAAAAAGTACAATAAAGTAAGTTTACTTTTTAATATAAACAAATGGGATTCTATTACCCAATGGATAATAATTCCCCTAACCATTATTGTCCAATGGTCAAAGAAATAATCCAAATTGATTAAAAGAAAAAGAATATCAAAATATAAAGTCTAGGGTTCAAAAGGGTCAAAAGTTCCAACGAGGGGCAAAACGGTAATTTTGCCCAAGACTAGGCAACTTTTCGGTTTAGTTACCCTAACCGGATAGTTAAATGCTAACTAGGCTTGCTAAGTAGGACTAAAGTGCAAGAAATGAAACTTGAGGGACCAAAGTGCAATTATGGCAAAATTCAAGAATTTACGCAATTCAAGCAATTAAAATAAATAACTCGAATAATAAAAATAACTTTTTATTCCATAAAATTCAGAGTTATTACAATTTTCTTCAACAAAACAAAATGAATGCAAAGAGAGATGTGGGAGAAATTCGGCATATGTGTGTATATAGATTCTGTCAAGTGGGGGTCTATTTATAGGCCACTACGCACCCATTGAGGATGGGTACACACCCGATCTAGTCCGACCATTGGATCAGATCCTACGGTCTTGATCGACTAGTCACACCCAGGTGTGACACGCGGCACTCACGTCAGCGTCACTTTACTGCCAACTAGCAATAAGAAAGGGTGCCTACAAGGCGCCTAGCGGGAAGTGCAAAGTGCGCCGACAAAACGCCACACAACCCATGCCACGCGCATGTGCGAGTGTGTACTGGTACATAGCACTGATTCCACCGGTAATAGGTCTACACCACACTAGATCATATATTATTTAATCATATTAAAAATATTTGTTCCCTAATATATACCACTCCAATATCTCTCAACTAACCAATGTGGAACAAAGCTCACAAAAAAGAAAACAAACATTCTAAAGAAACAAAGAAATTTACAAAACCAAAACGACTTTTTTATTTTGAAAATCTCTAACAGTCAGCTCATATATACCCTTCTCAACGATAATTCTCCTGACCCAGTGTTAAATTGGAGTTGGATTTGGCGCCTCCCATGCATTTACCGCATTCAACACTTCGTTTGGTTGGCCACCCAAGAGCGGATTTCTAACCGTAGTAACTTGTTTCTCCGTCACATCATTCCCACCCCCTATGCCACCAGTTGGTTGAAACAACCTGCCATGCCTTCCGCGATTGGGTTCGTGCTAAGGAAATCTGGGCTGCTCTCTATTTCCCCTCACACATCCAAACCAACAATCCTCATGACTGGATTCATTTGAATACCAAGCTCAATTTTTCTGACCCTTTGGGCATTTCTTGGAATATCATCTTCCTTTTCGCCATTTGGCACATTTGGAATGATCGCAACCAACACCTCTTTGAACCCAATTCCAACTCGAGTTCACCAAGCACTAACATCGTTGCCAAGACCATCAGAAACAAAGCTTTGGAGTGGTTTTTCACCATGGCGCAACAGATGGGTTACCGCAGGAGTGACATCCTTGTTGGCTGGACTCCTCCACAGGCTTCCTTAATTTGTTAAACTCAGCACTGATGGTGCTATCCAGCTTAGTATAGGCAAAGCATCAACAGGAGGTTTACTTCGTAATGAACATGGCAGACGGCTTGGAGGTTTCCATACGAACATCTTGGCAACCTCTATAGCAAGTCTTATGGCCGAATTGTGGACTTTACGTGACAGGTTGATCTTTGCAGATTGGAAGTAGAAACAGATGCCTTGGGAGGTCTCCAATTGATCAATGATAATAATTTATGACATCATCCACTTGTAGTATTTTGCTCGACTGCAACTCCCTCATGGAGACGTCTTAGGCGGTGTCTATGATCTATCAAACATATCTATCGGGAAGCAAATAAATGTGCTATGTGCATTGGCAAGTGATGCGCCGGTTTCAGTTGGAGATTTTTTTTGTTTAGCATTGCATTCCTAGTTGTATTGCTAATGTTTTCTATGCGGACTTGATTGGGGTTGTTTGGATCAGGAAATCCTGTAGTGCAAGGCCTTGCAAGGCACCCTGTAGGACACACACGGGCCATCAATCTTGATAATGAATGATTGAGATATAATTTTTACAGTCTGGTTCCTATCAGGACGACCTAACTGGAGCTTAGGTCCGGACAACCATTCAACCTCGTGTTTTCAATGGTTCAAATTTTAATGAAACTTTTCCAGGGAAAAGTTAATTGTGACCGATCAAAATTTTCCACAGATCCGAACCATTGAAAATACAATTCAACGGCTAAGATCAATAGTCCGGACCTAAGCTTTTATATCAAGGAGTCCTGACTTGATCCGGAGTGATGATTTTTAAATATGACCGGTAAGAATCATTTATTACCGGTCATAATTGATTTTTAATTTGGACCGTTGATTGATGAGATCGACGGTATGTGTCGCCCTACACGCGCACTACACAGGGGAGCACTACAGCACTCGGGATCCGGGTTGTTTACCCTAGAACTGTAAACCTTTAATTTAATGCATTTCTGATTTACCAAGAGAGAGAGAGAGTATTCCATACATAAACATCAGTACCAACAACAAAGCCATGCACACAACTTATAAATAAGTACGAAAACCATGTACTGTTTAAACATGCAGTACTAAAGGAAGAAGTGAAGCCCCATGATCATTCAGGAGGAGGCGACATTATTTTCACACCAATATTACACAGACTTTGTTCACGCAGTAGCTAGCGGGCCACTAGTCAAGCTAGAGAGAGGCCTTGCAATTCTCATGAATCATTAATTATCGCCACATACACACTGAGGCGTCGGCGTTGGGCATCTGCCACCAATAGCGTTGCCATAATTTGCCCTCATGCACGCCAATTCACAAGTCGCATCGACGCATACTATGTTAGGGTTTACCTGTCCCACGCTCTTAGCCATCTCTGGAAACAAATACACCACAAAATCAATTCAAGAGAATCCTGAAGTTATCTTAATTTTTCTAATCAAAGATGGTCTTGTTTTTTATTTAGTATTAACGAGATAAGTCATTGCATATATGTACAGTTTACCCATCTTCAATTGCTTTGCTGTTGTATTTTTGAATAGTTTTATTGTCCTAAAACTAATATCTCTATTGAAATCTCAATCGGTAAAAGTTGGTCATGAATTTACCTAATAATTCCTTCTTTAAAATTGACAGAAGTGAACCTGATAATTAATGTCCCCTTTCCTTCCCAAAGGTAATAATTAAACGTGAAAAGATAAAATCCACAATACAAAAATAGATTGAAATCTTGGGTTGGGCTTTATTTTGTGATGGGTATTTTGGGCTTTGTCTCATTAGGTGTATTTGGGTTTTGCTCTCAATTGGCTGTTTTTCCCGACCTTTGGTTGAAATTCTCTTTCTTTTCCTTCTTAATAATAATAATATGTTACCTTTGCCAATGAAAAAAATTTTGAAATCACCAAAATAGCGCAATAATTAGTGAATTACAAAGTACGAATCACCAAACACTACATCAATTATAATTGTTTAAATTATTGCATCTACATGTACAGAGGGACAAAAAATCTTTAATACAGTACTTAATTAATTTTATGGTACCTTTATAGAAACATTAAAAGGAAAATTTGCCATAATAAGCAATCTTACAGTTCATTTAATCAAAGAGTTTGAACTTCTATTTAAGCTTGTAAAATTAAACAAACAATGTTTGAAGTCTATATATAATAAGAATCCACGATCGAAAAATCAACTAGATAGGACACGAGCATTACTCGAAAACTGGGCTTCTCAAAATTAATTTCCATACTAACTTCTACTCCCTCCGTCCCTTTTCAGAATCCAGTATTCCATTTTTAGCTGTTTCTTAATAAATGTCCATGTTGTAAAGTTAATAGGTAAAAATTGATATATTTTTCATTTTACCCTTAAAATTAGATTCCATTTTGAAAAGTTAGTGAGTAAAATTAGTGTTTTGATGATGTCTCCATAGAGGGTAAATAGGGAAAGTGAAGGTAAAAATTGATGTGAAATTTGTAATGATAATATTTTCTTAATAAGTTGGAGGCACGAAGTTGGACACTTAAAAAGAAAAAGAAGAAAAAAATATTAACATGGTAAAATTAGTTTTAGTGCAACAAAAAGTAGAGAACGAACCAGAGGCCACGACAAGCACTAAGACAACGAACATGATCGAAAGCCAACGCATGGAGCGCGCCATCTTCCGAGAGTAATTTTTCAGGAAAATAAAAACAAGGGCTGTGTGAGAGAGGGAAGGGGGTGGCAAATGTAAGATTGGGATTTCATGGTTTCATTCCTGACTTATCTGGACCTATTTATAGGTGTATTCTGATAGAATATTATATCATCACGTGTTCGTGGTCAGAGTCCCCACTATATTGTACTGATAGTTTTTCAACCCATCATGAATCGATGGTCATACGGGTTTATTCTGGATTTCGCACGGATGATTTAAATCGTTCAATTACTACAAAAAATTTGTGATCTCTCAACGGTTTTTTTAGTAACGGTTGAAAAAATTGTCGGTATAGATGGTGTATACCAACGGTCAGTGCCGGGTTATAAGATAGGCGAGGGAAGCAACCGCTTCCGGCCCCCAAATTTTGGTCCAAAATTGAGGCACCATTGTAATATAACTTACGTATTAATATTAGAATGTTTCCAAATAAAAACACAAACTAAATACTTGGTTTAGTGGCCACATACTATTGTCATGTTATTGGGAGTGCGTGGTTCGATTCTCATGCATCTCCATAATTGCAAGCATATCTTTTTACATTTATATTGTCATAATTGTATCATTTTAGTTTGATTTTTTGTTATTTTTTGTACTTTTATCATTTTTTAAAGAAATCATGAATATGTAAAGGACTCAATATAGAAAATTTGCTTCGGGCCTCCAAAATATATGAGCCGGCACTGCCAACGGTTTGCAAAACGTTACTAGAAACATGACTATAGCAACAGTTTTTATGCAAACGTTACTAGATTACAAGACTATAGCAACGGTTTTCCATAACCGTTACTAAAAATCGGACTATAGCGACGGTTTCCAATAACCGTTACTATAAACCGGACTATAGCAACAAGACCACAACACAACTGTGATAATCGAGACCATTGATTTTGTTTTCCTTGTTGATTAAATCATTCTCATAAAAATTTGGCTTGATCGAGTTTAGAAAACTTCTTTATTGAGACAAAATTTCATTAGTAAAATAAATTTTTCTGCCCGATCAAGTATGTAACGATATCTGATTAATTTCATTTTTCGTATGAAAGATGTACTCTTTACTATGTAAAAATAAACGGTTCCAATTGGAAAAAAAAAAGGGGGAAAAAGTAGGTGTTTGTATAGTATAGACCGAATTTAAAATTTTGGATTAAGAATAAATCGATAAAACTCTAATGACATAAGCTAGCCCAGCCGGTTTGCATAGTGTAAATATCATTAGGCCCTTGATATTACATAAGTGTTGGGCTAGCCTAGCTGGTTTGCACTCCCGTGCGCATACACGAGGTCCTGGGTTCAATTCCCAGGAAGAGCAAAATTGTTGTGTTGCATCCCATGCACCACGCGGGTGCCACGCGGGCACCGTGTGGAGGCCACGTCAGCGCGACGTGGTTGCCATATCATATTTTACCCTAGATTTAAAATAAAAAAAAACTTGTCTTTACCAACGGTTACAACCGTTGCTAAAAAAACCGTTACTAAAAAAAAAATCTGTACCAACGCTCGGCAAAACCGTTGCTATACCTCTACACCAAACGATATCTCACAACGGATTGGCCAACGGTTGGTGAACCATTGGTATTGCTTATAGCAATGCTTTTTGTGTTTTTTAGTAATGCTTTTGACCGTTGTTAGATCTCAATTTTCTTGTAATGAATAATTTAAAAAAAATAAAATGTACCCGAAAAAAATCAATTCAATCCAAATCACAATTTTATGAATTTCTCAATACAATTGTCTGACATACATGTCAGCATTGCTTTTGTTAATGAAGTTGTAAGAAAACCACTTCCCCGGTCGAAACTCTATGGATGCCAATCTCATTTGATAAAGAAAGAATTCATCTAACGGGTTGACTTATAATTCATTTCATATCATCTACGGGTCACGTTTTGGGCATTCTAGGATAGGAACGTAATATTTAACAAGAATGACAAATGTTGTGCACATAATGAAAGCAACGGCTAATACCAGATTAAGGTTATTTTTAGAGCTCAATCAAATATAATAAGAAATCAGAACGTGCATGGTTTCAAAATACTTGTTCCAATTTCATTGTAATTGCAGTTTCACTCCATCATACATTAAATCTTTGCCATAGAGTCACGCGAAGTGACTTTTCAGGAAGAGAGAAACAAATTGGTATATATAAAAAGGATAAGCAAATTAATTTATAAGAAATCCAAAACACAAAATCTTCAACCTAATACGGTTACACCTATTTGAGAATACATGCTCAGATGGCACTCAAACCTCAACCTAATATCCATCCATGTAGTTATCTTGAATAACTTAATTAGTTAATAGAGCACCACTTCACTAGTCAAAACTCTAGCTATCGCGTGATCCTTTTACTAATAACCGTCTAAGTTGTCTATGAAAACGAATCATAATATTATGATTTTTTCATTACATTCGGTAAATGCACTTGTCAGTATTAATTAATTGCTTCTGGTAATGAAGTTATTAGAATACTACTTCCCTAGTCAAAACTCTATGGATTCCAATCATTTCGTAAAGAATTCATCTGATGAGTTGACATATAATTCATTTGAAATCGTTGATGGGTCACGTGTTGGGCATTCTAAGATAGGTAATATTAAACAAGCATTATATAAATATTGTTCACATAATGAAAGCAACAGCTAACAGGCGATTCTGGTTATTAAGAGCATCCACAGTGGAATAATCAAAAGTTGCCACATCATTTTTTAAGTATTCATTTAAGGGATTGCTAATGTTAGAAATGTATAAGTCCACAATGGTACAATCAAAATTGAATAATCAAAACTTGACACATCACCTTTTTAACTTATAAAAATCTAGAAATTGTGACATAGAAAACAATTTTTTTAAAATAGTTTTCAAACTAATAAAAATAGGTTATTAGAAAAAAAGAAAATAGTTTTTTTGAAAACTTTGATTAAAAAAAAAACAGTTTTTGGGAAAAGGTTTAAAAAAATAGTTTTTGAATAGAAAAAGTAATTTTTTTTCAAAAGAAAAATTTTGAAAAAAAAAGTTTTCATAAAAAAACTGTTTTGAAATAAAACTATTTTAAAAAATTTGGGAAAAATAGTTTTAATAAAAAAACGTGTAAAAAACTATTTTTGCAAAAAAATAAAAGCTGTTTTTAAAAGTATTTTTGATATAAACTTGTTGAAAATGAAAAAAAGAAGTTTTTTGTGTAATGATGGTGTACTTGATTAAGAAAATGTGAAGTCAATTAAATTTGATTATCAGCAAAAGGTTGGTAGTTTTGATTATCCAATGTCTAAAATTTGATGAGTTGCTAAGATATTTTTAAGTTTGGTTATTCCAATGTGAGCTTTTTTTGAGCAAATGTTGCTAACCTTATAAACCTTTTTGTTTTGATTATGCCACTGTGGGTGCTCATAAGAGAGCTAGCTCTATATCAAACATAATAAGAAATCAAAGGTTTGAAAAAATAAACATAAAGAATGGGTGCAGTTTAAGAATTGATTGGTTTGGAGTTTTTGATATATTTAAGTTATTTAACAATAAATTTTTCGGAGACCCAATTCACAAATTTTGAAGCTACGAAATCAAATATGTGCTCCAGTTTATCTAATAAAAGTATTAAAATAAAGTTGTTTTATCAACCATTTTACGTTGGAGAATCAACATAATCAAATTTACTATGAATAAACAATTGAATGACTAATTGGTTGGGTCCACCGATGAAATTAATTGTGCTAATATTTTTTTATAAGTAAATTGTGAGTGATTGAAAATTTTAACTTCGGATCTACTGTGCTGTTTTAACCAAACAATCAAATAAAAATTGATAGAGATGTAGGTCATTAGAACCCCAATTGTTTTACCATTATCTAAAGTTCGTGGGTCTATGAAATCAAGCAGTATTGTCCCTTTAAGAGTAACAATTGTGACGCAGCGGAATTCACAAAGAGATTAGTTAGCGTACTAATCGAAACAAATAAGCACTCAAATTCACGATCAGTTCTTGAATCCACAAGAAGAGAGAGAAACTCATAAAATTACTCCTATATATATTGATTAAAGTTGAATAAAACATAATTTGCCCTTTGGCTTACGACCCTTTTTATAAGTAGAGAAATCCTATTTTTTACCTTTTGGTGAATTTCTTGGGGGAATATTTTGAGTGGGAATTTCATTTTTAGTTTAAACTATTGAGGTACTGTGTGGTAAAAAATTTAAAATTTGAAAAAATAATATGGCAGGAGTTGAAAATTGTGATAATATGGCTGTAATTTAAAATTTAAGAAAATAATACAACATGACTTGAATAATTAGGTTAAATTTGGTAAAATACATTTGCTAAGATAACGACAATCTATGGTATTGTTCTAACATTTTTGGTTATGTTATTTAATATGTGAATTTAATTTACGTATATATTTTGCTTATGTATAACTATTATTGATTTTTGTACGACATATTTTGGTCTTGTGACAAGATATTTTGATCATCGCAAAAAATTGTATGGCATGTTGTGGTAAGGTAACATCACCTTATGATATATATTTTTTTATAATAATTATGGTATGGCACAAAATTTGTATGGCACGTTGTGGTAAGGTAACATCACTTTATGATTTCGTTAATTGTTAATAATAATTGTGGTTATGTTATTTAATTGTAGTATGGTACTTTACACATATTTTGTTGAGTATAACTATCGTTGATCGTGGTACAACGTATTTTTTGTTTTATTACAGAATATTTTGATTGATTTTCTTTGTACAATACGTTATCGTAAATAAATGTCAATTTATGATATTGTCATTATAATCGTGGTTATGTTATTATTATTATTTTTTTGCCAAAAGTTGAGAGATAGTATTCATCAAAAGATTTTTTTTTTTTTTTTTTTGCTTGGTTATTCATCAAAAGATCCCCATAGGGAAGATTGGGAATCCACAGATCAGACACTTCAATCAGAAAGAGCGTATAAGCACATAGATACGCTGCTTGACAGAACAAGAAGAAACCTTCCAAAAAAGGACAAAACCCCCCAAGGAAGACAAACCCCTCAAAGAGAGGACATTATTAAAACAAATAACAAAAAAAAAGAAGCAACACCGAGACATCTGCCGCCTTAGGTCATAGATCTGAGAAAATGGAGGTTGAGAATGGTTGTGGATAATATCTTACCCACAACAACTGAAATTGAAGCTCCGGAATGTCGCCAGAAAATGATTTGGCTGAAAAGTTCCCAATGGACGCCCGGACTTCAGCCGCGGGATTGAGAGAGAAGATGGTTCGACGGAGGGGGGAAAAGAACAGAGGGAGAGAGATTTGGAAGGGGGGGAAGGGCTGTTGGTGGTTAGGATTTGGAGATTTGAAAAAAAAGAAAAGAAAAAGAATTACCTTAAACATAGCAAAGACTGTTGGTTATGTTATTTAATTTGTGGTATTTTACATATTTATTTCGCCTAGTTATAACTAATATTGTTGATTGTGTTACGACATCTTTGACCTTTTTATGAAATGTTTTGATTGAATTTTTTTTTTGGGTACAAGACATTAACGTTGTGGTAATTAGAAAACGTTAATTTATGGTATTGTTATAATAATTGTGGTTATGTTACACTAGCAATGAACCCGTGCTATGCATGGGTGAACAATTACTTTATAAAATAAAGTATAAATTAATTTACAAAATATCTGCATTGCATCTGTCAAATAAATACCGTGACAATGAGATAAAGAATTATTCCTACAGTTTGGTTTAATAATATACATGGCATCCAGGCAATTACATAAAAGAACATACATGCGAAGATTAATTTGTGGTAACTTTCTTGTAGAACACAAGTCTTCTTTTTATTTATTTATTTTTATAACATAGGAGGTATCCTCACATTCAAATAGGGATGAGATTAATCCACTTAAGGCGACTGCAGGGAACCAACACCAATGGAAGACATTTAGAAGTATTTAGGAGGGGGGGACTACTACTGGACGTGCCCATGAGGCATATCTACATGAACTTTCACCTCTCTATTGATCAGCTAGCCTACCTTCTAAGAATCAAACCCATACCTCCGGGGGGTGAGCAAACCCTCTAGTTAGTGGAGGTAACCCTTGTTGGGTGTAGAACACAATAGTCAAAATACTCAAAACAATTAGCTAGAGAATTTTTGAAACCCATAGTAGCTTTCCTCCTAAAATGGATAAACCGTGAAAAATCAAACTAACATTACCTTTTTGTAGGTTTAAAATTTCCTATTGAAAATCATAAATTATGGTAATAGTCTTGCTTATTTTTTATGATTGATTTGGCTCCTTTTTTTTTCTTCACATACTATTGAAATTTTTTTTAACAGCCAAAAATTTTCATTAATTTGAAGCAAGGAAATAGCATCGTACTCAAAAAATAGTCATTTGCCTAAATTAAGACCCAAAATCTACAATTGAAAGGGAAAATGACGGTCCTGGACGTGTTTTGATAATTAATACCCGCCAAGGACAAGCTAAGAACATTTGTTGATGTTGAAAATATCATTTGTGGATATTAATTATCAAAACACGCCATTGACCTTCATTTTCCCCAATTGAAAAGAAACCAATCAAAGACAGTTATTGGGCTGAAACCCACCTAAAATGGGCGAAGCCCAAACACCCCTGTGGGTCTGAAAAAATCCAGATATATATTACAATCAGCCCATAAAAAGAAAAAAAAAAAAACAACCCAAGCAGCCCTCAATTAACAACCCTAACAGCCCTGTCATCGGAAAGACGCTGCCTTGCCACCATTGCAACTCGGGGAACCTGCCCCTGTAGCTGCCCGGAGTGGCACACTGCCATCCCACCTCTAACCGCACCATAGCTACAATCGCCGTCGCTGCCAAGCTACCTTTCTGCCTCTGCCAAGAACCTGAAAGGCAGAAGAAAAAGAAAAAGAAAAACCTAACCAAACCCTAACAACCCAAAACCTGTCTTTTCCACCGATCGTCCATCACCATGTAGCAAATCAAACCACCACCTGGAAAACCTGCATAGGCTGAGAAGAGAACCACCCAAACACCGACTCGCCGACCATTGACGCCGCCATCCCACAAGATCGGACCACCAAAATTCACCAAAGCAGATCTCACGTTTGGCCCAAGGAGACGGCACTGAGGACCGCCGCACCATTAGCTCCCTGTGGTTTGACTATTTGACAGATGACCTCCTTGAATTTTACTAATAACCAATTCGCTTTTCTATGGTTCTAGAGTAAAGTGCAACCATTACATATTCCATCCAAAGTAACATTGTGTGTGTCTCACGCGCTCTTAGTGCATTTATGCATGAAAAACTATACTTCCCTCCAAAAGTAGTATGATAAAATGACAATCATACCCTTTGCTCAAGTTCTTCCCCAAATTAGTTTGAAAGGCTCTGTTTGGAACTTATGAAAAAGCAAGGACAATTTAAAAAATTTCTCTTGCATTGTTTAGTTGGAAGAGAAAATAAAAAGAAAATAAAAAATTCAAGTTCAGTGAATAGTAAATTTTCTTTCCCATTTTCTGCCCATTTTCTTTTCCTTTTGTTCCAAATAGAGCCTAAATTAACCACCTAAGGCCCAACCTAAACACGTGGGTATACGTGTATACCCAGCAATTGGGGCCTCCATTCATCACTGGCCAAGTTGACCCATTTAATTGATTCATAATCAAGAGCAAATTTGTCAATACCGTACCGGCCAGCGTACCGTTTTCACTACTGGAATGGTACGTATCGGTACCGGGCTGTATTCCGGTACCGTTCCGGATTTACTTCAATTAATATTATATATATATATTTAATATATATCTACCATTTTTTAAAATTTTAAGTGTAAACATAAACAAAATGTAAAAAAAAAAAAAAATTATTTTGTACCGGAACGGAACACCGGAAAATGGCCGGAACAGACCGGTATTGTCCGGTACACCCGGTATTGGCCGGAACAGTCCGGTATTCCAACCGAAACGGATCTGGACTATTTGCGTTCCGTTTACAGGCCGGTACGGTACGTTCCGTCCGGTACCGGCCGGTACGGAACGGATTTCACAACTTTGATCAAGAGAGAAAATTAGGGAAAATGACGGCCTAGGACGTGTTTTGATAATTAATATCTTTTAAGGACATGCTAAGAATATTTGTTAATAAACAAAATGTCCTTGGCGGATATTAATTTTCACAACATATCATTGGCCGTCATCTTCCCAGAAAATTAACCTCGAACAACCCAAATTATATTATGAATGTGATATCCTACCCCGTCTTTGAAGTCCCTGCATGTGTCCCATTTCAAGAAGAGACCAGAAATTTGGGTAGAATTCTGTTGCACCCATTTGTTCGACTCTTTCTTAGAATCTGAGAGGAAAATTATAAAACTAAAGACAGGTCCAACAAATCATAAACCCAGCAACCAAATCCTTTTTTTTTCTTATTATAGAGATAGAAATTGGTAATTAATAAAGTACCTTGTTGTTGATCTTGAAGGAAGAATTGAGAAAGTGGAACCGGGAAAAATGCAAAAATCCTTGACTTTGCTGGATACTACAGTAAACTCACATGGAATTAAATGCGAATCAAAGATCTAAATATTGGAATGCGCGATATTGCATGTGCGTACTACTACTTCTCACTGCATATGTACCAATTTTAGCACCATATTCACCCCTTCTAGACGATTTGCAGATTCAGTTAGAGAGAGAGAATCACTTCATGAGGACGAGGATTAGGGGTTGGTGCTGTGCAGCTGCACATCACCGACCCTCATTCCAACAAAAGAATGGGGAGACCAACACATGCATTAATTTAATGTTGCAGCTAATAATTCTGTTCAGTAACTAATTTTGGCCACCTCAAGGGGTGTCTAAAATTTATTCCCTCCAAGGGGATATATAGAAATAAAAAAAGGTCCTATACTTGGTCTTGTTGGTGAAACCCTAGTATTGGATCCTTCAACGTTAGGTATTTCAAATAACAACTTATTTTTACTTCTCTAACTAAATAAACACGAACACATATTTGATTTTGTAGCTTCAAGTTTTTTGAATTGTCTCTCAATAAAATTTATTGTGAAATTCATCACGAAACTCATTGTTGATTTGTAGAGTATAAACAAATAGCTCATGGAACGACTTAAAAAAAGAAGTTAATCAATCTTAGAATCAAGTTACCATAAATTAGTTAGTAGAGTATAAGTTTTATGAGTTTTATTGATTTTAAGTTATGAATCAATTTGTTTATTGTATTTTGTTTTTGTTTATTTTTTTTTTACTCTTTTTGGATCGGTAGTGTCCATTTTTATTTTACTATTTTTTTCTTATATATAATATATGGAATGATCTTGTTCGTCGAAAAAGTTATGAAAGTTATTGGACTATTTTGGATGATCGGCCTACTAATGTAGCAAATATTTAATACCGTAAATATGTAAGTAGAGATTGAATGCTTATCATCCAAAGGACAATATTATAGGAGTGCATTTGGTACATCCAAAAAATGAGGTGTGGACCCGAACTGAAAGGCCCCTATAAAATTACCGATTTAAACCTCAATGTGTCTTGAGCTAATTACCATGGATATCAAATCTCAAAATGAAAAAGAAAAAGGCGATGCTATATAGTGTGCTTTTTAGTAATCTTGACCACCAACACCAACACATCATATATTCAATCTATCAGAATACACCCGATAAAGTTAATGAGCTATTTTAAACTTGAAAGATTATTGTCAAATACTTGTCCCAATCTCTTTGTGATTGCATTTCCACCCTGTCGTGAATAAAATCTTTACTAAACAGTAACACGAAGTGACTTTTCAGGAAGGGATGAGAAAGACATGCATATGATTCTTTGACAAATAACTTTCTTAGTACGTTGTCTATGAAAACGAATCATAATTTTATGAATTTTTCAATACAATCAGCAGACGAACATGTCAGCATTGCTTTTGCTAATGAAGTTGTTAGAATACCACTTCCCCGGTCAAAATTCTATGGATGCCAATCATTTGATAAAAAATTCATCTGATGGGTTAACATATAATTCATTTCAAATCATTGATGGGTCACGTTTTGGGCATTCTAAGATAGGTATATGCATAATACTTAACAAGCATTACAAATATTGTGCACATAATGAAAGCAACAACTAGCACGCGATTCTGGTTATTTAGATCTCAATCAAACATAATAAAAAATCGGAAGGAGGTTTGAAATATATACTTGTTCCAATTTCTTTGTCATTGCACTTCCATCCCATCTTAATTTAAATCTTTACTACAAAGTCACGCAAAGTGACTTTTCAGGAAGAGAGAGAAATTGGTATAAAAAGGATAAGCAAGATGCATACTTATCAATTACTTGATAAGAACTCCAAAACATAAAAATCTTCAACCTAACACAATTACACTATTTGAGAATACATGCTGATCAGATGGCACTCAAACCTCAACCTAATATCTGTCCATGTAGTTATCTTGAATAAATTAGTTAATAGAACACCGCTTCTCTAGTCAAAACTCTATCACTTGATCCTTTGACAAATAACTGTCATAGTTGTCTATGAAAACGAATCATAATTTTATAAAATTTTCACTGCAATGGACAAACGTACATGTCAGTTTTGCTTTTGTTAATGAAATTATTATAATACCACTTCCCTAGTCAAAACTCTATAGATGCCAATCATTTCAGAAAGCTATTTATCTGATGGGTTGACATATTATTCATTTCAAATCGTCGATGGGTCACATTTTGGGCATTCTAAGAGAGGTAATAGTAAACAAGCATTACAAATATTGTTCATAAAATGAAAGCAACAGCTAACAGGTGATTCTGGTTATTAAGAGCTCTATCAAACATAATAAGAAATCAAAGGTTTGAAAAAATAAAAATAAAGAATGGGTATAGTTTAAGAATTGATTGGTTTGGAGTTTTGATATATTTAACAATAAAGTTTTTTTGAGAGCCAATTCATAAATGTTGAAACTATGAAATCAAATATGTGCTCCTGTTTATCTAGTCAAGAATTAAAATGAAGTTGTTTTATCAACCATTTTACGTTGGAGAATCAATATAATCAAATTTACTATGAATACAAAATCAAATTACAAATTGGTTGTGTCCGCCGATGAAATTAATTGTGCTAATATTTTTTTTGTATAAATCAATTGTGGGTGATTGAAAATTTAAACTACGAATCTGTTGTGCTATCTTAACCAAGCAACAAATAAAAATTGATAGAGATGTAGGTCATCAAAACCTCAATTGTTTTACCATTATCTAAAGTTTGTTGATATCTGTTAGCTTCAAAAAGCCAAGTCCTTTGTGTTGGCGATTCCATTGAAAAAAACACACATTTATATGTATCCCATTTATCGAGTTGTAATTTTAATTTGCTTTTATTTTCTTTATAGAGAGTTTGTTTAGGGTTGTGGAAATGAATCAATTTGATTTGTATTGCATTTGCGTGTGGTAGTCATTAGTCAAGTGGGTTTTTGGTTTTTTTTTTTTTGCCACAATGATAACAGTTGTTATTAATACGTCAAGAAAGTGGGTTTTTGGTTTAGGAAGGAAATATGAAGAGATTGTGATTCAAAATGAAATACGGATAGATTGTGGTTTGAAAAGACTAGGATCATGGGGGGAAAAAAGTGGGAATAAAAGTACTACACCTAAATTATTTGAACACATTTTCCGCTCAAAACATTCTTCCAAATCAAATTCTTTTTCTACAAAATTTATTTCCCAAAAAACAAAATCCCTCCAATTTTTCACAGAAAAATAAAATTTTCCCCCAAAATCAATTATACAACTGTCTCAAGACAAGGGTTTAGGCTATCTACAATGGCATAATAAAAAATTGATAATCAAAACTTACTGCATCAGCTTTTGATAATCCATTTAAGATATTGCTAAGTTTAGTAGT
Organism: Rhododendron kiyosumense; assembly: GCA_019656275.1. Taxonomy (NCBI): domain Eukaryota; kingdom Viridiplantae; phylum Streptophyta; class Magnoliopsida; order Ericales; family Ericaceae; genus Rhododendron; species Rhododendron kiyosumense. The sequence goes on from BPLS01000707.1 coordinate 4,721,730, forward strand.
AGAGAGGTCCACAATGATATAATTAAATTGGATAACCAAAACTTGCCACATCACATTTTCAAACTACAAAAACTAAAAATTGTGAGCATAAAAAATGGTTTTTCTAAAAATAATTTTGAAACTAATAAAAACTATTTATAAGAAATAGAATTAAGTTTTTGAATTTTTTTTTTAAAAAAGTTTTAAAAAGCAGTTTTTGAAAAATCCATTTTTATATAAGATAAGGTTTTAAAAACAAAATAATTTTTTTGTACAAAAAAAATTTTTTGAAAAATAGAAAAATTGCTTTTAAAAAACAGGTTTTTAGTAAAAAAAAATTTTTTTTTAAAAGAAGAGAAATAACGTTTTTGTGTAATAATGGGTGCATTTAAAAAAACTACAAAGGTTGCTAGTTTTGATGGGTGTAATGATGAGTGTATTTGATTGAGAATATGTGGGGTCAACTAAATTTGATTATTGACAAAAAATTGCTAGTTTTAATTATCCAACACCCAAAATTTGATTATATTATTGTTAACCATATTTTGTATCAACGTTATTAACTTTAAAAATCTATTACTTTTGATTATGCTATTTTGGATAGCCTTAGGTTCGACCTTTTTGATGAAAAGCTTGAGGTGATCATGATATAATTTATCTTAACAGACAATTTGAAAATGAGGATGTGCAAATCCCAAAAACCATGTGCGAATATGACAATTTGATCATGTGCAAATCCCAAAAATCATTTTTACCAATGAATATGTTAAATTTATCATATTCGGGAATTGATAGGTAGGTAAGATAATAAATAGGAGGTTAGTTCAGGAATTATTTGAAAATGAGGATGAGAACTTAATGTTGTAAACTAACTAAAGTTCCCCCTTTTTTATAATTAAAAAAAAAAAGTGACAAACCTCTTTTACCTCACTCTTAAGCCTGTCCTGCATGTCCCTCTCCATTTATTAACTTCCCAATTTTTCATCTCCACTTCCTGTTTTATAAAATCCCTGATTGACCTAAAAATTTAGTCTATGAACTTTTTAATACTTTCTTTTATTTTTAATGCTTTCTTTTTCTTTTTCTTTGAACTTTTTGTTGAAAACAAATTAGAGAGTTGCCATTTGTAAAAGCTATGGATTGGTACTTTTCGTTTAGGACAACATCTTTTTCATTTTCACTTTTATTTTATCACTAGCATTGTGTCAGTTCCATACGCAGGAGCGAAAAAAAAAAAAGATTGATGGAAACTTTTGTTCATGTTGTACCATACATCAAACGGACTCAAAGATAGTGTCAGACATAATCAACTATTATTCATAACACGATACGCTGTAGAATCACTACCATGTGTTTCAGAAGCTGACACAAAGAGGTGTCAGGTTCCAGGCCCATGCGCACGCTAATTACTCTCACATATTATACTAGTTTTTAAGCTAATTAATATACTCCATTGAATTGACCCTTGCTGGCTTGCAAGACTTTTGGGTGAAATTTTTTCTTAAAAAAATATTCCTATGTGGGGAAATAATTTTAAAAATCTCAAGTTATCCATAGTTTTTGATCGTGTATAAGATTAAATGCTGGCATCTACACACAATCTATACTTCAACCATCCCTTTTTGAGTGTCTTCTAGTATTAAAAAGACGTGCAATTTTTGTATGTCTGTATAGTAGTGGAGTACTATTTTTCAACTTCTATGTAGTTTTTTAAATTGGTGTTAAATAATTTTAAAAGTTCTACACGGAAGTGCTTTATTTTATGATCTAATAATAATTACTCCCTCCGTCCATTTTTTATAGTCCAAAATTTCATTTTGGGTTGTCCCTTAATAAGTGTCCATTTTGTAAAGTTAGTGCGTAAAAGTTGGTATATTTTCCATTTTGCCCATAAAAATATATTCTATTTTGAAAAATTAGTGAGTAAAAATATAATGATGATGTCTCCATAGATGGTTAGTAGAAAAAGTGAAGGTAAAAGTTGATGTGAAAGATGTAATGATAATATTTTTTTAATAAGTTAAAATTACGAAACGGAACATTTAAAAGGGACGGAGAGAGTACATGTTTTTTTATATGGAATAGTTAAAAACAACTGATGTCAATTCATTAATACTTTATTTTTTGATATTAACGTAGAAATATTTGCAGTTTGTTCCCACTAAGAACAAATCCTAACAAATGTTGTCAATACTAGTTTAAAGAAAACAGAATGAATTTCATTCTTTTTTTTTTCCTTTTTTTCTTTTAGAATGAATTTCATCCTTTAAGCAACAACATTCTTGAATGCATGTTGCTTCTTGTCTCTTGATAGAATTGAAGGCCATAATAGCAGTGTATCCACAACGCAGGGCACAATTAAATGTGCAGATTAAACCGCCATCGACTTACTTATCCCAATTCAGTATATTCTAATGCATGTTCGAATTTAAAGAAAAGAAATGTTCTCAAATATATACAAAACAAAAAAAAGGTGAAAGCGGTAACTTTCCAATGCAAAATCCAATCAGGAACCAACGCATCCGGCTTGCAATATGTACTGTAATAGGTGCAACGAGCCATATGCAACATTCCAATTCAAGCTGAATATGTGGTCCAATTAATGTACGTTTTCATTCTACGTGAGCTTACGAATCATTTCTCCATAAAAGACATGCAGAACCATGGCTAGCTCTTCCTTTTTATTTAGGCAGTATCTCTAGGCCGAACCTCAATGCCCTCCACAATAAGTCCGCTCTTGCCTCCCCTGACCTCCCTCAATCTCATCTCCACTTCATCCTCATCTCCTTCGCCATTGTAAAATTCCCCCAGTTCAATCTCCATCCACCCGTCCCTTCTCATCTGAGGAAGCCGTCCATTTTGTTCTCTGGGCGGATATCTCATCGTCTCCAACGTCAAATATACAGTACAGCTCATATTATCTGGATACTCATCGTCTAATTCCTTTACAAATCTCACTGAGGACTTCATTGGATATTCAAGACCATGATGGTCTGCGATTTTGAAAATGAGGTAAGCTGCATAAGTGGTGTTTGTAGATAGCATCGCAGTGTTAATCTTGCCCCAAATATCAAGCCAACAAACAAACAAAAGCTGGGCCACCTCTGGGAATCTGCACATGCTATGCACATATTACTATTGAATTCAATTGGAAAATTTATGAAATACATACTCGTAGGATCCATTGGAATAGATGTGTATTCCGAATTGAGCAAAACTAATTTTCAATTTCACTGAAAGTATAGGAAGTTTAGCTACAGACACTTCTGAAACTAAAGTAGAAAATGGATCAAACCTAGAACACTGATTTTATAAGAATCTTTGTTGAAGGAAGGGCAAGTGGTTCAGCTTGGCCAACCGCATCGCCAAGCAGAGGATCCGCCAAGTGTTCATGGAAACTTGGCACGGTGTGAGGTTGTATGAGGCAAGGAAGTATCGAAGGAAGGGGATCATGGGGAACCTTACCCCTCCCTCGGTGATGGCGTTCAGGGGGAGGGTGATGAAGTCAATGCCGAAGGTGACTCTATTACTGGTCACCCTCTCCATAGGACATCCTCCGGGATTTTGAATTTCTCCCAGAAACTATTGATGAAGCCCCCTGGACCATCTCCGTAGAAGTCGGTATATGACATCGGTCCAAGGGGGGTTGGCAAGGGGGGAATAGCGTCGATGTCCCTCAGCGAGCATGGCGGAGCCCCTCAGCGAGCGTGGTGGAGCCTCTGCCCCTCCGTCACCGGGCATGTTCTGCAGTGGCCCCCCAATGTGGAGGAGCTAGCCTGGGCCCCGGTGGCCGTTCGCTCGGTTTGTTCAGCCTCCTGTCCTGAGGCGTGTTAGTGTTGCTTGCCCTCACCGTCCAAGGAGTCGTTTCGGTAGTATAAGATATCCCTCGAGGCCCTGTCATCTATTTGAAGGGGGACGTGGATGCCAAGGATAACAGGCTGCTCGGCTAACCGAGCGAAATTACTCAAGTTTTCATCGAAGCTCACATTGCCCATCCGGTAACCCCTGCCTAGGTTCTAAATGGTCTCCTGGAGCGTCAAGTATGTGTTGGCGTCTACCCTCAGCGAGCCGGGCTGGAGGAGTCCACCATGCTAAAGACCTAAACAAAGGGGAAGAACAAAGTCAAAAACCTACTTCAGCATGGTCATATCGCTATTGGTGTTTCCTCGGTGAAAAGCTTATCGTCTTCACCAGGGGTCATTCACCCTCCTAGTGGAAGGCACGGGGCTTCGCCGAGAGGGCCCCTCTACGCCAAGTCGCGGCAAGGTTCAAAGATCCCCCGCAATGCTACGGTGGGAACCATCATCGTTGGCGGTTGAGGTGGCAGACTACGGCCAAAAGTGGCCGTAAAAGTTAAATGGAGATTTAACCAGTCCAAGTTTTTGGTGCAAAAAATGAGTTTTGAAACGAAATAACGACGATAAGTTACAATAGGACGCAAAAACGAGCCCAAAGAGGCGGACGGAGTTTACCTGAAGCAGATTAAGATGAACGACGGTGAGTGGTGGTTCGATGGAAGGCCTTTGAGCAGAACGAAAGCTTAGAAGCAGGAGAGTTGCAGAGCGAGAGAGCAAGAGTCATTTCTCTTCCACCCCCTTTATATATTGAATGAAGTGGGAGGGAGAGGGGGAAAACCCTAGGGGACTCCGTGCGGGAACCCAAGCGATGCGACCTTAGCCACTCTCAGAGCACCACGTGGAAAGCCTATATCAATCCATACTCACGGCGCCCCGTCTTCTACCACATGGCATTCCACGCCGCTTCGGATTCACCCCAAACCGTTCAATCTCTCCACCAAGCAATCCCATCTACCTCCTCTGTAACAAATATTCATCATCACTCCAAATTCAAAATGCCTCTTTGATCCTCGTGAAGGCCCTGTAAGTACTGCCCGGTGGATCTTCCACGGGATGTACCATCTGGAAGACATTGGTTTGGCTATGACAAATTACTGAGGGCCTGGAAGGACCATCGGTCAACTCCTCCCACCTTTATCTAAGGTCGGAAGAAGTTGAAGGGCTATTGTGGTGAGCATGGCTCAGCAAAGTGACCCAGGGCATGGCCAAGTCAAGCTAATGACCTGTCAAACCCATGGTCATAAGAGTTGGACAGACTAGCGGTGCACAGTGTTCGATGTACCTCCGCCGGGCCGAGTACACCCAGCAGGGGTTAGAACTAGGGACCAAGGCGTGGGTTAGCCGTTCTCGGATATATCTTTCTGTTCGGCGACGTTCCATCAGACCAATCGGTAATGCGAGAGAAGCCCGAACATAGTTGGGCTGTATCGATCGGCAGAACCGTCAACCACCGAGCCACCCCTGCCCCGTAACTTGGAGAGGAAGCCAGGTAAAGTTGGGTAGGTGGGGCAAGTGCTGTGACAGCAGGGAACCAACAAGTGGTTGGAAGGTAGCGTGACACCGTTCCTCCTATTGAATGAACGGAGTGCAAAGCTCATTACAGGCATTTGACTGCAGGACTGACTTAGCGAACTAAATGGGCACCAATCACCAAGCGCGTGGTGTATACACGTGGGTTGGGCTCCAAGTTACCTTTGCCTATAAAATGAGTACTCCACTTTCAAAATAAGGTAATGCATTCTCTCTCCAAAACCCTAAACACAGCTTAAAAGCTTCCCTTCCCTCATTCTAACTTGACTATCGGAGTGTCTATCCTGGACTCCCCACAACCCGAGTTTGGCACTAACACGGGTGCTAAGTGTGCAGGTCTTAACCATGCTCAAGGAACACCAACCTAACCACCATCCAAGAGGGTTCAACCAAAGAAAGCGTTGCACCACAGGAACGGATTAGGATTTCACCTTAGTTACTAAAGTTGGAAATAGTTTCTAAACTAAACAGGATTCTGATGCCCACACCTCCCATTAGGTTTGCCAATAGACCGGATTTGATCCAGATCCGAACCGGCACAATTTGAATCTGATTACACAAATATCAATCTGATAATTCATTTAATTACGATCCGAAAATCCAAGAATTAACAAATCAAGTTATGACATCTAATCTCACCTGATTACATATATGATCCCGTATTACAAATCCCTAACTCATTATTCTCTGCCTCGTTTGATTCGCGGATTAAGTGCCTGGAATAGGACTAATTGTACCTAATCCTGAGTTATGCCACATTTGGTTCCCAAAATCACTGTCGAGATTATTAATCCCAAGATTAATTTTATCCCTATGTGGAGGGATACTATATTATCCTATGGAGGAGGTGGGATTACATACGATTAACAAAGAAGGAATTGTTTTTAAAAATATTTCGATGATATTGATATTGACTTCAAAAAGTATTTCAGAATTATTTTCTTTAATATTAATTTCAGAAAATGTTTTAAAAAATATATATTTTCAAAACTTTCTTATTTTTCAAAAATGTTTTACAAAAACTTATAAAAGAAACAATTTTCAAAACTTTCTTGTTTTTCAAAAATAATTTTCCTAAAAAAAAATACAAATTTTTTTTTAAACTTTCTTTTCTCAAAAAATGATTTCAAAAACTATTTTGTTTAAAAACCGTTTTTTCAAAAACGTCTTTTTTTTTTCTTTCCAAAAATAGATTTTCAACTTTTTAAGAAAACTGGTTTTTTTTTCAAAAAAATACTTTTCCGAAATTGTCTTGGAATAAAAATGATTTACCAAAATTATTATTTTTAAATGTTTCTTTTTCAAAACTTTTTTTTCCGGAAAAAATGTTTTTCAATTTTTTTTTATAAAAAATACTATTCCTTATCCCATAATTCTTCGGATTTGAATTCGGATCTGGATGCCTTAACGGATTTGTGAAAGTCAGATTGAAATCAAATTGGATCATTTTGTAACAAGATCATATTCAATCTCATCAGATTCAGACCGAATTTGGTTCAGTGGCAGGTGTACCTCCATCCCATGATAATATCATATTCTAGCTCTACAGGGAAAAAGGTGGACACTAATGAAGGCCATATACAAGAATGAGATTACCTCAGGTAGTAAATTACAGGAATTGAAGTTGTGGCAACTAAATTATAATTTCCCCTCGGATTCAGGTCATCTAAAGGTAGTGTTTCCACAAACCAAGTGTTGTGACAGGTGACACACAGGAAAATGGATGATCAAAGTAAAAATAAAAGACATATGAAAACGTGTTTTTTTTTGGTGTGTGTGTGTGTGTGTGTGTGAGAGAGAGAGAGAGAGAGAGAGAGAGAGACCGAGACTCAGGCAACGATATCCACTTCCAGTATCGGGAATCCTCCTTCCAAGCAATGGCGACTTCCCGGGCTGGTAGAGTGTAACACTTCTTCCCGCTTTCTCTGTCTAGCGCAAAGCTCTGGAATAAATTGTACGAAGATATAGCATTAGTACAAGACGCATACCAGATTGTCAAACTGTTGTTGTACATTGTAAGACTCTTTTTGTCTCACTGTATAATCTATTAATGCAAAACTCATGTTTCATGTAAATCAGTTGCAGCAAAAATCTATTATTGCTGCAATCATCTTCGGGAATTTGGATCTAGAGGAAAATTTCCAATACAAAAATCCTATCAATCCATATGGTAATGACCATATCATGAACTAAAGCACTCTCCTCTGTGTTCAATAAATGCAAAACATTAGGAATTGAAACGATAGCCTAAAAAAAGGAATTTTTTCATTGTCGATTGTAGGAAAACTCCATTAAAAGCCAAAGATTGTTATATGCCAAAGGAGAGAATCAAAACAAAATGAACGCTACAAACCTAAGGCAGTCTTTAACTTCATAGGCATGGTAATGGCAAGGCTACAAAAGCATTCCAGCAGAAAGGTCATTGAATATTAGCGAGGAGTCGACACCTCAAATCTTGAAATAAAGCTGAAGGACCCCCCCCTTTTTTTTTGGAAAGTAGCTGAAGGTCCTTTTTCTTGTAAATAAGTGTAGGCAAAGGAGGAAAATGATTTCACAAAACAATTCATTTACCAAATCTTTATATATACAACAAACTGCGGACAAGGGGGAAACCGTTTGCGATAAAAATATGATGCGGAAAAACAAACAGAGCTTGTCTCTTTTTTTTGGTGCAAACAGAGCTTGTCATTGCAAGTATTCAACTGGTGCAAAAATTACTAATGTTGCCCAATTTCCGTTAGACTTAGACTTCTGTCATTGCAAAAGCAATATCCAAACCAACCAGCTAGTATAAATTTATCAGTCATTGGACACGATTTCAAAAGGTTTTGCGCTATCTAAGGTAACCAAATATTCCATGTTTATAGAAAATATTTAGTACCTAAATTATATATAAAACAAATATATGAGCCAACGTTGTGTGAGGTATACAATAGTATGAGAGTTGTGCTATTAATCTGATCATCATTGTCCTTTTTTTATAGGTGTCCGGGCAAGTTTATGTGCACATCGACTAATCCTAAGGGCCAAATCTCACCGTTTATTAACGGGGTTCCATTTAAAGCTGCCGGGCCCCAAAGGAGTTGATAACACAGGTTTCGAACTTGAGATATTAGGAGGGAGCAAATCATAAGTGATAGGCCTTGACCGCCGGGTCAACCCCAAGATCACTATTATTCCGGTAGAATTCTCTGTCCTGTGAGAATATATATCTTTTACGGAAGTGGATCCTCCTCCAGTCTAATGTTCTAAGATAGTTGAAATCTGATCCATCTAGTACTGCAGTCAATGGTTCGCTCGAAGAATTAAATTCTTCGCACAAAGAGACTTTGAGAAAATCCGTCTAAGTGTATGTATATGCATATATCAAGTGATCGAAGTCATTAAACAAGTAACTGAATACGATTTCAGTAACAAGAAATGAGCAGCAAGGGAAGGAATGGGGATGGGATTTCCTACCAGTTTGCCGCCATCGAGGAGGAGAGGAGAGTCACACAGACTGAAGTACAACTGCTTCTTGGTAGAGAAGACGACAGGAGATACAGATCTAGAAATGATTTGCCGATAATCTGACGGCAGAAATTTCTCCCACGTGGAATCCGAGTTAGCAGCCGCGTCGACCCCGGATGAGATCGCGCACGAACGGCACGCGTCCCGAGGAGAGGTCATGGACAGAATCTGTGAAATGCATCCTTCCGGCAAGACCGAGAAATTGTCCATCCTTTTCTCTCTCTCTCCCTCCTTGCCTTCAGAAATTGACTCTCTCCCTCTCTCTCTCCTCACCTGCAGAATATAGATTAAACGAGGATCCAGATCCTCTCCCCATCTTTTTCTCCCCATATCTTCCACATCTTTTCACCACAACTTGCCACCATATTAATGAGCTCATCCAACGGCTAGAATTAAAACAGAGCCTTTCCTTTAGTGAAACGACGTCGTTTCTTTTAATGGCTCCAAACGGCAGATAACTTTTCTCCCCTTCCTCCGTTTTCTCTTTTAACGCCATCAAAAATTTCCCCCAACCAGCAGAAAAAAATTTGGCGCTAAATCCCCTCTTCACCCATCTCATTTACCCGCCAATAATTTTCATCCCTTCTTTCTCTGGTCTATTTTTCCCATCCCGCCACTTCAATCTTTATCCCCCAACCTCCCTTCTCTCTCTCTCTCTCTGGACTGTAAGTATGTTTTTTGGCAAGTATTGTAAGTTTTTTTAATCACCTTGAACTACTAATTGAACTACTAATTGTTTGATTTTACCTCTCTGTTTATGTAGACTGATGACTAACAAGATTGAATGTTATTTTTGCATCTTACAGCATTTTTATTGATTAAATTTATGTTCAACTGATCAAAGATGGAAGATTTAGAGATGGTAGATGTTCCTGCAGAGATGGGTGTTCCTGGAGTGGATGATATTCAACCAAAGCCTGTTATAGGTATGGAATTTGACTCTAATCAGCCGCTTATGACTTTTACAATTTCTATGGAGGAAGCATGGGATTTAGTATAAGAAAAAATAATGCTGCCAAAAGTAGAAGTGGTGAAATTACATCTAGGACATTTGTTTGTTCTAAAGAGGGCCATAGAAAACATGATAAACGAGATTACCAGACAAAAAATCCTAGAGCAGAGACGAGGACTGATTGTGATGCTTTGATGGCTATTAAATTGATCAGACAAATTGGAAAGTACAGAGTTACAGATTTTGTGGATATCCACAATCATCCCTTGATTCCAAGTGATTTGGCCCATATGCTTCCATCGCGACGAAAGATATCCGCTTCTCAATGTGTTCAAATTGACTTGGCTCATGACTCTGGGATACCTCTTAGGTCGTCCTATGAGTTAATTGGTAAAGAGGCCGGTGGAAGGGAATGTCTTGGTTATTTGAAGGTAGATCAAAAGAATTACCTACAAACAAGAAGGCAAAACATGTTGGCATTTGGAGAAGCGGGGAGTATATTAAAGTATTTTCAAGATCAAGCATTGCAGAATCCTTCTTTTTTTCATGCTGTGCAGTTGGATTGTGAGGAGCAGATTACTAATATTTTTTGGGCTGATTCGAAAATGATAATAGACTACGCTCACTTTGGAGATGTTACATTTGACACAACTTTCAAGCTTAATAGAGAGAACAGACCCTTTGCAGTGTTTATCGGGTTTAATAACCATAGAGAGGTCATTGTGTTTGGAGCTGCATTGATGTATGATGAAACTGCTGATTCATTTATATGGTTGTTTGAAACTTTTTTAGAAGCAATGTCAAACAAGCATCCACAAACCATTTTCACAGATCAGGATGCTGCAATGGCTAATGCTATATCATTTGTGATGCCTAATGTATACCACAGGCTATGTACATGGCATATGATGCAAAATGCATTGAAACATATGAATTCCATCTTCCGGGGTCCTGGTGGAGTTAGAGAAGTATTGGGAAAATTTCTATACGAGTATGAAGAGGATGAGGAGTTTGTTATGGCTTGGAATGCTATGTTAAATGAGTATAATCTTCATAGTAATACTTGGCTTCAACGCATTTTCGACTTGAGAGAGAAATGGGCTAGGCCATATGTGAGATGGGCATGGTCAGCGGGGATGAAGAGCACTCAACTTAGTGAGAGTTTCAATTCAGATTTGAAAGACTATTTGAGATCTGATCATAACTTGGTCCAATTTTTCACACACTTTGAGAGGTTGCTTGATGAGAAACGATATAAGGAAAGGGAAGCCGAGTATGCTTTATCATACAAGTTGCCTAAGATAAAAGTGTCGGTCAAAATGTTGATTGAGGCTGGAAAAGTCTACACAAAGACCATATTTGAAGAGTTTCAAGAGGAATATGTTGATGCCCTTGAATTATGCATTACAGGTCGTCTTGATCATCTTCAAGAGCATGACTGTATCTTGTACCTAATTGCAGCTGATAGACTACGTCAAGTGAAAAGAGATGGAGATGGTAATTTGTCATGTTCTTGTAGATTGTTTGAAATGAGAGGTGTCCTGTGTAGCCATGCTATTAAAGTCCTTAAAGATGCAATGAACATTATGGAAATCCCAAGTCAATATATCCTAAAAAGGTGGACAAGAGTAGCTAGAGCTGAAGTAGTGCAAGATTATCGAGGACGTGATATTGAGGCTGACCCAAAGCTGGAAAAGAATACCCGATATAAGTCATTATGCTCCCTCTTTAACAAGATTGCATCTAGGGCCTCTGAATTGAAAGATACATATGAGGTGTCTATTGAGCAAGGCACAAAGTTGCTTGAAACTGTTGAAGGCATGTTACAATTCCACAGTAGTTGCGAAACAGTTGGCATGGGTGAGAGCAAGGAAAAGCAAGGTTGTGCGGATAATGAAAATGCTATCAAACCAAAAGGACTAAAGAAGAGGATTGTTTATGACCGTAGAAGGCGACGGATTAGAAGTAGCGTGGAGAAGGCATTGGCTGTGACAAGACAAAAAAGACGTTCATCTGAGGTAACACATCAAGTTAACTCTTAGTTATTGTATCTGTTAATTTTTTTAGCATTCCATATTATTGAAATAATGCCTTGTGCAGGGAGTACAAGTACCTCCACATATGCTCCAATATTTACTATCACAGTGTCCTCAACTACCCAATTCGATGCCTGCAACATGGAATGCTGCTGCTGCGGCATGTTTTGCACCGTCTCAGTAGGTGAAAGAGTTGGTGGCATTTTGCAAGCAGCTGTAATTTGCTAGCCTTTTTTGGGACCCCATTTTTGTTTTGTATAGCAGTAGTTATGCTACCTATTCCTTGTTATGTGGGGGCTTTGTACATGTACCTGGACAAAATGCATTGCAGTCAAATTGTAGGTGCTTTGATTTCCCTTTTTTTTGGCAAATCTTCAATTGGGCTATAATTCTTATGATGTAGTACTCTTGGTGGAGAATTCTATTAGCTACTGATGTATTAGCCATTGTTGAATTATTGAACTCAATGATTCAAATGCATTATGGAAAGGTAGATTTATGAACTCCATGACTAGCAATCAGTTTCAAGAAATTCCTTCGTTTATGAAATCCTTCCAAGAAAAAGTCAAGCCAAGGGAATAGCCTTGAAGCTTATCAAAGACAAAAAACAAAAAAACAAAAGCACTACACTATATACAAAACAAAGGCACTACACAATATCTCTTATCCAAGCTAATTGAGTATCAACCAACACAATGCTTGATCAGTCCTTTACTTTGAAAATGCAAAGGAATGCTTTCAAATCCCTCTCCTTGCTTTTTATAGCAGCTGATGATCTTGGTGATGTGTAGACCCTTGAAAGCATTTTCTTCATTTGGTATGTTAAAGCTTGAAGAAAGACGTCAAAAATTTCGGTATAAATTCCAGCACTTAAACCCCCATAGCCTTTGAGAATGACCATGTTTATTGCAAGTATAGATGTCCCAAGCCAAGCACTGCAATTGGTGGCACACAAAGCATAAGCCGTAACTGCCATCAAACTAAATTGACAATTGAAAATTAGAGCTCAAAAAATGAAAGCTCATAGTTTCTCTTGTTCTGCTATGATTTTCTGGTGTGCATATACAACAAAAAGAGAGCATTAAAAAGGGATCCAACCCAATTTCCATGAATAAAGTAGGAAAATTCGAAGTGGAACCTAATTTTGAGAATTTTCCCGTACTTTTTAGGAACCAATAATTGGGATGAAGATCAAAATCATGATCCAGAATGAACCTGCAAAGTGTAACTATGTGAAGAATCAAAAAAATCCAAATCCAGTTGGAAAGCATCCAAAATCACAATCACATCAAATTACAGTACAAACAAAACTCTAGTTTTCTAGAACAAACACAAACCAAAACAAAATCAAATGGAGAGTCGAGAGAGGTCAAAATCTGACCAAAATCAGCATTTTATCAGAGTTGCCAGAATGAATGCACCCGAGTCCCCGGACTTATTGAACTAGAATCGCCGGACGGATTGCATGGAGGAGCAGGGGCTGGGTTTCTTCTGTGTTTGGGAATAACGAATCAACCATGGTGGGTTTTCTTTTTCCCGAATTCTGTGACAGTTAAAAGAACAAACGGAGAGAAGGACAAAACGTTAGTGCGTTAGGGGACAATAAAAGAAACGACGTCGTTTCACTAAAGGAAGGGCTGTGTTTTAATCCTAGCCGTTGGATGAGCTCATTAATGTGGTGGCAAGTTGTGGTGAAAAGATGAGGAAGATATGGGGAGAAAAAGATGGGGAGAGGATCTGGATCCATTAAACGAACCGCGTTAAGGGTGGGTTATAAATGAGTCAAACGAACCAATCTGGTAGTTGTTCGAAAATTCAATAATTCCACCACACCCATTTACACACTCATTTACCTCACTCTTATTGTGAGTGAGGGCGTGTAAATGGGTACCCACCCTTATTGTAAGTGGGGACACACCCCCACTCTTATTGTGAGTGAGGGTGTGTAAATGTGTACCCATTCTTATTGTGAGTGAGAGTGTGTAAATGAGTGTGTGAATGGGTGTAGTAGTAGAAATGGATTTCGAAAATTGTTCGAAGCTTAGTTTGTTTCAATGTTTTGAATACCGTACCAGCCAGGATACTGGTTTTCCTATTGGTACGGTACGTACCGGTACCAGTTAAATATCGAGTACCGTTTCGGATTTACCGCAACTACAATGTATATACTCCCTACATTCCTTTTTTATAGTCCGGTATTTCATTTTTTGCAGTCCCTTAATAATTGTCCATTTTATAAAGTTAGTGGGTAAAAGTTGGTAAATTGTCTATTTTGTCCCTAAAAGTAGATTCCATTTTGAAAAGTAAGTGAGTAAAAGTGTAATAATGATAGGTAAGTAAGGAAAGTGGAGAAAAAAATTGATGTGAAAAATATAATGATGATATCTTTTTAATAAGTTGGAGTTACGAAGCAGGACACTTAAAAAGGGACGGAGAGAGTAATAATTATATATAATTATAATTCAAAAAAATCCCTCATACCATGCAATTCATCATAAAATATCTATGAGTTTGTCTCTTGTCCCACATTGCCTAACTACAAAACTCTTTTCCATCTTAAATGCCTTTACACATTAGTGAGCTTGTGAATAAGGACCCAAGAAAAGATCTCGCGCACTCGGAAAAATGGGACTTGGCTGAAGGAAATTTGAAAAAACTGATTCAGAAACCAGTTAACCGGGTGAGCGTCACGGATTATTCACGCGCAGAGAGTGCAAATCAGGGATTTGAGCATCGCGCACGTATTATGGTTAAGCCACGTTTTGCTAAAATTCTGTAACATACAATGTTTTTTTTTTCTTCAGTTAAACATGTGAATCAACCCCACCAGAAAAAAGGAAAAAAAAAATACAATGTTTTTATATCTCGGACGAATTTACCGGTACCCGAGTCTCGGCCGGTATTGTCCGAGATGTCTGGTAAGGGCCGATATTAGGGATTGAACAGAATTAGGGGGTCAGAGTACCGTTTTCTTGATAATTCAGTACGTACCGGCCGGTACGGAACAATATTGATAACATTGGTTTGTTTATAAGATAAGCCAATCTCAAACGAGCTTTAGAGGAGGTTTGGATTAAAAGATCAGATGACTTAATTTTATTTATTTATTTATTTTGCATTAAACTTTTGTTACTTATTCATTCGTCTCGTCAAAAGAAATCGGAAAAGTAAAAAAGTATATGATCGAAACTAAGATTTTTGAATAAAGACCAAAATAAGTCAGAAAGACAATTTATTTTACATATTTTTTTCTTTTTTTATAAATTTATGAGTTTCGGTCAAAATTTTAAACTTTTTGAATTCCTATCGCCGAGATGAATCAATAAGTCACAAAAGTTTGACGAAAAACTAATAAATGTAAATTTTTTTGAATAAAGACAAAATAAGTTACTATTTGACTTTTAAAGCTAAATCCACCCTTAATTAAGCCAAATACGAGTCAAGTCTCGAGTAGTTTAAATTTTTTTCACATAATAATTTGAAGGAGCTAAGTAGTAACTTGTTTAAACTTGGTTTGAAATTTTAACAAGTTTAAAAAAATGTTTAAGCTTGGTCTCTTTCTTGGTTTGTTTTATCTTGAACAAGTTTTTAACGAACAAACGCGAGCTCAAACTCAAGTAGCTTGGCTTGTTTCTCTCTATTGGGTAAAATGTAGATGTATTTGAAAGGAAGCAAATCCTCTCCGGTATATGTTTTGGACTAAAGGAGACAGTTGTCATCTGAACTGTCCAACACTTTCCTCAATTGTTCTCAATTTTATAATGTATGATCCGGATTTGGATTGTTTATTCCAATCCAAATAGGATCCTATCCATATTTTGAAAACGATTTTTTGTGAGAAAACCCATCGAAGCATCTTTTTTTATTGTTTACAAATTTTAGTTTTATGGTACTAATTTGTATATTCAAGAAAGAATCTTCACTTGTCAAAAAAAAAAAAAGAAAGTATCTTCATGATATCTTTTTCCTTTAAATGATAATCTTGCAGTGGTTTTATTTGTTATGAAGTATGATACGTGTACAATATCGAAAATTCTAACTCCACACTCATTTATACACCCATACTCATAATATGGGTAGAGTTTGCACACACTTGTATGCGAGCTTCATCCCTATTGTGAATATGAATGTGTAATTCGGTGTGTAAATTGGTGTGGAGGTAGAATAATTAGTATAATATTGCACGACGACTTTTTGTAGTCATATCTTCATGATATCTTTTTCCTTAAAAGAATAATCTTTGAATGATTTTACTATTGCTATGGAGACCAGTCATGCTACTCACACAGTAACTGTGTATAGATTGCAGTGTGGGCCCACTTAAGATTCCACAAAAAATAATCCGATCTATTCATTAATTGTAAAATATTTTTCTAAGGTCCCCTCAAAAAATCAGTTCAATCCGATACCTATAAGTACTCGATCTAATCATCTAATTTTTTATTTAGATTTTAGGATAATGAAAAGTCAGATGATTAGATCGAGTACTTATAGGTGTCGGATTGAACTGATTTTTAGCAGAGACCCTTAAAAAAAATATTTTACTTTTAATGAACGGATTGGATCGTTTGTGTGAGACTCAAAATGGGCCCCATATCACAATTTATCTTTACCTCCTTAAAAATTGTAGTAGTATTTTAATGGTATACGTAATGGCATGCACGGTCTTTTGTACGTGTATACTAGAGGTGACAATTTCAACTCATATTTTTCTAACCCGACCAATCTGCCCACTCAGTGTTTTAAATGGCGAAAGGCGCACCGAGGCACATCAGTCCCCTGGAGCTTTAGTGTCACGTCCTCGATTTTTAACATAATTATAAATGATTTTCATAATAAAATCCTCACAAATATCCCGAACGATACTCAAAATAATCACCGTATTCTCATTCCCACAACAAATACTTCCAAGTACACACGGATCCAAAATATTACAATATTGAGTCGACGGCCCTAAATTAACATAAGTATCCAATTTCGAAAGAAAATTAATGATTACAATATTCCAAGTCAAAAGAATATTAATCTTAGTTACGAATACATCTTTCAAAAGAAATTTACAAAGATGGATAAGTAACTCATTTGATCAGCTTTCAAAAGCAACGTTCACACGTCAAGCACTCCAGGCATGCAAGCTATGGTTCCGAATTTGCACCTGAAAATAATACAAGGCTTGAGCTACACTAGCTCAGTAGAAAAGTCTATGCAAACTCTATATGCAGATGAGAGAGACAAACGAACGAATAATGGGAAATCAAATGACAACGAAGGAAGCATAACTATGATAATCAAGTGTTCCAATATCTCCAAACCGTCATCTCGACATACTCTTATATTTTGTTCGATTCATTTGTGTCTCAACATCTCGAATCAATGTGTCTGAGCCGAAACTCCTGTCGGGCTAAATTTGGAACCTCGATACTCCCTGTCAAGCATCCACCTGTCGATGGGCCCCGAGTGTTCGCGCATCGTGTACATACGTAGGTAAACCGTCCGTGCAAATATTATGGAGGAAGCTCGTACCTATCATTTCTAAGTTTCCAAAAAAAAAGATTAATCTGTACAACTAATATAGTTTATTGTACATCACTGACCAAAGGCTTGCATTACTGTCCGCGCCCTTATTATATATAGTAAAATATTCATAAAAACTCATGGAATCCATGGGGTAAAGACTTTGGAAAAGTAAGGGTGCTACGGCCCAAGAAGGTTTGGTTTTTTTCTGGTATTCTACCGGACGGGATCATGGAGCTACCGGTAGAAATTGGGAACAGTGGAAAAATGGTACCGGTAGTGTCTGAGGAAAATTTGTAATCTTACCGGTAGGGAACAAGTCCTACCGGTACAAACACAAAACAGTAAGCACCCAATATCATGGCGACAAAATTCTACCGGTAGAAAGAAAAGTTCTACAGGTAGGAATCCGAAATTTTGGCGATTTTACAACAGCTGACAGATTTTGATCCAAACCAAATAACAGCCAATACAAGCTCCAACAAGGCATAGAAACACTGAAATAACATATAAAAAGAGGTAGAATTTTCTACCTCAAGTATCCAAACCGAAATCGAAGAGGTTGAGCGAATCCTAGCTTCTGGAGTCCAAATCAAGTGAAAATACTCCGAACCGAGCTCTATCCAACCCGATACGAGCCCGAATATGTACGTAGACGATGGAGTTGAGAGTGATTGTTGTGGGTTTTGAGTTTGGAGATGAGTTTTTGGGTGAGAGAGTGAGAGAGATCGAGAGACAGAAATGAGAGAGAGCCGAGAGATGAGATGACAATGAAAAAAAAAAAAGAAAAGAAAACATTCCCTGGTGATATACACAACACCCACATGCACACATGCACTAATTACAAAAACCCCCATGTTTTTTAATCCCTTGCACATTTAACCACCTCAATCACATTCTCGACATTTTCACCCTTTTTCCCAATAACGAACATTGAAATTAAATAAAGAAAATTATGGGTCTCTACATTTAGCGCAAGGCGTGGTGCGCACTTTATTGACGCGAAGCGCAAAAAAATAAAAATTCCTTCGCAATGAGGCAAATTTTATTAGAACAAGTTTTCAACACAAACAAACACTTGTAAAACTTTCAAATGTCATAAAACATAACATGTCAATGGTTAAACGAAAGTACCAAACACGAAACATAATATATCATCCATGAAAAGCTAACATAATAATGTTTAGCCTTAAAGACATAACAAAATGATTAAAGGCAATAAAATCTAGAGTCATGCATAGACTTTAATCATCATTCTCAGAACCAAGAACTTCATCTTCAATTTCATCACCATCATCTGATGATTCTGATTTATATCCTTATACATATTCCTCCTCCTCATCATCTGTCTCCCATTCTCCCTCTTCAATCACCTCATCTATAAGAAATGTCTTTTCTCTTAAAGCCTTAGCCCTTGGAGTTGGTTTTGCCATTTTCACGATAGGTGTTGAGTCTGTTGACTTTGAACTTGATGCTCTAGTTATTTTCCTTAGTTCTTCGGCTCCAGAAGCTAAAGCAATATCATCCCAATTCAAATCATCACCCTCAAACACAGCTTTTTCCTCCATCTTCCCAACCAACCATTCATTGCTCTCATCAATATCTTTCAAGGATATAGGATCAATGGGATCACGTTTGAGGTATCGACGTTTCAATGCTCTATTGTACTTTACAAATACCAAATCATCGAGACGCTTTTGAGCTGGTCTATTCCTTTTTTTTTTTGTGAATCTGCATTAACAATTAATTATACAAGGGATTTAAATTCATGATCATACATAATTAAAGGAAGTCAATGAATGAACTTGATTATCATATACTCACATGCTCAAAGACACTCCAATTACGCTCACAGTAAGGCTAAGAACTTTGACGGCAAATTTTTGCAAGTCTGGAGTGTCATGACCAAGTGAGGCCCACCAGTCAGCTGCACACCATAAAATATTGCTATTGGAAAACATTATTAAAGTACAACACTTAGGACTTAAATTAGTTACTAGATTAAGGTTAACATGGTGATACCTGGTACCCTTGTATTTCTTTGCCTCATTGCCATTGGGTTACCAAAGAGTCCTTCAGCTCTCTCATACTTCATCAAGTCGACACAAATAAGGTCTTGTGTATCATTATTGGGAATCAACTTTGTGATACATCTGTATAGGCCTCCAATGACTTCTGGAACTTTACAAGCCTATGGATCTTTGTAAAAAAATTCAGAATTTAAGTAAAAACAAGCTGCATGCAAAGGCCAATGCAATTGGGATTCCCATCTCTTGTCTATTATCTTATAGACCTCATCATACATCTCCTTATTTTGATTGAAGGAATTTGCAATAGTTTCTTTCGCCCAATCCATAGCCTCATAAATGTATCCCATTGGAGGCTTGACTTCTCCATCAACCAATCTTAGTACCTTAACAAGTGGGGATGCGAACTTGAGGGCAAGGAGCACATTCCTCCAAAATGAGGCCATCAACATGACTTTTTCTACATATTTTCCTCCTTGCTCTTTTGACCATTTGCTATTGGTCCACTTCTCTGAAGTAACCATCTTTCTTAAGTTTCCCTTTTGTTCATAAACCCTTTACAAAGTCAAAAAAGCGGTTCCAAATTGAGTTTTTGCCGGCTTAACGAGCTCATTCCTTTGGGTAAATTGCCTCATCATATTCAATAAAGAGGGTCGATTATAATTATAACCATGAATCATTATTGCCCTTTCCCAAGTTGTCTTAAAATTTGGTAACTTAAAAATGTCTTCTAACATCAAGTCCAAGCAATGGACAGCACACGGAGACCAAAACAAGTGAGGTCGTTTTGCCTCCAACAACCTCCTGGTAATTGTTATAAATAAGTGGTGTTAAAAGTTAGAATTAGAAGTCTAGAATAATAAGTGATTTTTAATTGTTCATAACTTCAAGTAAGTAACACAACCAAATAGCAAATTAAAATTCTCACTTGCCGCCACATTTGCCACAGCACTATCCGTAACAACTTGAACCACATTTGCTTCTCCAATATGCTCCACCCACCCATCAAGCAATTCATATATCATTTCTGCATCCTTTACAATTCCAAAAGCATCCATAGATTTCAGAAACATGGTCCCCCTCGGAGAATTCACCAAAAAATTCATCAATGTTCTATTTTTCCTATCAGTCTACCCATCGTTCATTAGCGTACACCTATATTGTTTCTGGTCTTTTTGTGCTCCTCCATCAACTTGTTAATATGTTCTACCTCTTTTTTTAGAAAAGGGACTCGCACTTGATGATGAGTTGGTTGGGGCAAACCCTGACCGTATTGCCCAATAGCCTCTATCATTGGCGCAAAACTATCATTGTTCACAACATTTAGAGGTATCCCACAATCATATATCCACCTTGCAATAGCCTAATGAGCCCGGTCTTTCAATATTTTCTTATATGGTTCATTCTCATCAATTTTTGACTGTTTGCCCTTGGCTTTTCTATTTTTCTCATCAATTTTTGGCTGTTTGCCCTTGGCTTTTCTATTTTCCACCACCACCTCTGGTTCAGGAGTGTAGTAAGCGTCGAGAGGCCCTATGTTTCTTGGTTTCTTAGGCTTTGAATGAATAGATGCGGAGGTTGTGTTTCCGTGAGCAGAAGATAGAACGGGGATTGGATTCAATAATATCATCGTCCAGGTCTAGGTCATAATCATCATCATTCATTGCATCATCAAAATCTAGTATAGACTTAATTTGACTCTTTTCTTCATCCCTTTTGCGTATAAACTCACTCATCTCCTCTTTAACCTCAGGTGGGCATAGGCGACATGCCGCCGTACTCCTTTTAGCTACTCCTGCAAGGTGTTGCTTGATTCTTAACACACCCCCATTTTTCATTTCGTTACAAAATATACATTTCAAGTTGGTATTATTGTGTGGATCAACCTTTTCACAATACTTCCAACCAGGGTCCTTTTTACTAGAATTTTCAAATGTCATCTACAATTAACAAGTACAAATAATACCATAAACACATATAGCTACTAGAAAAAGAAAAAAAACAAAAAATATAACAGCGGAACAGCCCAGGAGCCGGCAAGAGGTATTTAATGAGAAAACAGAAGGTCTCAGATGGGGAGAGAGAGAGAGAGATATGAACGTGAACAATGTATTGATGGGCATAGTATTGTGTGTGCACACAAATGGACCAGTACTGCTCTTATTAAATTTTCTAATCTGTTATATTTCGTCCTTCAATTTTCCGAATGTAATTAAAGAGAAATAAATGCGACTGAATTAATTTATTTCATGGTACAAGTAAAAGAATTATGGACGGAATGAAGGGGATGAAGACAATTTACTAGAGAGGATAGAGAGAGAGAGAGAGAGAGTAGGAATGCTTTTTTTTTTTTTTTTGCATGCCAAACACGTCTCTATCCTTTTGTGAGTTTGGAACTCACTTGGTCCTCCTCCAAGAAAAAAAAAATTGCCCAAGAGGGAAAAAAAAAAGAAAAAAAAAACGGGCATCTAAAGAAAACGAAAAAATAAGAAAGAAGAGGAAAGAATTGCCCAGGACCACCACTGCACTCTTCTTCCCTCTCATAATCGACTGCATCACTGATTACTAAAGAAAAAGAAAAAAGAAGGAAGAAGAAGAAGAAGAACCAGTACCAGAGAAGGAGGGGGAGGTTACCTCGTTGAAGAGTGAAATTGTAGCCTAAAGCTACTGTCTCGATCGATCATCGATTGTCTGTCATTGAAGCTGCTTAGCTGTTGCTAGGTAAGAATCGTGTATGATCGATCAGCCAATTAGGGTTGAAATTAGACGTAAAAGCGAATATTATTCAGTGCATCGCGTGTGTTTTCTACAGAATCTGCACCATCGGATCAATTTTTGGATCACAGACAAAAGGCGTGCTCCATTTCTGCGCCTTGATGTTTTCCGCTATAGCGCCATTCTTTGAAGCGTAGAACGTGCGCTGCGCTGCGCCTCGCGCTATAGCGCACGCTTCACGCGCTTTTTAAATCACTGCACCCACTTATAATCCAACCCAATCCGCTCATATTACATAATGGGTTTATATTGGTTCAACCCATATAAACCCATATTTACATGGGTTTAGATGGGTTAAATATGGGCTAAAATTAAAAGACTCATGTCATGCACAAGAGTGAACTACTGTTACGTTGTCCACGTTGTCCCGCCTCCTATACTAGACAAAACCATTTTTTGGTTTTATTATTCGATCAGCTAACCATCTCTCTCTCTCTCTCTCTATCGATGTCCACCACATTTTGGCCTAAGGCTACGTTCTCTTGAATTTAACTTAAATTTGTGAATTTTGTTCTTATTTAAATTTTTTTCGCATTTGTTAATTTTGCGCCAAATTTTTGTAGGTTATTGATTCGTCTCGATGAGAAGAATCAGAAAAGTAAAAAAATTTACTTTTACCAAAGTAGTTTGAGAAATAAACATTTTTTGTGACTTTTTTGCTAAAAAGTGATTATTTCTCAAAATACTTGGGTAAAAATAAAAAAAATTTACTTTTCCGATTCCTCTCGTCGAGACAAATCAATAACTCACAAAAGTTTGGCGCAAAATTAACAAATGCGAAAAAAATTCAAATAAGAACAATTTTTAGATTTAAGTTAAGTTCAAGAGAACGCAGCCAGAGATCTCTCCCTCTAGAATATTGGCGGTGGCTTCAGTGGACACAACGAAGACCGAAACTGTACAATTGGTGGAATCCTCGTCGAATTTATCTTACTGTTTGGAAATGGAAAAAAAGGTAAAACCTTATTCTTTAAGTTTTTTTAGCCCTTTAATTGCTTCAATACTTCTTTAAGTTTTTTTAGCCTCTGACTCCTCGTTGAAGTTATCTTGCCATCGTTTATTTTCGTTCCCGAAAAGTATGAGACAAAAATAAAGTAAAATTGAATTTCAACATTTTTAAGCCTAAAATAGTAAAATGGGTTCAATACTTGTTTTTTGAATGGTCTGATGTGATCGATGAATTTTGTGTGTACGCAATTGCTGGGGTAAAAAAAAAAAAATTCGAGATCCAAGTTATATTTGAAAAGGAAAGAAAATGAAGGGAACGGGCGGGTTGGGTCTGGTTTGGCTTTGGCTTGACCCATATCAACTTCGAGAAACGCAATCGAACATATCATTAAGAGGGCAAAACTGACCAAAAAGAAGCACGAAACCAGTAATCTCCGTGAACTCAAAACGGTTTATCGAGGCGCATTCAAGTATCTAGACATTGAAGTGGGTTTGGTCGACAGAGTTTCAAAATAAAAGATTGGCTTATATAGCGGAAAGAAGGAAGGGGAAACGGGGACGGAGGAGAAGAGAAAAGGAGAGAGAGAGAGAGAAAGAGAGAAAGAGAGAGAGAGAGAGAGAGAGAGAGAGAGAGGAAAAACGGGTCGGGTCGGGCTGGCTTGGGTTTGACTTGACTCATATTTGACCCGATCTATTTCAACCTGTTTATTATTTGAGACATGTTTCACCCGCCCATATTTGACCTGCGACCCATTTCAACCCATCCAGACACGCCCATTTGCCACCTCTAGTGTATACTAATAGTATAGTGTAGGTTAATCCGATGATAAATAAAGTAAATAAAATAATAACACTCATAGAGCAGATCGGACACTGATCGGGGATCGGATTCGGGGCGGATCGGGGATCGGATTCGGGGCGGATCGGATTGGAGGCAAACTTACATCTGAATCCGATCCAAACTCCAAATTTAAAAAAAAAAAAAATCTAAATTTGCTCTGAAATCTGAAAAAATCTCAGAATATATGATCCATTCGGGGCAGATAACATATTGGATTCGGACGGGTCAGCCAAGATGGCCATCCCTAATAGTGGTGATATCATAGTAGTATTTACACCATACTATATAGTATAAAGCGAAGTGGTGTTATCATATAATATCTAAATCCATATATGTATATCTACTATATTTTATTGGGGAAAATTTCAAAAAAGCCCCCGAACTTTTTGACAATTTACAAAAAAGCACCTGGACTTTCACTATTAACAAAAAAAACACCTGAACTTTTCTGACAACTTGCAAAAAAACACCTGAACTTTCACTATTAACAAAAAAACACCTAAACTTAGCATTCCGTTAACAATCAGACCCCTGCAGTCCAATTTTGTCAATTTGTAACAGATGGAGCTAACGGAAGGCGTTAACTTTTTATTTTTTTTACTTTTTACATTCAAAAATTACTTTTTACTCTTTCTTTTTTTTTGTTAAATATATATATGCAATAAAGTTTTTTTTTCTTATTATTTTTCGAAAATTACTTTAACCTTATTTTTTATTTTCAAATTTTACCTTCCCCAAACACACACCCCCCCCCCCCCCCCAGTCACATTTTTTTCTTATTAGAAACCCAAAATTCTTCTATCAATTGGTTGTGGGGTTAAATTTGACCAGTTTGGAGAAACCCAAAATTCCTCTATTAGTTGGTTGTGAGGTTAAATTTGAAAGTAACAAAAAAAAAAAAAGGGGGCGGGGTGCGGGGAAGCAGGGGGATGTTAAAATAATTTTCCTAAATAGTTAAAAAATGGGGGTGAATAATTTTTGGAAAAGAGTAAGGAAAAAAGAACTTTATTTCATATTTATTTATGACTAAAAAAAGAATGAGTTAAAAGTAATTTTTGGAAGTAAAAGTAGGAAAAAAAAAAGAGAAAAGGTTACAAAGAGGAGGTTAAAAGAACTTTTGAATTTTTGAAATTGTGGCTAAGGCTTTGGCGGTTGGTTGTGGGGTTAATTGGTGGTGTGGAGTCGATTCTAATAAGAAAAAAAAGGCGCGGGGGCTGTGGTGGATGTAAAATTTGAAAATAAAAAATAAGATTAAAGTAATTTTCGATAAATAATAAGAAAAAAAAAACTTTATTGCACATATATTTACCAATAAAGAAAGAAAGAGTAAAAAGTAATTTTTGAATGTAAAAAGTAAAAAAAAAAAAGTTAACGCCTTCAGTTAGCTCCATCCGTTACAAATTGACAAAATTGGACTGCAGGGGTCTAATTGTTAACGGAATGCTAAGTTTATGTGTTTTTTTGTTAATAGTGAAAGTCCAAGTGTTTTTTTGCAAGTTGTCAGAAAAGTTCAGGTGTTTTTTTGTTAATAGTGAAAGTCCAAGTGCTTTTTTGCAAATTGTCAGAAAGTTCAGGGACTTTTTTGAAATTTTCCCATTTTATTGTAAGGGTGTTTTAGTAAACAAAGCTCTCAGAGCATCCATAGTGGAATAACCAAAATCATAAAGTTGCTAAAGTTAACAATGCTCTATCAAAAAAGTGCTCACAGACTCAGGGGCGGAGCCAGGAATTTTGGTTAGTGGGTAAAAAATTAGATTCATATGCACTTAAAACAAGTTGAGGCAATTTAGAGATTTTTTGTGGGGTCAAAATAGCTAAATTATACATATTCCAAGGGAAGTTTGGCAGCCAGGGGGGTCGGCCGCCCTCCCTTATCCATGTGCCTCAGCCCCTGCTCACTGTGGCATAACCAAACTTAAAAACCTCTTAGTAACTCATCAAATTTTTATCCTTAGATAATCAAAATTAGCAACCTTTTGCCAATAACCAAAACCTTCTCTCTCTCTCTCCCAACAATGTTTTTAAGAAAAACATTTTTAAAATAAGTTTTTTTTTTTGCAAAAAACATTTAAATTGTTTTTTTATTAAAAACTGGAGTATTTTTTTAAAACTGTCAAAAACTGTCTTTTTTTTTCCAAAATAAAAGTTTTCAAAAAATTATTTTCTATTTCTAATAACCTATTTTTATTGATTTGAAAACTATTTTTAAAAAATTATTTTATATGGTGACAATTTTTAGATTTTTACAGGTTGAAAAGGTGATGTGGCAAGTTTTGATTATTTAATGTTGATTATGCCACTGTGGACAACTACATTGTTAACCTTAGCAACCCTATAAATAGATAATCAAAAGGTGATGTAACAACTTTTGATAATCCAATTTTGTTTAGTTCACTGTGGACGCTCTTAGGTGGAAAGTAGCACGATTTAGTTGGCTTGTTATAGCAATTTTAGTGTGACCCATGTCATTAACTTTTTAAATATTAAGACAGTATCTGGGACAACTTGTCGCTTACACGCACATCGACTAATCTGAGGACTAGAAACCCACTGTCTACTTGCGAAAGCCTCACTTGAAAGAACAAATATATTTCATAAATCTTCAGAAAATGATAATACCAAAATTATTTTTATTTGTGTGTCAAAACTCTAGTGCATAAAGCCTTATATCTTGCACATGGAATGAAGGTTTTATGCACTACAATTTTGGCACAAGTAAAAATAGTTTGGACATTAGCAACACACATATCTTTTTCGAATTCATGCTCAGAAATTTTGCTATATTCCATGTCTAATGTAGTATTTTTATGCACATCTCTCTGTGCCCATCCAAATATGTACATTAATTATATCAAATATATAGCAATGTATCTTTGTATGGATAATATTTAATTTTGATAAACAATATATAGACATGGATTGTCAAAATGAATGTACAAACAAATATGTACTATTAGAAAAGAAAATTTTGGTGTAAAATTCATGTATTTATGCAAACAAATATAAAGTCGTCTCACTTTTTTTTATTATCCCCGACTTTGAATGAGTGGTGAGATGTGTATGAGTTGCATTGGGCAAGCTAGGAAAATAGGCTCAGTTTGGATGGCTAGGATCTTAAGGAGAAATGTGATACCATACTTTTATGATTCTGACGTTTGAAAAGGACAGCTATATGAATTTGATACCATACTTTTAAGATTCCCACGTTTGAGAGAAACAGGAAAAAGATTGTGATTGCTGGTGACATATCCAACCAAAAATCACATTATTAGTTTGTGTGGAAATCTGTTCCCTTCCTTACCCCATTGAAATCTTAGATTCCTCGCTCAATCAATACAAAAACAAAATGTTGACTTTGATAAATTTTTAAAATAATTGATTCATATTTCTTGCAAAAGATTACTGAATTAATTCAAACACCGAAATGAAATTACTTCAAGCATTATATTTAATTCCTACTAATATATTCTTATTCCTGCTTAATAAAATTCCTAAGAATTTTATTTTGGTAATCATATTTCTATTTCTACTGAAGATTACAGTCACCCAAACATAGTCATAAGTTTTTTTTTCTATGTTTGGATGACTATAGCAACCTTTCACAAGTCAAAACTTATCTCAAAGAGAAACAGAGTTATGCAAAGACTTTTCTTTATCTTAAGAGAGATAGAATTCATCACAAACTCTTAACAAAATGAGCATAAAATTCATCTTCTACAGCAATCAAAACTCTAGAGAGTGATAATCATTGAATCAAACAAGAGTTTGAGATAATAAAACCCATAGTCCTAACTTGTTTGGTATTTCTTGTCCTAGTTTGGAAAGAGTTCAATGGATTTATACAATATGCAAGGTTTCAGGTAGTCTCAAAGGGTGCTCTGTTAGGAGTTTGCTGGAACCTAACATATCCCGTGACATGCCGGGATATTAGGGGAACTCAATGTGGGTTGCCCGCTCAATGCACATGAAAAAGAAATAAATAAAGCAAATATTAATTCTATGTTGAACTTTTTGGTTATGGCTCTCAAGTCTCCAGCAGAGTTGCCAAACCTGTGGACACCTCCCAAAAGGGGCATCGCCACACAAATATCCTCTTTCCTTGTTTCCTCTTTACATAATGGAATCATGGATATTCTCATGGTCAGGAACATCTCCACATGATAACAAATCACTGTTGAATAGAGTCGCCACTTAGTTTATTAAAACTAAGAAAACAAGTAGAGATTTCGGGTACGGGAGCCAAAAGTACAATAAGGGAAAGGTGTTAGACACCTCTCTTCGCCCGATCGCGAGATTGGCCCTTAATCATTCAACAGAAGACTAATATTTTCTTTATTTTAATTCTACAATTAAACTGGTTATTAGCCCTTTAAACAGTCAAAAAGATGAGCCAAGACAGTAAGGAAATTGCATACAACTAAATAAATAAAAGCAGTAAACTATCCCAGCAGGCTGATTCCTCGGCCAGCGAATAGATGTCCCGGCCGTGGAATCCTACTGGATCGATATACCGGCCTTGGGAACTAAGTCTCGACCGGTGTTCTTCTCCACACCAGAATATGAACAGTTAAACAAAAATCAGAGGTTAGCGCTACGAATCAAAACATAATAAAACCGAACCATAGACCCCTGGGTCTCACCACCTTGATCCCTTAGTGCACAATTGCTCAAATTGAGAGTGATTGATTGAATTCCTTCTCGAAACCCTAGGATTAGGGTTTTGTACTTTAGGATATGATCGCTCAAATTACAGCTAATCACGTGGGTTTAGGGCTTTTGTAGAGAGAATATGAGAGGATTTATGCAGAGTTTAGAGGTATGAGATGGAGGGATTGAATGTATATTTCGGAACCTTAAGGCCTCTTTATATAGGCAATTGATGACTCACTCCGGCCAATCAAACAGCGTGAATCAATAAGGAAGTTTAGGGCAATTAGAACTCTGTTCGGAATCTCTTTCGTAGCCCTGAAGTAAGGCTTCATGGCTGCTAGGGTTCGACCTTGGATCAAATGAAGACGGAATGTTCCAGAATTCTGGGCAAAACAATCTGGCGGCCGAGGAAACGATCTCAAGGAGAGAATTCTACCACCATATTCCACGAGTGACGAAAGGATTTGAAGGGCGCGAAATTGATGTAGCAGCTAGCAGATGTATTTGACTAAAATTGTCTTTCTATCTGAAAAGGCTTCACTACAAGAAAATTTGCATTAGGTGACGAATGAAAATTATACACTTTGACCGAAAAATTGTATTTGGGCAAGGTACAGCTTCGCTCTCCGCCCAAGAGCATTTACAACTGCACCAAGGTACAGCTTCGCTCTCCGCCCAAGAGCATCTACAACTGCATCATCACTAGTCTGCTCCTGGAAGGCATAAAGAATTCCATCAATCAGCAGCACTTCCAATCGAGCATCAATGTCAAATGTTCCCAAATTAGCAACCTCTTTTTCAATTGTTTCCACAACCATTCGCCGGTATGGTTCACTCTCATCTTTAAGGTCCTCAACTAATCTTCCAGCAATATCAGCGACACCAACCTTGTTAGCTATCTCGACAGTGGTTTCGACAAGCTGTTGATAGTTTCTGCGATCCAAAGCCATCCTTCTGACCCAAAAGTTTTTGAAAAAGTTGGGAAGGATGTCACTTCGGATGTAATCAGCCTCCACACCTTCGGTACTCACATTGCTTCACCACCTTCAGCACGATTTTCTTCATCTCTTCACGATTTTCTTCATCTCTTCATCGGGCAATTGAAACTCGCGGAGTAAAATGAACATCACTCCCTTTGTATAGAAGCTGGCATGTTTTGCATCCATCAGAGGAATGGTGAAACCAATTGCCTTAAGGAAGGCAGCCAAGACTTTACCTCGGTGGGATCTAGTACCCTTCCACAAAGGCTCCAAAACGTTAAAGCTTTCAATACCATAGGGAGCAGCAGCCAATGACAGAGCTGTAATAGTTCTGACCTTCTGATTTTCATCATTGACACCATGTTCAATGATTTCCACAAGAGACCTCAAGTGCGGAAGAATGGCACAGCCTATCAAAATTGTAATCTGCTGAACAAACCACCTACGACCTTAATTTTCCCAAGTCCTCCTAATTATATACTTTTGATATGCTCTATGTCTCAATTTTCTGCCATGGAATTTATAGCCTCACAACCTAAACCTAAGCCCATAAATATTAGCCACAACACTACTGTAGCCCATGCGCTCTGGGGATTACGCCAATGTAAGTGACCCGATTGTTGCTCCTGTCGAAGTGCAAATGCGTATTATACCAACATTAAGCCAGGAGCGTACAATGATGAATATGCCAGTAGGGAGCAACAAAACAATCCTTGTAACGACCCAGATTTTCGACCCAATTTTTTTTTTGAATAAAAAGATTTATTGGTATCCCAAATTTTATTAATAAATAAATTAATTAGCTTGTAACTATATATGTGTATCTATATATCTATAAAATAGATTTAGTATCCATCCCCACAATTTATGGGATTATGCTCCCCTCATATCTCTCTCTCTCTCTCTCTCTCTCTCTCTCTCTCTCTCTCTCTCTC
>BPLS01000707.1:4757263-4791759 GCA_019656275.1 Rhododendron kiyosumense
AGCAATGTGTCTTGAATGAAAGATATCGTTTCCCTAAACCAGAACCAAGTATTATTTTAGCTCCATTCATGCCGGTAGCAGAGTTTAGTATAATGTTTTTTCATTTTTAACATTGTTCAATTTTCAAAACGAAATTGGTGTATGACTTGCACAGGAAAATACTACCCAGTGGATGCTGGTTATCCCAACAGGCCAGGCTTTCTTGCTCCCTACAAAGGGTATAAGTACCACCAGGCTGACTTTAGACGGGGGCAGCGACAACGCTGCGATGATAGAGAGCACTTTAATAGGGCACACTCATCGCTGAGGAGTATCATTGAAAGAACGTTTGGGGTTTGGAAAAATAGGTTTGGTTTCTTGGCCCTCATGCCGTGGTATGAAATGTCAACACAGGTGGACCTTGTGTTGGCATCGATGGCAATTCACAATTACATCCGTAGGGATAGAGTACCTGATAACTTCTTCACTCCTATAAGCTCAGCCTATGAGTATGCGTTTGAGGACTTGCCAGACGAGGACCCGGAGTTGGAAGACAGATTGGATGACCGGGACGATATTGTTGACGAAGATAATGTTCCAAAAATGAATGACATGAGGAATGATATTAGGAGAGCATTATATAGACAACGAAGATGTGGTAGTAGAGCTACATAACCCAAATTGCATACAGATGAGGCAAGAAATGTGAGTGGCAATGAACTTGTAGCTGGCCTTCAGTTTTATTTGCTAAAACGTTAGTGTGTATATGGAAATTGGTATGGTGTATGCGCCAAGTGGGAAGTGGGATCGGTGGGTTTCTTTTCTTCTTTTATGACCGAGTACGTGGGTTTCCATTTGTTTGGAAAATGGAAACATTCAATTTTTGTTTCCTTTCAATTCTACTGCAATTATTGTACAAGGGCAAATCATTTTGTTGGTAAGTGGGAGTCAACAATCAAAAACCTCGTAAGACCATGGTTTCCCATTTGCTTAGCAAAAAAACATCAATTCCCATTTTCTATTATTTCTACATTTTTTACTTTAAAAATATTGATATCTTTTCTCTCTTTTATTTATTTAAAAAAATTTAAGTGTTCCGATATTTTTTCTGGTTGAATCAGTGCAGAGATCTTATTTATTTAATAAATTTATCTTTAATGGTCATATTGAATTTTTGGCTGTAAGGCCTTTCAATAAGCACCCTAAGGCTCCTTATTTAGTTTCAGGTTTCTCTTAGGAAATTAAAATTAAAAGGCATTAGATCATTCATTTCATTACAACCATCTATGATGAAATGATCAGAAAAATAACATATCGCACCGGTTCAAATGGATTAATAATTGGAACATTTATTTTTTTACATAGTTTATATATTATAGGTATTCGTTAAGAAATTATGTGTTTTAATTTTCAATCTGTTACAACATGTGCAAAGATCTTACTTTTATGATCATCTTATCTTAACTTGTCATAATTGATTTTTGACTCTAAGGCCATTCAATGAGCACCCTAACATAAATGTGAAACTAAATAAAGAGCCTTAGAGTGCTCGTTAAAAGGCTTTATAGCAAAAAATTTATTATGACCATTAAAGATAAAATGATAAAAAAAAAAAACAAGATCTCTCCACCGATTCAACCGGATTGAAATTTGAAATGATAAAATATTATTAAATAAATAAAAGATAAACAACAAATAAAGAAATGAAGGAGAAAGGAACAAAAAATACGGTCAGAGTATTTCTGGGGCGTGGGGGTAAAGTTCAGAAGATGGGGTGGGGTCGGGGGGCGGGGTTTGTCAGAAAAGCAAGTGGCTTTTTTTTGGGAAAAGCCAATAAGCCACAATAAGCCGTGCTCAATTTTTTGTCCGAACGGGGCCTAAATGTTCTCGACAACCTGTAGAATGCAGACGGTTTGGATCATTAAAGGGTCCTGAAAGAGCCCACAAACAGGCCAACTAGATGATCTAGTCCATGAAAATGGACACAGCTAAATTATGGGTGAGTTTGGACTAATTTTTTTTTGTGATTTTTTCACATATAGTCTTTTTGGTTGGTTTCTCTTAATCTTTATAAGGTTTGGGTCAAGTATTTTTATTAGTATACTTTTTTGTCTCATTGAGAGGAATTGAAAAAGTATAGAACTATAAAAAGGTACATAAAACTATTATTTTTGTTGTCTTATGTAATTTTTTTCAACTTCGGTCTATGTTTTAAACTTTTTTGTTTCCTCTCATCGAGTCAAATAATATATGATGTAAAAATTTGCATCAAATGTTATAAATTAAGAGAACAATAAAAAAATGGAGCGGAAATTGAGAAAAAGTCACACAAAAAAATTAGCCCAAACTCATTCTTTTCCATTTTAGTCTCATCGTTCCCCCATCTATAAAAAGTCTACCACAAACAAAAACCCGCATACTCGTGCGCACACGAACAATGCTTGTTGGTAAGTATTTGTGTGTGTTCATTTCATTGAGAATATCTTTTGTACGGAGATTTCCTTGAAAATGGGTTTACGGAGTCCAATTGTGCGTGTTCAAAGTGTTTTTAGACGGTTTGAATTGAACACCAATTTTGACTGGTAAAAGAATTGAAAAACAATATCAACCATTGATTGCGAAATGGACCCCTGCAATTGCACAATATTCCTCAAAAAACCTGTTCACGACTCCGCCGTAAATAAGGGCCTATTTGATAAAACTGAAAACTGAAACTGAATGTTGAAAAATTAAGGACTGAAAGCTGAATGCTGAATTTTTTAAGCTGAAAAACTGTTTGGTAAACATAAAGTATTGAATTTAAAATAATAATAAATTAATTTTAGTTTCAATTATCTCTCAATTTACTAATTGTCACAATATATTTATAATAATGATGGAATGGTGATTGTGGTGGTGGTGATGGAGAGGTGGTAGCGGTGGTGGTGGAGTGTTGGTGATAGTGGTGTAATGGTGGTGGTGGAGTGATGGTGATGTAACGGTGGCAGTGAGTGGAGGTGGTGGTGTAATGGTGGCAGTGGCGGTGGAGTGATGGTGCAATGGTGACAATGAAGGGTGTTGGTAGAGTGATAGTTGTGCAATAGTGGCATTATGGTGGTGGCGGCGGCGACGGTGTGATAGTGGTGGTGGCAGTGTGGATAATGGTGGTGGTGATGGAGTGATAGGGGAGTGGTGGTGAGTGGTGGTGGTGGAGTGGTGGTGATGGTGACAAAGTGGTGGTGGTGATGAGGTGATGGTGGCGAAATGGTGGTGGTGGTGGTGGTGGTGGTGGTGTAATGGTTGTACGAGTGGTGGTGGTGGTGGTGGGAGTGGTTGTGGTGGTGGTATGGTGATTAAATGTAAGCACACAAGAATTCAGCCAGAATCAAGTAGCTCAAAGCTACTTAATTTTTTTTAACTTTTTAGCCTATATTTTACGTAGCACTTAATTTGTTAAGCAATGTATAATGTCGTTATCAAACCTAGGGCTATTTGATAAAACTGAAACTGAATGCTTAAAAATTAAGTACTGAAAAATGAATGTTGAATTTTTTAAGCTGAAAAGCTGTTTGGTAAACATATTAAGTACTGAATTAAAAAAATGATAAATTAATTTAAGTTCCGATTCTCTCTTAATTTACTAATGGTCACAATGTACTTATAATAATGGTGGAATGGTAATTGTGGTGGTGGTGTGTTGGTGGTGATGGAGGGTGGCGGTGGTGTTGGAGTGCTGACGATAGTGGTGTAATGGTGGTGGTGGAGTGATGGTGATGTAACGGTGGCAGTGAGCGGTGGTGGTGTAATGGTGGCGGTGGCGGTGGGGTGATGGTGGAGTGATGGTGATGTAACGGTGGCAGTGAGCGGTGGTGGTGTAATGGTGGCGGTGGCGGTGGGGTGATGGTGTAATGGTGACGGTGAGTGGTGTCGGTGGAGTGATAGTTATGCAAGTTATGCAACGGTGACATTGTGGTGGTGGTGGCGGCGACGGTGTGGTAGTGGTGGTGACGGTGTGGTAATGGTGGTGGTGGTGATGGAATGATATGGGAGTGGTGGAGGTGGAGGAGGAGTGGTGGTGAAGTGGCGGTGGTGGTGGTGGTGGTGATGATGGTGGCGAAGTGGTGGTGGTGGTAGTAGTGGTGATGGTGACGGTGGCAAAGTGGTGGTGGTGGTTGAGTGGTTGTAGGAGCGGTGGTGGTGGTGGGAGTGGTTGTGGTGGTGGTATGGTGATTAAATGCAAGTACACAAGAATTCAGCCAGAATTAAGTAACTCAAAGCTATTTAATTTTTTTCAACTTTTTAGTTTACATTTTAAGTAGCACTTAATTTGTTAAGCAATGTAAAATATCATTATCAAACCTACTGAATCACTTAACACTTAATCGATTCAGTTTTAAGTGCTAAATTTAGGTTATCAAACAAGCCCCTACTGAATCACTTATTATATAATTGATTCAATTTAAAGTGGTGAAATGTGAATATAGGTTATCAAACAAGCCCTAAGTTTCACTCTTCTTCATTATTCTAGACTTGTTGACCACATGTTTTGTTTCAATAAGTCTGCCCGCACAGATTTGTCACGCACAGATGGTGATGTGAGGCCTACTATAGGTTTCACACAAACGATTCGAGTTGTTCGTTAAATTTAAAATATTTTTTCAATGGCCCACGAAAAAACCAACTCAATCCGATACTTATAGGTGATCGATCCAATCAACTATCTTTTCATTTAGGTTTTGGGTGCTCGAGCACCTTTAAGTATTGGACTGACCAAATTGATTTTGTTTTTCGACTTCCCCCTCCTTCAAGTTTCAATATATTGCTGCCAAAGCCAAATTGGCAGAGCTTTTTCTTTCTATACTTGATCCCATTGAACCTTGTTAGTGGATTTTGGACTTTATCTCTGCGCACGATCCTCAATAAATTTTCTCTATTTCTATATTTTTTCATTCATTACCCAAAATCCCAAAACGAACAGGCCCGAGGAACCCTAGAATTCGACATCAATGCCAACTGAAACTAACTCAATCCACCGTAGAACCAATTCCGAAAGGAACAAAAAACCCCACCACCCCTTCCCACCCATAGACGCTTTTGCCGCACCTCCCTCATGAAATCATCGTCGACATACTCTCAAGACTGCCCGTCAAGTCTCTGCTGCGATTCATGTCCGTTTCCAAATCATGGCTTTCTTCGATTTCTTGCTCCAAATTCGTGAAAACCCATCTCAGTGTAGCATCTAAGAGTCGCGATTACACCACCACAGGCTCATTTTGAGCTCTACACATCCCCAATTTAACGTCAAGTCCTGTTCACTTAATTCTCTGTTGAATGAAGAATCGGATAACATGGTTGAACTAGATTATCCAGATAAAGACCCTAATTGCTGCATGATGATTGTGGGTTCCTGTAATGGGTTGGTGTGCATGGGTACTGATTGGGATAGTATATTTATAAGGAGCCCATCTACTGGGCAGTCTAAGAGATTGCCAAGTTTCGGGTTTAGTGAGGAACGTGGTGGTTTTACCATGCGATTTGGGTTTGGTTGTGCCGAGTCTGATTGTGCCTACAACGTGGTAGTGATCTTCTCTGATGATGGTAGTTGGGGTTCATGTGAGACCAGAGTGGAGGTTTATACGTTAAAGACCGATTCGTAGAAGAGGATTGGAGACTTTGCCTATGGTATTCCTACAGATTATACAGGGAAATTTGCAAATGGGTCACTCCAAAAAAAAAAAAAAAAAAAGTTTGAATGTTTGTTATTTATTATTATTATTATTTAATCAGTCTTTTGCTGCTCGGGGAAAACAATTTAGAGGTGTAGTATTTACCAAAAAAATTTGGGGTATAGTTTTTTCACGCAAAAAGTTTCATTTTTTCCACCCTTCTTTTCAAAATTTGTGCAATCCGGCCCGTGAGCCCCCTCGAACTTTGGCCCGCTAGCCCGGCAATTGGGCTAGCCCGTGGACGGGCTTGGGCTTCAACTTAAGAAACACAACCCCGAGCCACAAAAAGAAAAAAGCCCACTTAGCCCAGCCCGCAGGCGGGCTTGGGTAGTGACTTGATGGGCCGGGCCGAGCCAATGATGACCCTTAACTGCAAGGGTTGAATACTCGAGAGATTATGGGTATTGTGTGATTGTGGAAAGATGAGAGAACATGATTTTGTATGGGAGAGTAGAAAAATCTAATTAAAAACGTATAAGGAGAGGCCCTATTTATCGAGTAGAAGAGGTAGGGTTAAAGATAATTAATAGAAATTAATTAAATCCGAAAATAAGAATTAATTTCCATCAAAACTATATCTTGAAGGGTTTGAAAGTGCTGGGGAAGTCAAAATGATCAGATCAGGGAGTTAGGATCGAAGACGACGACTGAAAAGTGTAAGCGCCTTGAATGTTTTGTGCGCAGAAGAAACTGGCGATCGCCACTTCGTTTTTGGAAGTATAGATGTCCGTTAGTGTTGCACTATGATGCACAGACACGGGGATTATAAAAACACGGCAGGGGACACATACATCAAATACACACACATATACAGACCGAGACAAAGAGAGTGAGAGAAAGACGTAGATACTGAGAGAGAGAGAGAGAGAGAGAGAGAGAGAGAGACATACCGAGTGAGAGAGAGAGTGAGAGACGAGAAAGGAGCTGCTGTCGCGTCTTTGAGAAAGGAGAAAGAGGGTTGTCGATCGTGAGAGAAGGAGAGAGGGTTGTCGATAGTTAGAGAGAGGAGAGGAGCTGCAGATTTAGGGTTTTGATATTTTTAATCAGTCAATGTGACCCCGTCGTGTCCCCGTCGGTGTCCTAGCTGTGTCTCACCTGTGTCACCCCATGTCCCAGTCGTATCCCACTCCAAAAATTACATTAAATTATTGAACACGCCACGTGGCGTGTTGGACACATTTCTAGGAGTGTCGGTGCTTTATAGGTGTCGCAACACCTGCTACACTAATGACTTAAAATACTATGTTACCTTCATTAGCAAGAACAAAATACAACAAATGAGAACTTTTCGACGGCATCCTCCCCTAAACAATGACAACAATGAAATAAACTCCAAGCAATACTAACCTTGAATATGGAACCAGTTCCTCCTTCAGCATGTTGATCCAAAGATGGTATTGGACAGTGTCTTTCGAATAACCTCAAATGCTGGCAGCGGTGAGCTTTGTGTACGAGATTTTTAAGCAACTTAACAAGTGAATGGTATCTGGATTGCAAGAAATAATGAATTAGAACCCAAAAAAATAAAAAATAAACACCCGCAGACAATTTATAGAAGGAGAAACTTGAGCTGTACTTCAGACATATAGTAAACAAAAGAGAACTGTGAAATATCCACAAAATGTGAAAATTTACCATCATATCAGGACAACCTGTGTCCATCTAGATCTACAACCACCCTCCAAACCAACCACCCCCCATCCCCCCGGGGACTACGTTCTCCTCACAATTCTAACATCATTTATTTTCACTTCAGCTCTCCATTTTTTTTTTTTAATAAGTCTTCAGCTCTCCATTAAACTTCACGAAAACTAGTAATTTGATACAAAGTCAAACAGCGCCTCTTTTATCCCCAAACTTTCTCGTAAAGACAAGTTCTACGGACATATAGGCTCAATGCTAATTACCTAAGCTAAGTTCCCTTCGTCAGCATTTTGCTTATTATCACAATCAAAACCCCGCTCAAACTAGTGTGAGATATCTGTAGAGCAGCTATACGAAGTTACTGAAAATCCATTTTCATCTCCAATTTACATGCTTTCAGGAAGAACCTTTTCTAAAGCATGATAGACTTTTTTCTGAACACGTTTTCCTCAGCTGGATCTCGAAAATGGACCTCAGCATAGTAATCTCAACTAGACTTTTCATACTGTTCGCATAGCGGTACATACAACAAAAATTAAACTATGATGCTTGTGTACCTAAGTACAAAAGGGATCATTATATTAACGAAAATACACCACAAGACTTACACCACCAATAATAGCACTCCAGGAAAACTAATTTCTGATAAAATCAACATACAGGTACATCCACGCATCAAGTGTATATTGAAGCTATTCCTCTACTTACAGGCAATTGCAGTTTGTGAGACAACAATTACTGCTGTGGTAGCATGGCTGTGACAAAGAATCAATATTGCCATCAGAAAATCCTCAAAAAGAACATTAGCACCAGAGGCATTGAGTCTCAAAGAATTCAACACATCACAAGAACGTTAAGGTTACATGACTCCTTTCACGAAAAGGAAGAGAGAAATATCTGCAACACTAGACAATATCGAAAGTTAAATTCAGCCTATATGTCCAGGGAACAAACCCTAGAAGTGAAATAATACAAAAAGAATAGAAATTTTTCATTCCACACATCAAAGATGTATGATCCACAACATCTCCACTGCTAAAATAATTTCAAATTTCAATGAGAAATAGCATGTCTATAAATAAGTTCAGCAAAAATGGAAAAAGAAGATGCTAATCCCAGAGAGAGACAAGCTACATGCACATCATGTGGGAACTAAGTGGTAGAAGAGGATACGGTTTTTAGGTAAAACTGTCGCAGAACATTTCTCCCTATAAAATATGGACTGCCTACCAATATGACCTTCTCTGCTGATATACTAGAGTTTTTGTAGAAACAAACAGCAAGAGCACTGAAATGGCATCTGCAGATAGACCAATGAAGAAAAATATTAGCATTTGAAGTGGGGTGAGGGTCAAATGATTATCTTTATTTCTTTGATCAATAAAGGGGCACAAGAAAGCTTTACAAGCCTTGTAAAAATATTACTCTAGTAATTTCACGTCACTAATCTACTTTCCCCACTACAACTATGGAATGTACTGTACAAAAATTGCTTGTCAAGTTAGAGACTTTACTTTCCCATCAAGAGGTCTTTCAACCACTAGAGCCACTTGTGTTTTCTATTTGTCGTCAGTAGTCAATAAACCTACTCCACACAACACTTCTTTCTCAAGTTAGCATCTTTACTTTTTGCTCAACGAGACCAGTTATCTTTTCGCAACCAAGAGCAACTTATGCCTCCCAAATTGTGGTCAGTAGTCTATATAGCTACTAGGAACCACAATTGTTCTTCGTCTTACCCTACCGTCGAGTTAGAATCTTAACTTTCCCATCAAACGGCCAGTAGTCTTTCACCCACTAGGAATCACTAATGTATTTTATTTGTAGTCTGTAGTCTATATACCTATTAGTAACCACACTTTTGTCTCGAGTTAGGACTTTACTTCCTGCTCAATGAGGCCAGTTATATTTTCGTAACCATGAGCCACTTATTCTTTCCAAATTGTGGTCAGTAGTCTCTATACACCAATTAAGAACTACAATTGTTCTTCGCCTTTCTTTGTCAAGTGAATACTGTGAAAATTGTAGAGAGAGAAAGAGGCGTAGAATTGAACACTCAAAATTAGGGTTATTTCCCATTGACGTGAAGTATATACAACAAACTAAACTAATTACTCTACGGTCCTAGAGAATGAACTAATTACACAACACAACTAATAAACTAATTACAAATAAACCCATAATCTAACAGTCCCCCTCAAGTTGGTGCGAAGATATCTATCAAGCCCAACTTGAACACAATGGGGTGAAAACTCTTGCTGCTAAGCCCTTTTGTGAATATGTCAGCCAACTGATCCTCAGACCTCACAAAAGGCATACATATCAAACCCTCGCTCAGTTTCTCCTTGATGAAGTGTCTGTCAATCTCAATATGCTTCGTTCTGTCATGTTGAACAGGATTATGAGCAATATTTATAGCAGCTTTATTGTCACAATAGAGTTTCATAGGACCATTGTCAGAAAAACCCAAATCATGTAACAAAATTTGGAGCCACAAGAGCTCGCAAACACCATGAGCCATAGCTCTATATTCAGCTTCTGCGCTAGACCTAGCGACCACTGATTGCTTCTTACTTCGCCAAGTAATCAAATTTCCCCCAAGAAAAGTACAGTAGCCAGAAGTAGAACGTCTATCATCCACAGAGCCGGCCCAGTCAGCATCAGTGAATGCCTCCAATCGCAGGTGATCATGATTAGAGAACAGAATTCCTTTCCCTGGAGCTGATTTGAGATACCTCAAAATACGATAAACTGCATCAAGATGTGAGGTACGAGGATCATGCATAAACTGACTAACAACGCCCACTGCATATGTAACATCAGGTCTGGTGTGAGCTAAGTATATTAATCGACCCACAAGTCGTTGACACCTCTCCTTATCAGTACGCTCCCCTATTTCTCCACTAAGATGATGATTCGCCTCAATAGGAGAATTTGCAGGTCTACAACCCAACATACCTGTTTCTTCTAAAAGATCAAGTATATACTGCCGTTGGGAAATAAAAATACCCCTATCAGACCTTGCCACTTCCATTCCAAGAAAGTATCTCATTGATCCCAAATCCTTAATCTCGAATTCTTGGGCTAGACGAGACTTAAGGTTATGAATCTCATTCACATCATTACCTGTCATTATTATATCATCAACATAAACAATAAGGACGGCAATCTTACCAGCACCTCTCTTGATGAACATAGTATGATCTGCATGGCTCTGCTTGTATCCAAAACTCAACATAACCTTTGAAAATCTACCAAACCAAGCTCTAGGTGACTGCTTCAATCCATAAAGCGTCTTCCTCAATCTACACACCTTTCCCTCACTCGTAGGGGAAGAGAAACCCGGTGGTATATCCATATACACTTCCTCCTCTAAATCACCATGGAGAAATGCATTTTTCACATCAAACTGTTGAAGAGGCCAATTCAAATTGGCAGCACAAGAAAGGAGAGCTCGTACAGAGTTCATCTTCGCTACAGGAGCAAATGTCTCATCGTAGTCAATACCATAGGTTTGAGTAAAACCCCTAGCAACAAGTCTCGCCTTATATCTCTCAACTGAACCATCAGCATTCTGCTTAATAGTAAACACCCACTTGCAACCCACTGACTTCTTTCCTCCTGGAAGTGATACTAACTCCCAGGTGCCATTTTTTTTCAAAGCTGTCATCTCCCCTACCATAGCTTCTTTCCACTTAGGTATCCCGAAAGCATCCTGCCAAGTCTGTGGAATAGATAAAGAAGAAAGAGACGACAAAAAAGCATGATACGAAGGAGATAAACGATCATAAGAGACAAACTCAGAGATGGGATGTTGAGTACATGACCTAACACCTTTTCGAAGAGCAATAGGAAGATTATCAGAATCACTAACAGGAGATTCAATGGGAGAAGATTCATTACCAGATGAGTCAATTGAGGGTCCGGAACTGGAGCAGGCGACTGTAATTGACAAGGTGGCATCACACATGAGGACCTTTCATTTTTCCGTCTAGTTCTAGTGTAGACCTTCAAGTTAGACCCTTGCAGCCGTTGTGGTAATTCCTCGATGTCATCACCAATGTCATGTGTAGCTCTTTCGGCAGATATTGGTTCAGATTTTTCCTTCTCCCCCTCACCATGATTATAAAAAGTAAGTATCTCTTCCTCCCTCATCTCTTCTTGATGATGCTCCCCCTGAAGAGATGGAGTGGAGGGAGAGTAAAAAGACTCTTTTTCCCAAAATGTGACATCCATAGAGACAAAAAACTTCCTAGAGTGAGGATCATAACATTTATAACCCTTCTGGGTAGGAGAGTACCCAATGAAAATACATTTATGGGCATTAGGACCTAACTTGCCACCAAAAGGGTGAGGGACATGAACAAAACACACACAACCAAAGACTCTCGGAGGAAGAGTTGTGATACGAAAACTACCAGGGAGACACTCAATTGGAGTTTTGAAGTGGAGAACACTGGATGGCATACGATTGATAAGGTAAGTTGCTGTCAAAATCGCTTCTCCCCATAAATATTTGGGAACATTCATGGTGAACAAAAGAAAGCGGGCAACCTCAGCAAGATGACGATTTTTGCATTCAGCAACTCCATTTTGTTGTGGAGTGTCAACACAAGTCGTTTGAAAAAGAATGCCATTTACATCCAGAAAGGCCCTAAAATTTCTATCGATATACTCAGTGCCATTGTCACTACGAAGAATTTTGATATTCGCATCAAATTGGGTGCGCACCATCGCATGAAAAGATTTAAAACAAGAAAAGACTTCACTTTTTTACTTAAGTAAATACACCCAAGTAACACTAGAATAACAATCAATAAAAGTGACAAACCACCGATAACCCTTAAGAGATGTAACTGGGGAAGGACCCCAAACATCAGAATGAATAACCATAAAAGGAGAAGCACTCCGTTTATTAATAGGTGCATAAAAGGAACGTTTATGTTTTCCAAGCTCACAGGCTTCACAAAAAAACTGACTCCGAGAACAATGTTTAATTAAATGAGGAAACATTTTCTCTAAAATCCCAAAAGAGGGATGACCCAATCTACGGTGCCAGTGATGTAATATAGAAAGAGCTGAACTCATATCTGTTTGCTGAGCGAGACCACATGACATGGGTGAATAAGAGGGACAAGCTGCAGACTCCAAAAAATAGAGGCCACCATATGCTTTACCACTGCCAATCACTTTCCCTGTATCCAGTTCCT
The DNA here is from genome assembly GCA_019656275.1 of Rhododendron kiyosumense. Lineage (NCBI taxonomy): Eukaryota > Viridiplantae > Streptophyta > Magnoliopsida > Ericales > Ericaceae > Rhododendron > Rhododendron kiyosumense. Next base: position 4,769,802 of record BPLS01000707.1, read on the forward strand.
AAAAAACACAATGTGTAGGAAAGAACGTCACTGAGCAATTTAAGGAATGAGTAAGACTACTAACAGAGAGAAGGTTAGTAGAAAAATTTGGAACATGAAGAACTGAAGAAAGGGAAATGGTTGGAGAGTAGCGAATGGAACCTTTCCCTGAAATAGGGGATAGAGATCCATATGCGACTCTAACTTTATCCTTACCAGAACATGTAGAGTATGAGTCAAAAAAAGATGAACAACCTGTCATATGATCCGTAGCACCCGAATCTATTATCCAAGGAAGAGAAGAGGAGGCAGAAGATGCACTAGGTTGGAAACCTGTGTGAGCAAAAGAGGTAGTGGAAGTAGAAGCTATGGAAGACAGAGTGTCAAGCTTAGTCATTAGGCGCCTGAGAGTTTGTAACTCCCTTTGAGAAAGAGCACCGACCGGAACATTCTTGAGATACTTCTCCATACCAACAGAAAACTAGTAAAATAAATACCAGACAGTATACCAACCTCCAAACGAAGCCCAATTGATTTTGTGATACCAAATAATGGTCAACCACAGTCAATTAGCTGAGAATATGAGACTTGAGTCAAGTCAGCACCAATTCAACTTACTACACCCAGTCAACTCAGTTAAATCAGTGATGTTAAACCAAATTCAGCCAACTTTGTGAACAAACAGCCTCAACAGTGCAGAATAAAAGCAAAAAACTGTCCCAGCAGTACCAAACAATAACAAACAGCTCCAAGAACAGGGTCTAAACAGTCTGTAGTAGAGCAGATTAATGCAAAATACTTCTGATTATCAAACAGTTGCAGAAAACAGTTCAACGGAGCTTTATAAGATGTCAAACAGTACACAAGCACAGATTGGGTCTGAAAAAAACGTTGAATAGGCAGACCCAGTCCAAACAAGTGTAAACAATAGTCGCCGGAGGTTGATAGGGGCAAAAAAAAAATGAATAGGCCACGGAACAATCAGAAAGTCACGAATGCACGAGAATCAGCCACCACGAAGGTCGCTGGAGGCTCGGTGGTGTCCGGCAAGGTTTGCCGGTCCCTGGGTGATGGTCGCTGACAGTGTTAAGCACTGGTCGAAGACCACAAAAAGCTGTCGGATGCTCAGTCAACAGAAAAGGCCTGAACACGTACTGTATGTGGGTACCCAGTGGATTTCGTAAGCATACAGAAGTTGTCGGAGCTGCACGGCATAGGACGGTGGTCGTCGGAGATCGTACAGCGTCCGAAAGAGATCGTCAGAGGCAGACGCTTATTGACGCTGATTTTCCAAAAAACAGACCCAGACCTGTCGGATGTTGTGCAGTGTCATGGGAGGCAATAGAAGCAGATACGAAACCTGGTCAGAGGTCGACGAGGATCAAGAAGGGTGACGACGTGGTTATACCCAGGTAAATCGTGTGCTTTGATACCAAGTTAAAGCATCCAACTCCAAACCAATTGGCAAAGAGTGGAGAGGCTGCCCAGACTCATATACTAGTTTTGGAGGAGATAATTAACCAATGTGGGACAAATCCCAACACTCCCCCGCACGTGCGACCCCTGACTCGCACGTGGAGAGGTAAACAAAGGATCCGGAACACACGGATCACAATGAAATAAAGTGCAACTATGGCACAAACAAAGGGGAAAAGCCTCCGAAAACCTGGCTCTGATACCATGTGAAAATTGCAGAGAGAGAGAAAGAGGCGTAGAATTGAACACTCAATTAGGGTTATTTCCCATTGACGTGAAGTATATACAACAAACTAAACTAATTACTCTACGGTCCTAGAGAATGAACTAATTACACAATAGAACAACTAATAAACTAATTACAAATAAACCCATAATCTAACAAATAAATACCTTTGCTTTTGTGGTAACAGAACAAAATACAAGAAAAAGGGAATAAGAGTAATCAAGGACTTACTTCTTTTCTCATGGAGCTATCAGCAAGCATTGAGCAAACGGAAAGCTTTGAAAGATTTTACACAAATCATTTCACTGTTGTCATCATGATTAGTCCCATCTTCAGCTGAGTCATTATCCTGAATGCCAAATAGATCCATAAGCCATCTAGACCAGTTCCCAACCTACCAGCCAGAAAACCAAAGAAAGACCCCATATGGAGAAGTAGTAACTTTTGGTCATTGATATGTAGTTCAAATAAGTCTTGCAGGTTGGAGATTGGTCAGAAGTCAAAATATGATATGCACCAAAAAAAATAGAAAAGTTATTCTCTTCTAAAATACGATCGCAGTAGGACGCTATTCGAACCACCATCGGATCTGCCCAAATCTATAGATTTTGCAGAGCCTCCAAGAACCTCTCGATATCAAAGACCTAATAGAATTAGATGAACCTCATATGGATTTCAAGATTCTTAAGAGAATGTAGGGAGAGTGTCAGTGTCCGACAAGTGTCCAACACTAGTGTGTGACCTCCAACAAAGTGTCTGTGCTCATATTTGTTCTGTACTTTATGTGCAACAGTTCTCATATTAGTTATGTTAGAGTCAACCCTTTACAAAGATTTTCAATTGCAAACTAATTTGCAACAATATCTCAGGCTCACTATTATTACTAATATAATATAATCATTATTATTATTGTTGGCATTGTCGCCATCATTCCCCCACTTTTTTTACAAACTTATTCCCAACAATATCTCAGCCAGATTATATCACTACCATTGAACTTTAGTCGTATACTGACTTATGTTAATGGAATTACTTTTTTTTCCTCCCTACTTTTCCATGACTAAGTGAAGTTAAAAAGGGCGAACGATACAACCATTCAAAGAAAATCCCTTGAAGCAACGGAACTTAAACCACTATTCCTTGCTGGCTGGAAAGCGTTATTGGACGGTATGGGCCTCTAATGAAGAAATCCAATACTTAAAACTTCTTCAGTCATGATACTCAATAGTCAATCCCAAGGCGGCTCTACCATCAAATGAGGGGGTTCAAGCGAACCCCTTGGGTTCGACAAATTTACTAAAATTTTCTACTTTTTATACGTACCATCTCAGGATTAGAAATGAAACGGTTCGTGAGATGGTAGGTGTAACACCTATAGAGGAGAAGTTCAGGGAAAATAGGCTAAAGTGGTTCGGGCACTTTCTATCGTGGACCAGGAGATGCAGTAGTTAAGAGAGCGGATAGAATAGCTTTGGGTAGCAATGCTATGAGTGGTAGACCTAAATTGACATTAGATGCTTTTGTGCGCAAAGATGAGTATAATGGGTTTGTATGAACAAGTGGCCCTTGACAGAGCTCAATGGAGGAAAATGATTCATGTAGCCGACCCCAAGTGACTGGGACATAAGGCTCGGTTTGCTTTGCTTTGCTTTTATATCTAGTTTGATCTTTTCTCTAATACTCTCAGTCAATAGTAATAAATGAAAAGTTAAATTTTTGTGAGTCAATAGATGGTATAACTCGACACAACAAAATAAATTAGGCTTAATAAATTATCAACTTAAACAAAAGTTTTTTTTTTTTGTCAAAATTTGTCTTTACAAATTTTTTTTATACATTTTGTCGAACTAGAATCCTAGAACCACCCACCTAGCACGAGGGGGGAGCAGGCTAACAGCTCATCATCCTAACCACACTCATTCAACCAATTCCAAGGCTGAGTCGGTTCCTGCTTCCAGTGATAAAATTCCACCTGTCACAAGAGATAATAGTAACGTCGAATATCTAAGGCTAGAGTTGTTTTTCAGGCAGCTATTAATTCGCAAGCTTTAACAGGCAAAGTGAAGTAGAATACTCAAGTCCAGAGGTATTTTTCCCACAGCGTTCACTTCCTTTCTCGAGTTGCAACGGGGTCCTGCAGACCTTGCCTCCCTCATGCGACGAATAGAGCAGTGGGCTCCAACGCTGCTACTTCCCTCTGTGCGGATGATGCTTCCTCTCTGACTCAATAAAACCACACTCAATTTGTCATCATGATGAAAGCACAGTGAGTCAGCCATTAATTCCCAAACTATTCTAGATGGAGAGAGAATACTGAACTCGGAAACTAAATCCCAGAGTTGTTTAAATACAGCTATTAATATCAACACATTCATGTCAAATGCTATTGCGATTCATTCTACTCCATGATAGCCATAGGTCAGTCACCATGACAGGATTAATGCTACCGACCACCTATGAGAACAAGAGATTCATGTTGGAGGCAAATATTTGCACCCTAAGAAAAAAAGAGTGAACTCTGTTGTCCTGAAACAAAACTTTTTGCTCAAAGCTTAACAAGTGAGTTGACATGTGGAATGTCTTACAAAAATTTTAGAGACTTATGCCTTGCTCGGTTCCCTTTTTGAAAAAAAATTCCCAAACTCAAAAAATACTCATTACTCCTACTTTCAATCATTACTCTCCACTCATTACCCCTATCTCCAATCATTATTCTCATCTCTCTCTCTCTCTCTCGCTCTCTCTCTCTCTCTCTCTCTCTCTCTCTCTCTCTCTCTCTCTCCACTCATTACTCCTACTTCCACTCATTGCTCTCATTTTCTCAAAAATTTCTCAAAAACTCATCCAAACACAGCATTAAAAACTCTAGCGTCTGAGTAAATGTTGAGAATGTATTCTTAACGAGAAATAATTTTAATCCATCTGCTGAGATTAAAAAAAAAATGTTATTTAAACTTCTCGTTCCATTCAGACACGATTTGCCAAGTCTTATAAATGTTGACAACCTGACCAAAGGAAAAACTTAATTAACGGGGTTTTATAAGCAACTCACCCCCATGATGGTGGCAACTAGAAGAATGATTCCTGTAACCCAAGCTAGGGTCTGCCTAACCAACAGTACTTCTGCCACATCCTTTGAATTTGGCAAGCCTGTTGTTTCCTCCAGCCAACGAGCAGAGGGCTGAGAAGTGAACATAACATTCAACACTGTTTCTGACTCTTGAGAAGGTGTTCCATTAGATAAGATGCAATGTTCTAAAAAGCGCTTGGCGCTAGGCGGGTGGCTGACCACCTTCAAGCTTCGAGACCTATTAATCGGCCATTAATCGCCTTTTAGCAATTAGTCTTTTTTTTTTTTTTTATAAATATTCTACAACCTCCCTACCATCAATAATCACAGTTTTTCTAGTTGATGTGATATATCTTCTCTACCATCAATACTTACTACTTACTACATGTCTACCGGTCTACACGGCTACGGCCTACACCAAACGGTCCAAACCATAAATTTACAATACTACACTATTCTACTACTCAGACTCAAGTGTTAAATTTTGTCAAAAAAAAATACTACTCACTACAGAGAGGGGGATTAAGAAATTACAGAGATAGAGAGAGAGAGAAATTACACAGAGAGAGGGGAATCAAGAGAGGGATCGAGAGTTACAGCAGTCAGCAATGAGGCACAGTGGTGGTGAATGGTGATGAAAGGCATCAGCGATGACTAGCGTCGGCGATGACTAGCGTCGGCGATGACTGGCGTCGGCAGTCGGCGATGACTGGGTTTCTTCCCAGACCCAGATCGATGAGAGGCTAATCGAATGAGAGCCCTAACACAGTAATTTGAAGCCCTAAATAACCTGGTATGAGTATAACAGTTACCCCCCTTCGTTTTCTAAAAATTCAGATTTACCTAGCCTAATCGCCCATTAGCTGATTAATCGCCCATGAACCGATTAATCGCCTATTGCCGCCAAGACGCCGACCTATTAAGCGGCGATTAATCGACGCCAAAGTCCAATTAATCTTCAAGCAGCCTAATTCAACCTTTAAGCCATTAATCTCATCGGTCAGCCCCGATTTCCAATTAATCGCCCATTAACCGGCAATTAATCCCGCCTTTTAGAACACTGATAAGATGACTCCAACAACTTTTCGTACTCAACCAATACATGCAGTTGGATTAACAATGAGACAGGATGCATATATTTACAAAGAATGAACTTAAAAATCATAAAATGTTCAAAAGGTTGCACACAAATATTCGTAAGGGACTCCAAATAATACCAGTTGTTAACACAGGGTATTACTCAGGTGCAATATATTTCAAGAGGTAAGGGCTCATGTCGAAAGGACTCCTCTAAAATTTAGTTTAATATCAGTGTTGTAACTCGACACTTGAATAAGGGTCCAGCATGTGTAGTTGGACATTTCAAGCATCTGTAGTACTCCGATTTTGAATACAACAACATATATAGCTTGCATATAAAGAACGCAAGGCTCTGTGCCTTCTTGTACCCACCATTTTGCCCAAAAATCTAAATACATCAAGGACTCTGATTACTGGGTTGTGTCTCAGTGTCCTTGGGTGGGAGTCAGATGAATATGACAGACCCGACCCACTCAGTCCATGTAACATAGGCCAAGGACTAAGGCTAAAAACCAGTTACACCTTTACGCAGTCCACGTTAATAACTTACTGTTAGCATGTACAGAGAAGCAATACACACTCACATATAGCCTAAACTGTCAGTACAAAACTTCTGAAAATTCGCTGTGGGAATACGTACTAGTTGTGCAGCTAAAGATCAAGTCAAAGTTTCACGAACCATGTAGAAAACAGACCTTCGTACACGGATTGTAAGGAGTTGAATATCTTTGCAACTGAAGTAAAGAGTAACTCCACTCTTTGATGGTAACACCTTCAGTTCCATACCCCTCTTGCAGAACCTACAAATGTACTCAATAGAATGATGAATGAAGCAATATTACTAACTAAACAGAAGAGACATCTTTAACACTCCAGGGTACTTCTCTGGGTTTCGAGCTTAGTACCTTTTACCCAGTTCACGTTAATAACTTACTGTTAGCATGTACAGAGAAGTAATACACACTCATATATAGCCTAAACTGTCGGCACAAAACTTCTGAAAATTCTCTGTGGGAATACGTACTAGTTGTGCAGCTAAAGATCAAGTCAAAGTTTCACGAACCATGTAGAAAACTGACCTTCATACACGGATTGTAAGGAGTGGAATATCTTTGCAACCGAAGTAAAGAGTAACTCCACTCCTTGCGGGTAACACCTTCAGTTCCATACCCCTCTTCAAGAACCTACAAATGTACTCATTAGAATGATGAATGAAGCAATATTACTAAATAGACAGAAGAGACATCTTTAACACTCCAGGGTACTTCTCTGGGTTTCGAGCTTAGTAGAAGGGAGCTTCTAATTTTTTTCAAAGTGCCTTTCTCTTCATATCAAGTAACTCAATGGGTTGCCCATCATACGTCAAATCATCTTGAACATGAAGTGGCCTCTTAGTCAATCACATTGGACGGACTATGCACATAATTCCTCAACATCGATACATGAAAAACATTTTGAACCCGAGCAAAACTAGGCGGCAACACCAAACGATAAGCCACCTCACCAATCCTCTCCAAAACCTTAAAATGACCAATATAGCAAGGACTCAACTTGCCCTTTTTGCCAAACCAAATAACACCTTTCCAAGGGGACACCTTAAGAAACACCATCTCCTATTGCAAACTCCAATCCATCCTGCGATTATCCACAGAACTTTTTTGTCTACTCTGAACAGATGCAAACCTTTCCCGAATAGTATTTTTTTTTATTTGTATCCTCCACCAAGTCAGGTCCCATAAGTTGCCTTTCTCCAACCTCATGCCAACAGATAGGGAATCTATACTTCTACCCATACAAAACCACGAATGGGGGCAACTCCCAACCTTGAATGATAGCTATTATTATATGCAAATTCCATCAACAGAAACTGATCATCCCAATTTCCTTTTCCCTCAGAGGTACATGCTCTCCATGAATCATCCAACCTTTGTATAGACCTCTCAGATCATCAGTTTACAGGTGGTAAGCCAAGCTAAAAAGTATGCGAGTACCCATCACTGCCCGTAAGGCATCCCAAAATTTAGCTATAGAATGAGGATCACGGTATGACACAATTGATACAGGTGCACCAAGGAGTCTAACATTCCTCCTAACACACAACCCCACCAAACGATCCAATGTATATGTCATCTTAATAGCAACAAAATGCGTTGACTTAGTGAGCCGATCAACTACAACCTCCAACTCGACATTCATGTAACCATTCTATCTCTCTACAACCCATATCAGTCACATCAAGAAAAAAATTTAAAAAAATGTAAGTAGTTATTAGGAACTCCGAAAAGAATCATGTCTCCTTAAGATTGAACATCTCGAATATCCAAGAACTCCAAAATTTTGCCAACCATTCAATAGTTACTGCCTCATTATGTCCAAACATTAATACATCCAAGTGCATCGATCTAATCTAGTTCCAAGTGGACCACCAATTCTTAGAATCCCCACTCATGTCGCATGAGAAAAAGAAATCCAAACCTCCAACTTGAATTCTTTTTTAACCTCCTATAATTTTAAATATTTAACTAGCCTCTAAAACAATATCAAATCAATCACATGATCAATTCTTAGGGTTCCTCCAAACTCTGACACAGACAAAAAAAAAAAATACATTATCCACATCCAGTATAGCATACCCCAGACACTTCCAAAATAACCACTGTATATATGTTGCACCGAAGAAATTACAGCTCTAAGAAAAATGTTAAACAAAACAAACACCAAATCCACAAAATTGCGGACATCCTAATCCTTGAAGATATAGCCATCAAGCTCCATCAACAACGGAATCAAATGTCTGAAAATTCATCGCATTCTCTTCTGGTTCCCTTAGTAAAGTGATACTTCCATGTCCAACTTTCACATTTCTAGATATGAAATATAACTATCTCTTCCACATCCGACTCGATAACAGTTAAGCTCCACAAGTACAGATAAGTCTTCATGATATCTTACTGCATTCCATCGCTACAAACCAAAAGAAATACTTCCACACAAATCTCCCTGATATTATGGTCCAACTTTGCCTAAGAGGAACAAACTTAACACTAACAATAAAGATAATCTACCATATTGTCTATCAAGGATAGAATGAGTAGTCATGAAAAGAATCGATATAATAACAGCTCAAACCCAAGTAAGCCAAGTTCTAAAGATTGATCTTCAATAATTAACTACTACAATCCCCTCATTCACAAAAATCCAAAGTCTACTAATGAACTCCTTAGACCTCAAAGCTTCTAATATTTAATATAGTATCACAAGTCTTAGGGCCCAACAGATCACCTCTTGTTATGCTACGCATCACACACCCATACCCTCCAAACAGTTTGGTTGAAACATTCTCAAATCAGTCTTCACAATAGTCCAACAAATGTCAAAGCCTGAATTAATTTTTAGGTAACAACACGCCTCGCAATTATCATTATCAATTCCACATATCCAAATTAAAAGAGCTGCAAAACCAGAATTCTTCAATAAATGCAATCTAATCTTATCACCTCAACCAAAGTTTATTGCTAAACGGAATCTCATTCCAACGAATCTAAAAAGAAAGGAAAAAAAGTCAAGGGGCATCATATACTAATCTACAGTCTCGTTAATTTCTCAACCCAGTAGTGTCTTCAAAACTAATTCTCAAACTAATAGCCCCTAGTCTCACTTCCTATTACAACACATAATACACATCATTACCTGAAAATCCTTAAATTAACCTCGCATCTGGAAGACTAATTCCATGCACTAACTCAAAATTCAACTTCATACAATCCAGCATTAATTTCTCTTCTCTTCTTCTTTTTTTTTTTGGTTGAACAAAATCACATGTCTAAATCATCCCTAAAAGTAAGAGTTTAAACCTTTAGCAGTGAAAAAATAAAGAACTCCAAAACTACTAATGATCAAGTCGGTAATACTCCATATTTACCTCAACGGCACAATAACAACTTTAATCCCATAAGTTTACCCAATCAAATTTTCTCTTTCCTGACCTTCCCATAATTTCACGATAGCAATACCGTAATGCATTAAACTGTCAAATCATCACCGGCGCACTCCATAACTTTACAGCATGACAATAAACCTCCCATATTATTTTGCAAACATCCTGATATAGCCATAGGCCCATAGCCTATTGCATGACCACCACCAAACAAGCGGTCATAACCTCATCAAAACCTTTCCATTGGCAAGCTCTTGAAACTAAACTACTACTACTACAATTAGACATACCCACAACTTCAAGAATCAACTACTCCCACTTTATATTCACCTAGATCGTCAGAGTTTTTTTTTTAAAAGGGATTGAAACAATGAAACATTGGAATCCTCACCATTCTTGCCACTATTCAACTCCTATTAAAACATCAACAAATTCATTGGGTATGGCCTTAGATAAACATAATTATTAACCCCTCCTAATAGAACAAAATCAAATCTCTACTAGGATCTCAAGCATAAGAATGAAGGACCAATCAAACAACAACAATTCAAGAATAATTGGGATGTACCGAGTATTACAAGTAGGAAACTCGTGACACACCCTCACACAACTAAACTAGCTCATCCTAAATATCAAATTGAAGCAATCCTCTAAGTTAGTCAATCTCCAAATACACTACCACCAATACTAATTGTTCAGATTCAATAGCATCATACTCCAACTTCATTACGCCACCAGCATGCTTGTAAAATAAGTGTGGTGATCCAAATAACGAATGAAATCACATATACCACATTCTCCTCCAATACCCTATCTAAAGTCTACGGAAAAATAATGTTCCCACTGAATGGCTATTATCTCCTGTTTACACCCAATTTTGGCCAAAATTTAGAAACAAGGGTTAACTAAAAATTGATGGTTAGAAGGCCCATTATTTCTCATCCTTGGAGGAGTTCATACAATGGGCCTCCCATTATTGGACCGGGTTAAAATACAAGTGGGGAATCAGTGGGCCACACCAAAAATTCATGGGTAAGGATCAGATTAAGGCCCAAGAAATTTCATTAATAGGAGCCCAATCCAAACTCGTTTCGGGCCTGATTTTCCCCAATTCATGTGAAGGTCTGAAATGGACTTCCTAGGGACTAAGGCCCAGGAGCTTTACTTTACAGGCTTGGCCCTGGCTGTGGGCTTTATAGTAGTTCCAAATCAGTTAAAGACCTCCTTCCAGGCCCAAGATAAGAAGGCCTGAACATTTAGTGGCCCAGTTTCACATTCCATGTCCTTCCGTGTTCTAGAATATACATGAACCAGCCAGAGCGCGGTGCATGGGAATACGGTGGAGTAGAGGACATGGGATAATAACTTTGTGACCTAGGGTAGATGTGTACATCAAGTGGACTTTCTTGGAACACAAGCAGCTCAAGGCCTTTCTTCAAGATGAAGAAAGGCCAAGGGCACTTGGCATGCATGCAAGCTGCCAACGCAAGCAGCTCAATCAGGCCAAGGACACATGGCATCCATGCAAGATGCTACTGCAAGCAACTTAAGGCCTTTCTTCAAGATGAAGAAAGGCCAGAGGTACTTGGCATGCATGCAAGCTGCCAACACAAGCAGCTTGCAAGCAGCTCAACAGGACTTAATGGCCATTGATGAGCACGAAGGAGTACAAGTCCCAACAAAACTTTCTGCTTTAAATTTTTGCATATTTGGACATTTGGAATAGCAAATGGGCCCCCGGAAGCACCTTAAGGGCCAATGGAGTGGCCGAAAGGCCTAGATATTCTGCAACACCTGAAATTCCTTTTGCTTTTAACAGTTTTTATGCAGGAAAGGAGGCTTTTTCAGGCCTCAACCAATTTCTTGGAAGGGGGAGCAAGGTTTGGACAGGTGGCAGCTTCCCATTAGAGCATTTAAAAGCAGCTTAATCAACTCAAGGCCTGGGACCTCTGGCTATAAATATCAGAATTGAAGGCCTTGGCAAAGGTCCCTACACCATCAAGCCCTGCGCTTACTAAATTTATCTGTCATTTACTTTCCAGCAAAGTATTATATTTCCTTTCAATCTAGCCCAGCCTAGATCTTATCATTTATTTCCTCGTACCCAAGCTTTGTTAAGCTTATTAATGAAGTTTGTTTGTTCCTTCTTTATCTTTCAGTCCTTGCATTTTCGTTTCCCATTTTCTTATACCGGTTAGGAAATTTTAAGTCCTTCGTTCAAGGCAAACAATGAACCGTATACGGTCATACCCCCTTTGGCCATACATAATCTGCTTAGCACGAAGTCAGATTTTGAGGCACAAAGGCCTTAAAAACAGTTTGGACTGCGACTCTGTCCTGGCACCCCCAAAACTCTAGCCATTTTGGTTTTTGCACTTTTTGTGGAAAACATCTCCATAATATTATGCAGTACCGATCCACATCAAACAACAAACTTCTTACAAATGGCAATAGAACTCTGGGGACCCAGACCTCCACTAAATGAACATGACAAAAATGAATGCAAAAGTAATATTTTGTTTTTCAAACCAAGGCTTTGATACAACAATTGTCACACCCCAAAAAAGGTAGTGACCGGCCATGAACCACAAGACCCATACTCGTAGAACATGTAGCCCAAAAAGATATTTATAAATGACCGAAAATGTTTTTATACGAAGAACTCAAACCAACTGGATCTAGTCAAAAGCACGGGGCACAAACATCCCATGAACCAAACAATATCAACGAATCACCAATAATAAAAAGACCCAAATATCTGACAAAATTTTTCAATTGCAGAAGCGATAAATAAAATACTAAATTATGATGAGACACCCTAAAGATGTCAACCAAAAGAAATCCCCGAGATGCTGCCAGAGTCCTTGCCAAACTCCCTAACTTACCTGTTGACGAGCTCAGTGAATGGCAAAACATGTATATTAAAATAAAGTTCAAAAATAGGGATCAAAATAATTTACCATGTCAATATAAATTTGGAATATGCAGTGTACTTCAAAATATAAACCAACCCAATGAACAATTTAACCAATAAAACTTAAGGGTGATCACAATACAATATCCAACCACAATGGGGAACCACAACCAATACCAAACAATACTAAATGCCATTGAACAAATATCTTAAAATTGGATCCAATAACGAATCTTACAGTCACCAGATGTAGGCAACCTGTGGAACTTTTCCTTAAGAACAATCCGATCAAAATCAACCGTTGAACATTAGAGTCACCGGCCTAACTCGTGTCTCTTCTCTAATGGCTAGAGTCACCCTCACTCAGAGGATTAATTTCCTTGGAATTTCCAAAATATGTTCCCAATAATATCCACATAGTTCTCCCTAAAAGGTGATCAGAATACCACAAGATTTCACTAAATGTTTACCGAATGCCAATTTATATAGCAAATTGTAAACAGTTATCGATTTCCGAATAACAATCATATAGATTTTCAAGTGAATAGTTTTAAGGGACACAGGAAACCTTTGAAGTACATAACATGCTTAACCACTTACCTAGGTCCACAAGTAATGCAATCAAACAACACAAAAAGAGGCTAACCTGTACAAATAACAATACACGAATGACTATCTATTCAAATATACATTGTCAATACCAAATGCGATTTACTATAAAAATGAAATAAAAACAAAGCCTAATCCTAATTAACAACCATCAGTAACCACAAAAACTACAAAACCCAAATTCCATGCCACAATCCACCTGCACACACCACTATTTTTATCTTCTGATCATAAACAACCTTTTCCACTTCAACCCAAATACAAGTATTATAAGAGAGGAACAATTAAGTCTACTACAATAACTTCACTAACACCCAAAGCTCTCAATCAAAAGACTACCACCCAAAATTTCTCTTCACACAATCAACGAACAACTAGCCCCACATATACACCATTCCACCAGGCCAAACACGCACCACCCATGACATGCACAAGGCCACCAAACAAATAATATTCTAGGAGAGAAATTACTTGCTAATAAACAAATGTACATTGCCGCCTCAAACAATTCCACCAAGCACACCACGGCAATTAATCTCTTAACACCCACGCATGCACAGTAACTAAGAACTACAAACCAGCTTCAATTACTCGCAAACTGACCCAATTGGGTGCCCAATGAATGAAGGAAAAATTAATCCCCATTGCCCTAACCAAGAACAACTCCACCATAGACAGAACCCGAATCTTATATGGACACCTATATATTATCAAGGCAAAAGAAGAAGGTAGGAAAAGAATAGAAATCTATGTACCACATGAAGAGCCGTTCCTGAGCATGCTCGACAAAGAATTCCGCTAATACACTACTGCTCTGCCCTCACAGCACATAAAACACAAAACCCTAGTCTTATATTACTGACCCACATCCTCCCCTAAATAATAGGTAACCACCTAATAAAAGTATTTAATTACGGTACAACATTAATTACTAAAACTATTTAAAATTATAACCCAAAACTATAATAATGCCGCCAATAGTTATACCATGTGGAAAGAGAAAATATCAATTATGATCCAAATCATAATTATCCATTTTCTTTTTCTACAGAAATATAATTATTAGGAATCTAAAAAGACAGGGTGTAACATCCTTCCCCCCTTAAAATAAATTTCGTCCTCCAAATTGCATATTAACCTCAAGCATAAAAACATGGGTATTTTTTGTGCACTTCCTCTTCACAATCCAAAGTAGCTTCATAAACCGAATGCGTACCTCGTGTCAGCCGGGTTCGTGTCATAAACCACCCAACACGAATACGACCTGTTCACTAATCGTGTTAATTTTCCAAACACGAACACGACCTGGTAATAAACAGGTCAACCTAAACACGACCTATTTAACATGATTATGAGATAGCCGTGTCAACCCGTAACACGACACGGTTTGAACACATTTAAAAGAGATGCATTCACAAATCTTCACTGTTTCTAACTTTCTGCAAATACAAATACATTGACTTAGAGTCTTAAAACATAAGTTCCAACCACAAATGAAGAGAAAAATCAAATCAACAACCACCACTAAGAGTCTTAAAATATAAGTTCCAACTTCCAACCACCACTTAGAGTCTTAAAACATAAGTTCCAATGCTAAACAAGTCTACCTTAAACATTCAAATACAAAACCAGTAGGTTCCAATATAAAACAAGCTCTCAAAAACAAAAGTTCTCATAAAACCTCGCCAAACTTAAAATTTCCAGCCATCATAGAACTCCCCGCCATCGTGTCAATTGCCTAGCTCTACTTACCACAACAATTTAACCAAATGAATTTTTTTTTTCGAAGTGCCTTTCTCTTCATATCAAGTAACTCAATGGGTTTACCAATCATACGCCAATTCATCATGAAGGCTCTTAATCAATGACATTGGACGGACAACGTACATACTTCCCCAACATCAATACATGAAAAACATTTTGAACCCAAGCAAAACTAGGCGGCAACGCCAAACGATAAGCCACCCACCAATCCTCTCCAAAACCTCAAAAGGACAAATATATAAGGGACTCAACTTCCCTTTCTTGCCAAACCGAATAACACCTTTCCATGGGGACACCTTAAGAAACACCATATCTCCTATTGCAAACTCCAATCCCTCCTGCAGTTATCCACAGAACTTTTTTGTCTACTCTGAACTATTGCGAACCTTTCCCGAATAAATTTTTTTTTTATTCGCATCCTCCACCTAGTCAAGTCCCATAAGTCGCCTTTTTCCAACCTCATACCAACAAATAGGGAATCTATACTTCTACCCACACAACCACGAATGGGGGCAACTCACAACCTCAAATGATAGCCATTATTGTATGCAAATTCCATTAATAGAAACTGATCATCCCAATTTCCTTTTCCCTCTAGGCTACAAGCTCTCAATAAATCTTCCAAACTTTGTACAGACCTCTCAGACCATCAGTTTACAGGTGGTAAGCCAAGCTAAAAAGTATGCGAGCACCCATCGCTGCCCGTGAGGCATCCCAAAATTTGGCTACAGAACGAGGATCACATTTTGACACAATTGATACAGGTGACCATGGAGTCTAACATTCCCCCAACCACACTACCGAGCCAAACAATCCAATGTATATGTCATCTTAATAACAAATAAATGCGTTGACTTAGTGAACCGATCAACTACAACCCCCAACTCGACATTCATGTAACCATTCTATCTCTCCATAACCCATATCACTCACATCAAGATCAAAATAAAAAAATGTTAGTTATTTGGAACTCCGAAAAGAATCATGTCTTCTTAAGATTGAACATCTCAAACATCCAAGAACTCCAAAATTTTGCCAACCATTCAATAGTTACTGCCACATTATGTCCAAACATTAATACATCCAAGTGCATCGATCTAATCTAGTTCTAAGTGGACCACCAATTCTTAGAATCCCGACTCATATCTCATAAGAAAAAGAAATCCAAACCTCCAACTTGAATTCTTTCTTTAACCTCCTACAATTTTAAATTTTTAACTAGGTGCTAAAACAGTATCAAATCACTCACATGATCAATTCTTAGGGTTCCTCCAAACTCTGACACAGAAAAAAAAAAATACATTATCCACATTCCAGTATAGCATACCCCATACACTTCTAAAATCACCGTTGTATATATGTTGCACTGAAGAAAATACAGCTCGAAAAAAAATGCTAAACAAAATAGACACTTAATACACAAAATTGCATACATCCTAATCCTTGACGATATAGCAATAAAGCTCCATCAACAACGGAACCAAATATCTGAAAATTCATCATGTTCTCTAGCTATGAAATATAACTCTCTTCCACATCTAACTCGATAACAGTTAAGTTCCACAAGTACAAATAAGTCTTCATGATATGTTATTGCCTTCCATCGCTACAAACCAACAAAAATACTTCCACAAAAATCTCCTTGATATTATGGTCCAACTTCACCCAAAAGGAACAAACTTAACACTAACAATTAAGATAATCTACCATATTGTCAATCAAGGTTAGAATTAGTAGTCATGAAAATAATCGATATAATTACAGCTCAAACCCATGTAAGTCAAATTCTAAGGATTGATCTTCAAAAATTAACTACTACAATCCCCTCATTCACAAAAATCCAAAGTCTACTAATGAACTCCCAATACCTCAAAGCTTCAGATATTTAATACAGTGTCACAAGTCTTATGGCCCAATAGATCACCTCTTGTTATGCTACACATCACACATGCATACCCTCCAAACAGTTTTGTTGAAACATTCTCAAATCAGTCTTCACAATTATCCAACAAATGATCAAATCTTGAATAAATTTTTACGTAACAACGTGCCTCGCAAATTCAATTCCACAAATCCAAACTAAAAGAGTTGCAAGAACATAATTCTACAATAAATGCAATCTAATCTTTATCACCTCAACCAAAGTTTAAGACGGGTACCAATGGTATTGCTAAACGGAATCTCACTCCACCGAATCTAAAAAGAAAGAAAAAAAAAGTCAACGGGCATCATATAATACAAATCTACAGCCTTGTTTATTTCTCAACTCAATAGTGTCTTCAAAACTAATTCTCAAACTAATACACATCATTACCTAAAAATCCTTAAATTTACCCCGCATCTAGAACACTAATTCCATGCACTAACTCAATATTCAACTTCATACAATCCTCCATTAATTTCTCTTCTCTTTTTTTGTCGTACAAAATCACATGTCTAAATCATCCCTATAAGTAAGAGTTTAAACCTTTAGCAGGGAATAAATTAAAAACTCCAAAACTTCCAAAGATCAAATCGGTAATACTCCATATTTATCTCAACGGCTCAATAACAACTCTAAATCCCATAAGTTTACCCAAGAAATTTTCTCTTTCCTTACCTTCCCATAATTTCACGACAGCAATACCGTAATGCATTAAACTGTCAAATCATCACCGGCGCACTCCATAACTTTACACCATGACAATCAACATTCCATATTATTTTACAGACCCAAGCACTCACATCCTAATATAGCCATAGCCCATTGCTTGACCACCACCAAACAAGCGATCATAACCTCATCAAAACCTTTGCATTGGCAAGCTCTCGGAACTGAACTACTACTACAATTAGACAAACCCACAACTTCAAGAATCAACTACTCCCACTTTATATTCACCTGGATCGTCAGAGTTTTTTTTTTTTTAAGGGATAGAAACAATGAAACTTTGGAATCCTCACCATTCTTACCACTATTCAACTCCGATTAAAACATCAACAAATTCATTGGGTATGGCCTTAGATAAACAGAATTATTAACCCCTCCTAATAGAACAAAATCAAATCTCTACTAGGATCTCAAGCATAAGAACGAAGGAACACACACCCTCACACAATTAAACTAGCTCATCCTCAATATCAAATTGAAGCAATCCTCTAAGTTAGTCAATCTCCAAGTACGCTACCACCAATACTAATTGTTTAGATTCAATAACATCATACTCCAACTGCATTATGCCACCAGCGTACTTGCAAAGTAAGTGTGACAATCCAAATATCGAATAAAATCACTTATGCCACGTTCTCCTCCAATACCCTATCCAAAGTTTATGGAAAAATAATGTTCCCTCTGAATGACTATTATCTCTATATTACAATGTAGTACCGATCCACATCAAACAACAAAACTTCTTACAAATGGGAATAGGACTCTGGGGACTCAGACCTCCACTAAATGAACATGATAAAAATGAATGCAAAAGTCATATTTTTTTTCAAACCTTGGCTTTGATACCACAATTGTCACACCCCAAAAAAGGTAGTGACCGGCCATGAACCACAAGACCCATACTTGTAGAATATGCAGTCCAACTGGATCTAGTCAAAAGCATGAGGCACAAACATCCCATGAACCAAACAATATCAATGAATCACCAACAATAAAAAGAACCAAATATCAGACAAAATGTTTCAATTTCGGAAGCAATAAATAAAACACTAAATTATGATGAGACACCCTAAGCAGGTCAACCAAAAGAAATCCCCAAGATGGTGCCAGAGTCCTTGCCTAAATCCCCAACTTGCTTGCTGACGAGCTTAGTGAATTGTAAAACATGTATATTAAAATAAAGTTCAAAAATAGGGATCAAAATATTTTACCATGTCAGCATAAATTTGGCATATACGGTGTACAACAAAATATAAACAAATCCAATGAACAATTTAACTAATAAATCTTAATGGTGATCACAATACAATATCCAACCACAACCAATACCAAACAATACCAAATGCCAGTGAACAAATACCTCAAAATTGGATCCAATATCGAATCTTATAATCACCACAGCCTGTGGAACTTTTCCCTAAGAACGATCCGGTCAAAATCAACCGTTGAGCATTGGAGTCACCGACTTAACCCGTGTCTCTTCTCTAATGGCTAGAGTCACCCACACACAGAGGATTAATTTCCTTTGACTTTCCAATATATGTTCCCAATAATATCCACATAGTTCTACCCAAAAAGGTGATCGGAATACCACAAGATTTCACCAAATGTTTACCGCATGCCAATTTATAGAACAAATTACAAATAGCTATGGGTTTCCGAATAACAATCATATCAATTTTCAAGAGAATAATCTTACGGGACACGGGAAACTTTCGAAAGTACGTAACATGCTTAACCACTCACCTGGATCCAAAAGTAATGCAAACGAACAACGCAACAAAAGGCTAATCTGTACATAATAACAAAACACGAATGACTATCTATTCAAATATATATTGTAAATTCCAAATGCGACTTACTATAAAAATGAAATAAAAACCTAGCCCAATCCTAATTGCTAACCATCAGTAACCACTAGAGATACAAAACCCAAATTCCATGCCACCAATCCATTTGAATTTATAAGGTAAATATGAAATATCCCCGGCTTGCAACTTCCAAAAATATGTTGCACTATCAAAGGTTGTTAGAAAATTTATAACAAGCATGGTGCAGTTTTCTTTTTCTAATTGAGTTGCAAAAGTATTCATGCACATGCCTACATAGACTCTAGTTAAAGCGACTATATTTGGGGCTCTCCACACCCTTAACGACACAAACTGCATCATATCATGGACTCTGTTTTTGTGGTAAGTTCTAAAGAAGTATCAAATAAAGATACAAGGAGGGGCATAACCTTGTACAAACAAAGTGTAAAATAACAACAAAAGTAGAAGGAAGTCCAAAAACCCACTAGATATCCACGGGGATATACACCTCTCCCAAAAACTCAAGAAATCTAAGGAAAAGGAAGATCCTCTCTCCACCAAAAAAATAAAAAGCATAAGTAAAGAGCACCATATCTTAGGACATTAATAGAGCACTCATTCCTTTACGGTTCATTTCCCTCCAAATGGAAAGAACAAGAGAAAGGGACACTTAGTTCCAAAGTCCAAACTTTCCTATCTCCTTTCCTTGAGATTGCCCACGATACAAAACCAAATGCAACAGGCCTTCGCAGAATGAGGCCCACGCCATGCCAAAATTTTCAAGGAGCAATTCCCAAAACAGCTAAGATACCAAAAAATGCATAGAAGGTAATTCACTAACTCCCACACACCTTACACATACAACACCAATCCAACAAAACCTTGCCTCGCTTACCAAGTATCATTGTCAATGCTAGGCGTCGGCTCCTTAGTAGCATTTGTAGCAAATAAAGTCATCCTCGAAAGGGATTTAATTAGAACGCCTAAGCGTTTCCATGTGTTGTTGAAAACTGAAATTACCTTAATCAACTAAGGTAATCTTTTCCAAGACTCCTACAACCATGGCATGTACTTCTCAACCAAAGCCGCCTCCTCTTTCACTATGTTTGGGCCACAAGTGGTCTACAATGACCAGCATTATTGGTTTAAATCATCGTGCACTCATTTAGATAGAAAAGTGGCAATAACAGGATGACAATGGGTGCTTGGTTTGGGATCATCTATTCTCTTTTATAATTCAGTTACACGAAGAGGGAGGGGGCAGAATTTGGTCTAGTTATGTTTTGAATTTTGATGTTCCGGAAATTCGCCTATGATGTTTCTTCATACGAAGTAAAATACAGAATCAGCTAAGGCCAAATACAAGATTTACCTAACATAGCACAGTATGCAATAAAAAGTCCAAACTATAGACCAGAAACCTAGCAAATTGGGCATTGATCCACACTATATGACATACAAATGGAATATGAATTGCAATTCACTTCACTGTAAAAGAACCTATGATAATCTTGGCAAATACCACTTTAATTTCGAGAAATGAATAGGTTCCAGTTTGTGCATACCAAGGGCAAGTAAAGAATGACGATGTTTGGGCTCTGATATATGCTTTGACTTCAAGCAAAAATCACTGATAGGACAACCTGCCACCTGATAGTGTTTCTTACGAGGAAGTGGCCAAAAATATACTCCAAGTATACTTCAGCAAATAGACCATCACTCCATACCAACTTGCATGTCGACGAATACACACACCTACACTACATAAGCAAGTGAAGCAATACACTGAAGCAAAGAAACATAACTTAAAATTGAAATTACCTACCCGACTCTCAATACAAAGCCCCATGCTGAACTTGTGAAAAGTTTCATGGCAGAGCTCCAACAACAAAGCTGCCAGATTTATATGGTTACTATCAACACAAAAACACTAATTAACAAACCAAAACACTACTCTGCCTTAATTATGAAGGCATTAAATTCTTTCTTACAGCCTTGAAAGAATACTGAACAATGAAAGTACATAACCAATGGCATTTTCAGTGCTAGGTGCAAACCTTCTTGCTAATAGAAGGGCAGTTCATTTCTTATTACATAATTACCATCAAAAAAAGAGAATAGCAAATAGCAATATCGGTGTAGTGATGATAACAGCCAATGCAAGATTGAACAAACATTTGCACAATTTTGTCATATGTTAGTTTCATGATTCCATGCCAATGATACCTCCAAATGTTATCCATAAAGCACTGAAAACCTAGGAGTCACCGTAAACATGTCAGACATACCACTAATATTTGGGTTCCCGAATGCAAAGTTGATAGGGCACTTGTTCAAATAATGGAAGTTTGATCTAATGATTCTTAAACAAGGAGTATCACTTTCCCTTTCATATAAAAATCATATTGCTTTCCAATCTTGTACCTAATACATACAATAATA
>BPLS01000707.1:4800476-4850928 GCA_019656275.1 Rhododendron kiyosumense
CCCCATAGCTCATCCGGGCAGACGAGATGATGATGTTACAGCTTCGGTTGTGTTTGGCTGCCAAAATTCGCCCCTCCATAGCTCATCTCCTCTCCAAATTATCCCCTTTATATGGTTTTGAGGGCATAAATTATGGATGGGTTTTTGAGGTGGGCAAATTTTATCCGACCTTATCCCCTAATTTTTTGACCAATTTGCCCCTCCTCATTCGCCCTCCTGAGCTTTGTGTTGGCGCAATGTGTGAGGTGCAGGTGTGTGACCTGTAGGTGTGTGCGTGAGCTACAGGTGACTGTTGGCTGTGTGTGTGCTCTTCTTCTTTCTTCTACCGTTCTCTCTCTTTCTCTCTCTCTCAAACGGTGATAAGAACTAGGAAAATGATTATGTGCATGTATGATCATGTGCTATCATACACCCACACCCATAATCAATTAAAATGCACACATAATTAAATTGTAAATATAAATTAAAGAAGGGTATTTCAAGATTCCCCATTTAAAAAACGTAATTAACAAAAAAATACTTAGAAAATGAATTTTAATTTTTTTATACTTATTATATTAATTAATTTAATAGCAAACTAAATTATTATTGCTTAATTATGAAAAAGTATATAATTTTATTGGATTTTGCAATATTATATTTAATTTAATTTAATACTGCACAATGATAAAAGAGTCATTTGATAGTTTTTTACATCATCCACCATTTCTTATCGTCCTTTTTATTCCTCATCCAAACCAAATATTATTTTATTCGTCTTTCCAATATCTCATCCAAACCAATGACTCCTACTTTTTAATCTCCCATAAAAAACACATCAATGCGGCACCCCCTCCATGAATAATACCCCTATTATTTTATTCACTCTTTAAATAATACTCCCAAAACTTATCCGGCATCCAATGGAGTCATAAAGTCTATGTCAGTCTATTCTTCCTTTAATGTTACCCTTTTACCGTAGCCATATCACGGCCTCTTAATTATCTTAATTTGATCTCTCTCACCGTATCTTCGATGGAAACCCCTACAATCCTGCATATTCGTTTATATCTAACGATCAATACCAAGGATCGTGGCATCGTACCCCAAACCCTCCATACACCTTTCAATGTCTTCACCATGACTGAATCATCGGACTCTTCTCATTATTTTCACTCCTACATCTACAGGTACAGAATTCTCTGGATTCTATTTCATCCACCTCCATCCTTTTTATTTCAGCCATGTGAGAATTGTTTTTTTTTTTTTTTTTTGAACAACAAAAAAAATTTCATGAATCTTTAATTTGTTACAAAACTAATAGGAGAAAGGAAACAATGTCATGTTCAGAAGAATAATCAGTCAAATCCGAAACCCAGACCTACAATTGGCAAGAAGCCAATCTGCCAGGACATCCAAATGGGATGAAACCCACCTAAAGACCGAAGCCCAAACACCTAAATGGGTCTAACAAACCCTGATAAATAAAATTAAGGGAAAATGACAGCTAAGGACGTGTTTTGATAATTAATATTCACCTTTAATGCTGAAAATGTCCTTGGCAGGTATTAATTATCAAATGGGCCGTCATTTTCCCTGCAATTAAGCACAAGGAGGCCTACAATGTCCAAATCAAACACTAACGCTCAACGATGGGCCTAACCCAGTCCAATAGGAACCAAACCCAGCCCAAACCCCCAACCTAACCCTAACCAAATCACAACCATCACACACCACCCAAACAGCCAGCTGACCTCCAAAACCCAGATGAACAACCACCACCAAAAAACACAAAACTGGCCGCAATCAAGACCACCAGACGCCGAGGCCGATGACCCGCACCGTCGCCCACCAACACGGTTGGAAACCCGCAGCACGCCTATAGACACCTCCCAAGTGAGGGATCGCCATACAGATTGATCATGCTTGTTTGGTTCCACTTCATAAACCAAGATCGTGGATATTCCCATGGCTAGGAACATCGCCACACGATAAAGGTTATCATCAAAATAGAGTCGCCACCTAGTTTATTAAAATTAGGAAAAATAGATACAGATTCTGGGTATGGGAGCCAAGAGTACAATAAAGGAAAGGTGTTAGGCACCCCTCTTTGCCCAGTCGTAAGACTGGCCCATAATCATTTGACATACAATGTATATTTGCTTTATTTAATTCTAACACATAATCTGATTTTCAGCCTTTAACAGCTAATAATGTGAGCAGTACGATAATTGAAAGCATGCATTAGAATAAGCAGAAAACATATATGTCCCAGCAAATAGATCCCTCAGCCGGTGAATTGATGTCACAGCCAAGGAATCCCATTAGATCGATGTATCGGCCAAATGATTGATTCCCCAATCGATGTTCTTCCTCACACCAGAACAAAGAGTTAATTAGGAATTAAAATACTATGATTAAAGTATAAAAACAGAAGATGAATCAAACCATAGGCTCCTGGCCTCACCACCTTGATCCCTCAGTGCTTGATTGCTTCGGATTGAGGGTGATTGACTGATAACCCTAGGATTAGGGTTTGTACTTCGGGGTTTGATCGCTTGGGATGCAGCTGCTCACAAAGGTTTAGGGCTTTTGTAGAGAGGATATAAAAGATAATTTCTACAATGCTTGGAGCTATGAGATGGAGTAATTGAATGTTAATTTGAGAACTTAAGACCTCTTTATATAGGCAATTGGTGACTCACTCCGGCCAATCAAATGGCGTGAATCAATAAGGTAGTTTAGGGTAATTAATAAGGTAGTTTAGGGTAACAAGATTTCTGATTGAATCTGCTTTCGTAGCCCTAAAGAATTGGAAAAAGGCTACTAAGGTTTTGGTGTGTTGATCAAACGACTGATAGAACATTCCAAAATTCTAGAAAAAGACGATCTGGCGGCTGAGGAATGGATTTGGCGGCTGAGGAATTGATCTGGTGGCCAAGGAATGGATCTGGTGGCTGAAGAATGGATCTGGTGGCCGAGGAATGGATCTGGTGGCCGAAGAATGGATCTGATGGCCAAGGAATCGATCTTACGGCTAATAGATGTATTTTCCTAGGATGCTATATTTCTGTTTGAAATGCTATTTGGCTCTGAATTGGGTCCTCTAAGTGACTAAAAGTACTCACCAAAAGTCCTCTAAGTGGCTAAGGTTCACGAGAAGTCAATCAGCAATCACTATATCCATTCATCATCGGGATGGTCCCCAAGGTGGGACTTGAAATAATCGTTAAGTCAAATTGGGGTGTCTACAACACCACCAACCTGGGGTCACCCCAATAAGCAAAGAGCATCACAGAAAATAGCAAGCCCAGATCGAAACAGCCATGTGAGAATTGTTGTCGTCGCTCAAATAAATAGATCAAAGTTAAACATCTACTTTTACTTCACCAAGCTAGAATAATCTCAATGTACAAATATACTTATATTGGAAAGCTAAAACTCTGTGTGGTATAAGAAGTTTACGCATAGATGATAGTCAATTATGTTAGCCCCCTGAACTACAATCCTAACTCTACCACTGCAATTAAACAAGCTCATGCAGCGTACAATTCAACTGATGTACATACATAAACATTGTGTGGGCTTATGGGATCTCTAATCCAATCTGGGAAAAAACTACCCTAATTAAAATACTTTTGGCCAGGTGAAGTATGGACTTGGGGCTGTGCCGTGAGTTGGGGCACATTAGTGTGTTATACTTTTAAAATATGAGGGATTTTTGGCTAAGCCTCCCTTTGTTCATTTGGTGAGGGAAAGAATGCTACAAGTTTTTCTAAAAGCAAGGTAGCTTCTATGACTTAAAAAATACACATCAAGAAAAATACGTATTTTTCATGTGGGTGCTAAAGTTTGACCAATATCAAACTTTTCATAGAAGACGGATTCGATGATAAAAAAAAAAAAGATGAACGATTTGGATCTTACAAACAAGCCCTAAGAGCATCCATAGTGGAATAATCAAAATCATAAAGTTGTTGAAGTTAACAATGTTCCCTCAAAAAATTGCTCACAGTGGCATAATCACAGTTAACAACATCTTAGTTGGACAGTGATTGCTATTGTCTTATTTTGTTATGAACCCTGGTAGACCTTTAGGAGTATTGGGCAATGATTGCTCTTGTGGTGTATTTTCCAACTCTTTGTTGGATCCCCTCCCCTTTTCCCATGTTTTAATAAAATTTCATCTTTTTCCAATAAAAAAAAAACAACATTTTAGCAACTCATCAAATTTTGGCCTTTGGATTGTAACGACTCTGATTTTCAATAAATAAAATTTTATTTAAATATTTTAATTTAGTATTTTAATTACTTGGATTGCTTTTAAATTTCCTTTGTAATTTCTAATAATCCGTCATAATTAGGTTTTGGTCCTTAAAAATTTTATTTCTTGACTAGAAGTCCTACATAAAAAGTAGAGTTAAATTTTAACCGACTAGTTGGAGAAACCAAACTATCAATTCACCTAGTTACAATTCTCTAACCCTAGATGGACCTTTTTGCCCATCTTTGAGCCTTGTGAACCATCCAAAAACCCTAATGGAACCCCTTAGACCAAAGTAGTAACTATAATATTTACTTGACTAGTCATTCAAGACCATACTTCTTCTTTAACCATTGGTTAATGATTGTTAGAGGAAATATTACCCAAGGGACAACCAAAGTCAATCTTCTAGATCTCCTATATACTTATATAGGTATGAACATAGGTACATATGTACCTCATAGTCTTCTATAAAAATGCCTAAAGGACATATAGTCATTTCAAAACCTTATTCAAGTAAATCTCCTCATTTACCTTCCTTACCCATTGAACAATAGTTTGTAGGGAAAATATTATCCTCTGGATAATAGAAAAGCCTAGATTGGCCATAGACTTGAAGCCCTAAACCTAGATTGACCAAAGCTACTTTTCTAGACTTTCTAAGTACACTTATATACTTTTCTAGACTTTCTAAGTACCTTATAAAGTATTTTACTAGATTTCCTAGGTACACAAATAACTTCATATATAAGTACATGTACCTTATAAGTTATTTTTTCTAGATTTACTAAGTACACTTATATATTTATATATAGGTATATGTACCTTATAGCCATTATTATATTTCTAAGGAATCCTAGACCATACTCATAGCCTTTACCCAATGGATAATAAATATTAGGGGAATTTTTACCCCATAGGTAATAGAAAACCTAGACTTGCCATTGACCTCCAAAGATATTGTCCTAAGATTTTTAGG
Organism: Rhododendron kiyosumense; assembly: GCA_019656275.1. Lineage (NCBI taxonomy): Eukaryota > Viridiplantae > Streptophyta > Magnoliopsida > Ericales > Ericaceae > Rhododendron > Rhododendron kiyosumense. The sequence continues at coordinate 4,805,699 of BPLS01000707.1, forward strand.
TACACATATATGTTATATATAGATATAGATATAGATATAGATATAGATATAGTCATTTTCAAATGAGGAGGTCCTTATTTTAGTTAAAATAAGGACCTCTCCATTTCTCCAATTTTTCGTTCGAATTTCGATGATCCGAGCCGCTCAATGTGTTTAAAACGTGATTTTAAGAGTACTCACGAGAAAATCAGCAAAAAAAAATGACCGAGAAAGGCTTCATCTGAGTAGTTTTTATTTTAACCGTTCGATAAAAAATAAACAAAATTTGCTCGGATGAAGCCTTTCCGGTGATTTTTTTTTTGTTGATTTCTAGAGGGTACCCTTAAAATCACGTTCCGAACACATTGAGCGGCTTGGATTATTGAAATTCTATCGGGAAAGGGAGGTCCTTATTTTATTTAGTTAAAGTGGTCCTTAGGAGAAGGGGACTCTATATATATATATATATATATATACACACACACACACACACACTTACTTTTAGCTTATTATATTTTGACCACATCTTCTCTAAATTGACACTTGAAAGCCTTACTTCTTCCTAGACTAGATCACATAGTACTTAAAAGTGTATATATAAATATATATACACATAGACTTAGTTATATACATAGTACTAGTGAGAGACATGGAGAGTACATTCAAACCTTATTCAACATTATTATCCTTCTACCCATTGGATAATAATTGTTAGGAAAATCTTTGTCCCTTGGACAGTAAATATTAGAATCATGCCAATAAAATATTTAGATAAGACTAGATTTCCTATGTACTTAAATATACTTTTATATATATATATGTATATATATATATATGTATAAGTACCTTGTACTAGTGAAAGATGAAGAGATATGGGAAAGATTAGGAGAGTACTTTGATATGATCTACTTATGCATTTCTTTAAGTCAAATCTATTCACCATTGTCTTTTTATATATAGAACTCACCAACTCAATCTTTGAACCATCCTTCTCCTCCCATCAAATCTTCCAAAAATCTAACCCAAGGTACAAAAAAATCTAGTCTTTTATACGTAGATATTGTAGTACATGTACATCACCCTTTAAGCCATACCTTGACATGACAAAGGAAGAAAAAAATCAAAGATAGGAGAGAGAGAGAGAGAGAGAGAGAGAGAGAGAGAGAAAGAATTTGGGTAAGAGAGAGAGAGAGAGGGAACCCTTGGCCTATAAATAGCAAGCTCATCTCAAGCCATTCTCACACCTTCACTCTTTGCTCTCAGAGAGAGAGAGAGAGAGAGGGAACCCTTGGCCTATAAATAGCAAGCTCATCTCAAGCCATTCTCACACCTTCACTCTTTGCTCTCACTTCTCTCTAGAATTTCTAAGCTTTCTTAGTTCCAAAGTTCAAGTTTCTTGAAGTTCTTAAGAGCTACCATCAAACCATCTCGAAAACCACCCCTAAATCTTTAAAGTAGCCTAGTGTAGTTAGCAAAGTTGTTTCTAGGAAGAGAAAATCCATCTCTCTTCCTTTTGAAGCACTTTGGAGCCATTACGCTGCCGATTCACAAAACCGACGGCCGATTCTCAAAACCGACCAATCGCCAAGAAGAATGGTAGAATACCTCTACTTACTACTCTAAGTATACATAGAATAATCTTATCCTCTATTTTTAAGTATAAGTAGAATGTCCCTAACTATTTTCTTTAAGTATATAAGATTATCTGTTGCTTATAATGTTTGGAATGCACGATAGATAACAAACTTATTTTCGCTAATGGAAGTATGAGCATGTTGGAATAATTGACTTTTATTCTATTAAGCTTATGTTGTTTTGAACTTCTCACAAAGAAAGAACGAACGAATTTTGAAAGATAGAAATTTGACGCTTGATTGTAAGTATTCATATTTTGATCTTAAGAATGGTTATGAGAATGTATACATGTTACTAGGATACTTGCATTACTTGTGGTTGTGTGATAAAACATAAGTGGTCTCTACTCCAAAGGCGTCCGTACATATGACGTTATGCTTTAAGTTGTGATTTGAGCATGCTAAATGATATAGAATTGGATGATCTTGCTAGTTAAATTTCAAGATTACCATGAATGATTTATGATCTCTTATGTGAAAAATCCTACCGCGGAATCTATGCATGAAAACGAGACACCGTAATCAAGAAAGTTAGAAACATGACACCTAGGACGTGGTTAATAGAAAAATGTGTTCCGAAAAAGGAAATATTTTTTAAACTATATTATGACTTGTGGTTGTCACGACCCTGACCCGCCCCTTGAGGTCTTAATCATGACAAATGCCAGTGATTTCTCACTAAGGCCAAATCACAAATCAAATATCACCTAAACAGGTGATAATCAAAAGGGACTAAAACATAACAGCGGAAGCAAAAGATGATCTTTTATTGATAACGAACCCAAGTCTTACTTAGGTTTTATAAACGAAAAGATAAACCTCCCAGAGCTGGTGTGCTTACTTACAAATTCAAAAGCTAAACAAATCATATACAAATTAAATGACCATGAAACATAACGTCCTTTCTACAAGCTTCCAAAAATACAACACATCTCAAAGGTAAACACGTCACCACACTACGCGTCGCTTCCTGAAAGGTGGAAAAGAAAATCCATAAGCCAAAGCTCGTGTGAATGTTTAATACTTAAATCACATGCTTTCCATGGATAATGCAAAATAATTTGATAATATTTCAAAACAAAGTACTCAAAACCATAAGCCAAATATAATGCATATTCCGCTATTCAAAATTCAAAAGCTACTGGGCGTCCCCGGTAGTGGATAAGCCAGACGTCTATGCGTTATCCCAAACACACACCAACCTCAAACACCCTTGCTAGCCATTAAGCCGTCCCCTAGCAAGACCGGACGTTGGGAATGCCATTAAATAGATTCGCAAACATTTCACAAATAAGTCCACCTTCCATTGGTATCCATGGAGTACACAATTTGTAAAATATGTTCAAATAAGCTCAATAAGGAAAACAAGTTCAAAACCATGTGTTTAGGTATTAAATCACTCACCTCGGCTCTACGAACCACCCAAACTTCCTAAAACAATTAAGCAATAAAAACATGATTAGAAGATGCTACACAAGCCTATTTTTAAGGTCCTAAGGTAGACATGCGAAGTTAGATAACTAGCCTCAAGAAAATAGTCACAGAATCTGAAGTTTCACCCACTTTAACACAAAAACTGAATTTGCTCAAGAGTAACCAAGACACAATCTTCATGCATTTTTTTAGGTCTACGAGTCTAGGTTCAAAATCAGAAATCGGATCGTAATTTCATCGCCCGAGCCCAAAATTATGGCCATTTCCCTAACATGCGTCTGCACAGTCAGCACAGTCCGAAAACTGCGCGCCACATGGTCTCGAATTTTTACAGAATCCAATACTTCAAATCTGATCCCGAAATTTTTACCATAGATAAAGGACTCATAGAGGAACTCTCTATAAAAATCTCATAATTTTTGGAGCTTCAAAACTGCCTCAAAAAAATTCCACAAAATCAGGGCAGATACAAAATTCTACTCTGCAGATTTTCAGAAAAATATCCTCTTGTTCTCCTCTTGTTCTTCCTGCGATTTTCAGCACTTAAACCTACCTAAGTACTTCTAACTCACATCAAAACCTCACTAATCATGCTCAACCTCATAAATATAGAAGAGTTACTCCAAGAACATCAATTTCAGGCATCAAAACAAGTTTTAAACATCCAATTCAAAGAAACAAGTAGAGTTCTAACCCAAAGCCAATTTCATCTTGTTCCAATCATCTAGAGCATGAATTCAAACCCTAAGATGTGAAATTTAACATACAAATTATGGAATCAAGCAAAAGAACATGTATTACCAAGTTATGTCTTCAATTCCAAGCCAAACAAGGTTTTTTCCTTAATTTTTTCCTTCTTTTTCTCCTTCTTCTCTTCTTCCAGTCGGTTCTTTTCTCTCTCTCTCTCTCTCTCTCTCTCTCTCTCTCTCTACGTTGTGATAGGAACAAAATAAAGAAGAACGTAGTACCCCTGTTGACTTGCTAGGTTAAGGAAAAATTATTGAGTGTGTGTGTGCCATATGCCTACTTATGTTCCAATTTCACTTAGCTAGCAAATTAAGCCCAATTTCACATATTAAGCCTTAAACATATCACATAATTAATTTAAACCATAATTAAAGACTAGGGGTATTACAGTGGTAGCATAATGTGAGTTGTGTGTGTGTATGTGCCAATGGGAATGCAGGACGGCGAAACCATTGTGAGGATACTCGGGAACCCGGAACAGCGAAACCGAGGTTGGGTGTGTAGCTTGGTTATCCGCGAAGAGGAGCCAATGCAATTGTGTGCCAATGGGAACCCGGGACGGCGGAACCATTGTGAGGATACTCGGGAACCCAGAACGGCGGAACCGAGGTTGGGTGTGTTAAAAACTATTTTGAAAATGTTGATTTGGTAAAAGAAAGGAGAAAATAGTGACACGGTCTACGACAAGTCGCATAAGAGAAACTCAAAAAACCATGGACACCAACGATACCTAAATAGTGAATGTTGATGTATTATTGTTAACAATTTGGGTAAACATGCATGATTCTATGTCTATTGTTTATAAGTTACGTAAGAGTTAGTGGGTAGGGTTTATTCTATTGAGCTTTCGTAGCTCATGGTGTTACCTTTGGTGACCCTGACATATTATATGGGTGGCGACGTCAGCATAATATGTTAGATCTTATAGATGAACAGGGCGAACTCTTCACCTTGGAGGCTTTCGGAGCTGAAGAACTTGTTAGGATGGAGGAACAAACAAAGCAGTAGATAGGGACCCTAATTTCCCTTTCCATGTTTAAATAAAGATACTTTTATGAGAGTTATATTATAATAATGAGTCATGACTCTATTTAAGTTTTCAATAAATGTTTAATCAAACGTTCCAAAAATTAGGGGCAACTATTTGCCAATAACTCGAACCTTCCAACAACCCCCCCCCCACAATGTTTTTAAGAAAAGTATTTTTAAACCGTCTTTCAAAAACTGTTATTTTTTTAAAAATATAACTGTCTTTTTTTCAAAAACTTTTCTGGAAAGTGTTTTTCAAAATAAAAGTTTTCAAAAAAATATTTTCTATTTCTAATAACATGTTTTTATTAGTTTGAAAATCATTTTAAAAAAAATGTTTCATATGGTGACAATTTTTCGATTTTTATAAGTTGAAAAGGTGATGTAGCAAGTTTTGATTATTCAATATTTGATTATATCACTGTAGACATCTACATTACTAACTTTAGCAACCCTTTAAATGAAAAATCAAAAGGGGATGTGGCAACTTTTGATTATCTAATTTTGATTAGTCCACTATGGATGCTCTAAATGCCCCCATCAAAAAAACAAAACGCTTTGTTGTGTCCCCTACTCCATGCAAGGCCCCAGGCTAGAAGGTAACTTGCCGGGTTGGTGCTTTGTTTTTTCGGTCGAAGTCCACTCACACAAGGATCCAAGAATTCTTACACCAGAACGTGAGTGTATGTGCATGTATATGTAATGCTAGCAAAGTTCTACGAGGATGTATCACTTGTGTTTGTCGGGGCTGTTTGGGTGGTGGTGTGATGCTGTGTTTTGGTCGGTGTTTGGCTGGGTTTTGCCTTCAGAGGTTTGTAGAGGCGGTGAAGGGCAGCGGTGGTTTCTGGGTTGGGTTTGTAGCTTGTATAGGTTTGGGTTTTTGTTTTGTTTTTTAGGTTTAGAGCTCTGCTGCTCAGATCCAGGGATGTTGTTTCAGGGGTGTTACGTGTTTGGGGGTTTTTGGGGAGGCTTGTGGGTGGCGGCAATGGGCGTGTTATGCGATGGTGGAGCTTTCATGGTGGCTCACTGCCGTCTAATGCTTTGGGTGTTTCGGTGGAGGGCGCGAGCGTGCATTGCCGTTTTCTCGGCTTTGGGGGCGGCTGATGGAGGTGGTTTGAGGTTGTGGGTTCCTGGACGGCAGTGGGCAGCTGTGCTTCATGGTTGATCAGCGGTAGTGAATGGTTGTGGTTTGGGCTGCTAAGGTTAGGGTTTGTTTTTTGGTTTGGGCTTCGCACATTTTGGTGTTTTCAGGTTTTGTGTTGGTTCCTTACCAACATTGGGCTTTTAGGTGTTTTTTTTTCCCCTGGTTTGGGCTCAACCTATTGGACTTAAATCAGTTCCTCCATGTGGTTAAGAGAAGAGGGTCTTGGATGGTCAGGCCAGTGTATCCAAGACCCTATTAGCTCTGTACTCCGTGCTATGAGTTAATGAATCTATTTTTTGCTGTTTCAAAAAAAAAAAAAAAGTAGCTTTCCGATGTTTTCAGCCTATTATAGCAACCAAATTTTCTCAGCTTGAACTTGTGTAGATAAACATATTTAAAATATCTAAACTATTTATTGCGGTAAATCAGAATGGTACTTAGAACACACCGGCATGGCCTGTATGTGCCATCCCAATAAAGAAAATACTTTAGTAATTAAGCTGGCCGTTACGGGAATGCCAACTTTAGTATAATAACATGAAGAGTGGGGGAGAGGAGATCAGAGAAAAGGAGAAGAAGAGAGGTTGAGACCGTCATCATGCTAAAATTATGTACATACATATTGGCTATGTTTGGTAATGCTGCCACTTTTTTGTTTCTTATTTTCTATTTGTTAAAATCAATTTTTACTTTTTTTCTAGAAAAAGTGAAAGTAGAAAACATGTTTGTGTCAATCTTGTTTTCAAAAAAAAAAGGCAAACACATGATTTCCATGGATTCAAGCGTGGACCCGCCTAATAGTCAGAGGAAATTGGTTCCTTCTTGTTTCTCTGTCGTTGGTATCTATGGCCGCCACATTTCAATTCATGGCGGTAGCATCTAGCATGGATTCTTTGGTTTTGGAACTTGAGAGTTGATTGAGAACTTGAGGTCGATCAGAGGTTGTTGTAGTTCCAGATCAGAGGTTGCTGCACTTTGAGATCGAGAGAGAGAGAGAGAGAGAGAGAGAGAGAGTATCTGAGTTTGGGGTTTGGAGACCCGAAAAAAAAAAAAGGGTTACCCCCATGACTGATGACTTGAACATGCTCTGGGCACTGTAGCCTATTTTTGCTTTTAGAAAAAGTGAAAGCTCAGTTTTGCTACTTCTCCGATTTTCAAAATTTTTGAAAGTCATTCTCTCTTTTTGCAAATGAAAATAAACAACCAAACATATTTCTATGTCCAATTTCTAAAAATTCTAAAAACTGAAATAGAAAACTGAAAGTGAAATAGTTACCAAACAAGGCCATTACATACCTTCAATTTATTTATCTAGCTTTCCCTCGCACACACTTTGACCACACCATTGGGATACCTATTACGTCCCCAAACTAGCACATTCACAACATCAAAAATAAGTCCCACATCCAAAACATTTTACAAGTTCATACACATCTAGTAGAATTAGTTGTCGGGAATGCGTTGAGTGCATATTGCAGCAAGATTACCATGATGAGTGTATTGGTGCACCTCAATCGCGCCCCAAGTTGTAACTCACAGTGGAATTAGTTATAATGAGAAACGTAGTGAGTGATGCAAGAAAACATACGAAAAGAAAGACAGACAGACATGTTTGTTGGACAGATGGAAAAGAAAGATACTTCATTTATTTCTTGAAGGGACTGACCGTCTTACAGCATATTTCAACTGTCTACAAAATGTAACCATGTATGCAGAAGAAGCTGCAGCTCAAGCAGGAAGTTCTACGACTGCTACCCAGGCACCTGCAAAAAGGGCAAGCATATGGTCTAGAATGCGCAGATTTTTGGTAAGAGCAGGGCTAACGATCTGGGAGGAGATTAGAGGTATTGTGGATTCGTTTCTAAATGGGATTCAGTAACCTAGTAAGAACAAAATTTCTGAAAGCATACGGGATCTCCATCCTAACCTTCTTCGCTGGGCTGGCAAAGCAGTTGTTTGGTTAGATTTTAGCAACACAACAGAATGCATATGAGATTGCGTTGTCGATTATGACATTATGCAAAGAAAGTGGTAGGGAGATTATGAAGTTAAAACTCATTTCACTTTTCATCCTCCATGTGTATGTTTGTGTAATAAATGCGTATAGCTTACGCAGTTTTATTGCTGAATAATGTCACTAGAAGGCTTGTGGTGTCTTCTATTGAGGCTTATTCTTCCTATGGTTTTATTTAGGTATATGAAGCTTTTCATGTTTTGTATTTGGAGAGATGCGTTTGGTTAACCTTTCAAGTCAAATTGGCATTGTTGGTTTCACTGCAGTTGCTTTTCCTTGTGCACAACACCGATGTTTATGATAGAAATTATTCTGCTTTTTGAGACAAAACCAAAAATATGAATGCAATAAAATCAGAACTCAAAACCTGAAAATTGATGAAAATATCATAGTGATCAAGGCAAGTGTGGCACTCTATACTTAAAGAAACATTCCGCCCCCGCTCCGGTGCTTACAGTTTTGTATTGGACGTTTGTCTCCCAACACTACTTGATTGGAATCCCTCCAAAGCATCACTACAATTGAAGGCCCTAGCAAACCAAACTTGTGCTTGCAGTCTTTCACATGGAAGGACTTTGACTCAATGAAATCATTAGGAAAGATTAACCACACAAAATGAATGCGGGGCATGATATTTATAAATCAACTGGTGACTCTACGAATGGTCACCAAGGGAAGAGGCACCTTTGTTCATAAAAGACCAATCCGTCCACGATGATTAGGTGTCATTCAAAAGACACATTTCAAATCAAATTAGTTTACATTCATTCACACCCTATTCGGCCCACTACACTAGCATAGAAAACATGGTTGGAAGCCATGTCGGTGGTGCTGTGATTATCACAGTAGCGTCAAAATGTCACTGAAGCTCTTAAAGAAGAGTAGTTGAAATGGTCTCAGAACAATTTGAACTGAAGAGTACTACTCGGACTCATCACGATAGTGAGTGACAATAGATTATTTCTTAGCACTCCAGAAGACCAACAGGGGACAACGAAAAACACATAAAATGAAACACGCAGAGCTCTACTACCGAGTAAGGTCAAAAGGCCATCAAAGCACTCAGAGCTCTACTACCGAGTAAGGTCAAAAAGCCATCATCCATTGTGCCTTCAAAATCACATAGAAACTTCTTAATACCTTATAGCAATATGATGACTCGTATGTGGCAAAGTCACCTAAGTAATGACGAAAGAGTAACGTGATCACTATGCATGCGTCACGTACTGAAAAGAAACAACAAACTGACAGGACTCAGTCGCATCAGAGCCTAAAGCAGCAACATCAGAAGTGAACTGATCAGGCGTCCCACAGAGCTATGGACTCGAGTAGTGCTCGAATTGCAAATGGAACAGATGAAGGTCAGGGACCATGTGAGACACTTCAGAAATGCATGGGACCCATATCCTAGACCTCAGCGCACAAACCCATGGCCAACTGTAGAAATGAAAGGCTAGACAGGGGCTGGTGCAAACCTGCCAAAACAAAAAATCGAATGAACGGGATAACAAGAAGTAAACCCAACCCATAGAGAAGCATACAAAAGAAGTATCTAAGAAGCTGATTTTTTAAATGAACAACCACTACGTGGATGGCTAAGCTTGCAGTCCTACTTCGAAATGAAGATAAAGATGAGTTACTAGACAATTGTCTACGTGGGATTGTTGTGAATTCAGATGTATCATGAAACCATGATGAGACACCTGCAAGTGGTAATCTCAAGAAACTTCGCCTAGTAGGACCCGACATGAAAATGTGTTACCAATGAAATTCTCATTCGGATTCTTTATACTAACTTGTTTGCACACACTTAAGGAAGAAAATAAAAAAGAACTGATTTTTCATTTCCTCTGCAGTGAATGGGGCCGGAAAAGAAATAAAATCACAAATAAGGTTCATGAAAAATCAAACAGGATACCTACATATTAGACCAAAATAGGGGATAAAATTGTGCATCTCCAATAGCCTGTGACAGAAAAATACCTGCCTTGCTTCTAAGTTCTAACTTATGACAAATGATATGCCACTAGTGAGGAGAAAACATGATTAATTGGGAAATCACCACCATTTCCAGTATGCATTATTCAACGCTATACTGTGCTTTGTTTTTCGAAAGGGATTCATAAACGCAATACACAAGAAGATTCCATCTGGAAAGAGGAGACCATTGCATCCAAGACACAAGAAGAGAAGAAAATCAGTGCGCTGAGAAAAGCTAGCAAAGATAGGAGCCGGACAAGATGAACCCTTTGTGGTCATGGTAGAACCCCCTACCTGTTGGTGTCTGATCAATTGGGGTTAAATTATCAGAGGATGTTTAATTCCTCTTTTCTTGGTTCCATATCCGATGTGCCAAAGAAAAACCCTCTTCAAGACTATAACATACCAACATTTGCATTGACTTAACACAGCTTGTATCCTTTTGTGTTGGTAGATGGAAAGAACAAAAAAAGTTTTTGTGCAATTTTTGTCTACTTTTCTTTTTTTAGTCAACTTCGGAAAAGATTGCAGTGCCATTTGAACTGCCTAATGACAATAACAAATAAAAAAATGCAACTCGTGTGAGTACCATACTTTTTCTTGAAATTGCCAATTGCAGTATCCAACTTAAGCATGAAAAGAGTAACTACACTTTAAGATGTAACATCTTTTTGGAAATAACATTCTTACAAATAATAAGAGCAAGGCATACAGATTCTTCTTTAGCTTCATTTTTCAATCATTTAGTCACAAGCATCAACGTGTAAGGAATTACTACATAAAAGACATTTAAAGCCAAGAAAAAATTGATAAGCACTTCAGCAAATCTATTTCTTCAAAAAAACATTCTTCTCTAGTTACAAAACAATCAAGGCTTGGACAACAACAGGCTTCGAAAACATTCTTTAACCAGACGGAATAATGAATAAATGTTGAAAGAAATTTTAGGTTTCGAGATCCAAGTAAGAGCTTACGGTATAATTTTACCTGTCTTTGCTTTATGTTATTGGTGTTCCCTCTGAATCACATTTCCAGCGTTAGGTGAGACTAAGCTCTCAACATAGATATGAGCTTCGAGCCAAGCAAGCAAATTGTGAATCACTATATTCTTAAATGTAGCATCTCTGGGATTGCACAAAATTAATCGTGGCCCAAGCTGCAGTAAAACTTCACCGTTCCTTGAAAGATACAATATCGTGGAGTCTTCATAATCCCATAGATTTGTAATATGTGGTATTGAAAACAACTTAGTCCATGACTCTGTCTGCCCATACTCCTTCATCACCCATATATCAGAGCGAGTACCAGGGAAGATACATAGCACACAAAGGCATCCTCTTAAAATCTCCAATGTCGAATCAAACCTACCCTCACCAAAATTAGGCAGCACAACCTTCCCGTACACCTCATTCACCAAATCAAGAGAAACAATGTCCCAAGAGTAACTTGAACCTTGAACCCCACTAGCAGACCAATGGAGTGACCCGCTCGCATATCTCCCCGAATCATTCAACGGAATACCATGACAGAAGTCTCCAATCCTCCTCCATGTATCGGTCCTTAACGAGTAAACCTTAACCTCGGTCTCGTATGAACCTCCGCTACGAACAACACAGAAGATCACTACCACTTTGTAGTCATCATTACACAAATCATAACCAAACCCATATATAATAAAGCATCCGTAACGCATTCGAACACCCGAGTCCGGCAACCTATTGGATTTCCTAGTAGTTGGGTTCCACAGGAATACGCCATCTTCTTCTATAGCAATACACACCAACCCATTACAAGAACCAAGAATCCAGACCGAATTATGAGGGGCTCTCAATGGATAATCAAGATCTACAGCCGTATCGGATTGGTCATTCAATATAGAACCAAGGGAACATGACTTGAGATCGAAATGGGGACGAACACAGCTCAAAACAAGTTTCCTGTGGGTATAATCATCGCTTTTGTATGCTAAACTGAGATGGGATTTCACGAAATGGGGATTTGAGATTAGAGAAAGCCATGATTTGCAAACTGACCTGAATTGCAGCAGAGACTTGACGGGCAGCCTCGTGAGTATCTCGGCGATGATTTCGTGCGGAAGGTCAGGAAGTCGGTCCGAAGCTTGTTGGGTTGGGATGGCGGTTTGGTGGGTTTTATTGGTCCTTTTGGATTCTTGATGTGTCGGGTCCCTTTCGATCTCCATTGATGGTGTTCCCAGGTGAATTATTGGGTTAAGGAGGGCAACCCAGAACAGAATCGTGATCAGACCATCGAGGAAAAATAGAGTTATGCCAGACAATGGTACATTACTCTCTCCGACCTTTTCATCATTGAGCAATGCTAGACACCCGAAAAATATACTCCAAAATCACTCCGGACAGGTATTTTTTAATCGCTAATACAAGTCTATTTGCGATCGTAAATCCTTCTAAAATTCTATTCGGGGTAACTTCAGGTTATATTTTTTTGGATACTCGGCAATTTTGTTCATCATTTTGGACAAATTCCAAACGAAAATGGCAGGTACATGAAAATAATCCAACATGGATTTCATGGATTGTTTTCATGTATCCTACCAAACCTCAATTCTAAAAACAATCCCTTATTTTGTACTCCTCGTCCGAAATTGCTTGAATTTTTTTAAAAACAGAGCATTTTACATGAAAAAAATGTATTTACGGCAAAAAAAAAACTACGCCAATTTTTCTCTCAATGAGTTCTTTAAATTGGATTAAGAAATTTTTTTTAAAAATCATGTTAATGCATTATTTGTTGTGTGCAAAATCATGTTAATGCATTATTTGTTGCTTGCAAAATCATGTTAATGCATTGTTTGTTGCTTGCAAAATGCACGATCTCCAAGAAGGGACAAGTAATTTAGAACGGGAGAATAAATAATGCAATAGACTTCTAACTATATGTACCTAGACGATACTCTACTACAAAGAGACGTTTAATTTTTGAATAAAAATAAAAATATTTCCTTGCATATTTTTTAAAATTTCTTGACACCAATCTATAAACCTTAAAATTGTATTGTAGTACCTCCGTCCATTATTTAGAGTCCAGTATTTCATTTTGGGTTGTCCCTTAATAAATGTTTATTTTGTAAAATTAGTGGATAAAAGTTGATGTATTATCTATTTTGTCCCTAAAAGTAAATTTCATTTTAAAAAGTTAGTGAGTAAAAGTGTCATGATGATGGGTAAGTAGGGAAAGTGGAGGAAAAAGTTGATGTGAAAGGTATAATAGTGATGTTTTTTTAATAAGTTGGAGTTACGAAACAAGACACTTAAAAATGGACGGAGGGAGTATGTATTTTTGTACTCCCTTTGTTCTATTTTGTTAGAGCATCTTCAGACTTGACCCAATTTTTTACCCAAATTTGGGTCAAAATTTTAGTAAAAACACACCTTGGGTTAGGCTCACTCCAATAGCAAAGTGATCTTTTATCCAAATATATTATTTTTTAATGCTTTCAAGACTCAAGAGTATGGACTGATCATCTTGTTAATGAGTTTGAGTTCGTCCTGGGGCTCTTTAATGAGCTCTTTGACCTGGCCACAGCCGAGGCGCTTTCCGATCATCAACTAGTCCTCTCCCTCCTGGCAAACCTTGAGGCGGTGGCAGGTGAAACTCTCCACCACCTCCCAGTAACCCTTGTCTTCAAGCACGACCTCGATCTCTTTTAGGGTTTTGACGTACAATTTGATTAGCACCTCCCTCGTGTTTGGGACCACCTCTAGCCCGATGATCTTGCGTTGGGGACCACCACTAGCTCAACGATCCCCGTCGTCTCCTTCACCTTGGCCAGAGAAAGAGCTGCTGGAAAGGAGAAATGAGCTGTTGGAAAAATGGGGAGAGGCTTGGTTGTCCTAAATTTGGTCCAAGAAATGGGAAAAATCCAAAAATGAGAAAGGGTTTGGGTCATGATTAGAGATGAGTTTTTGAGGTTTTTGCCCAAAATTTGAATATGGCTATTAAAATGGGTCAAGACTGGAGATGTTATTAACCCCTTATTTCATTTTGGGATGTCCCAAAATATTAGTCTTAGTTGAAAAGTTCAAGGAAAAATGTTTAATTTTCAAACTAACCCTCATCAATGTTTAAAAATAATTTTAGAAGTGAGAATTTAGGGACAATAATGGAAATTGAAATCAAATTTTTGAGGAGACATGCATTATGAATGTCCCCGTAAAAAGACTAATAAAATGGGACAGTAAAAGTAATCTTCTACTCCGTTTCATTTAGAAACGGAGGAAGCACAACTCAATTCAATTTTGTGTTTATTCACCGAACTTTTAAATGCAACTTGAAAAACTCGATAAAATTCAACCCAACTTTGTGCCCATACCGCCTATTCTTACCGAACTGAGGATGGTATTGTACACATCTGACATCACCTCAATTGAGGGAGTTCTCAAGCACCCACCTCAACTAAGGGAGTTCTCAAGATTTTTTTTTCCGGGTTTGATTTGGGAAAGAAAGACTGTATTAATTTCTTTATTTGGATTTGGTTGAGGTTTTTGTTAGATAACCAGGCCACCCAAATCCACCGAACTCGATTTATAGTACTAGAAAATTATAATCTTACCTCCGATAGGACCTGTTTCACTAAGAGTTCTTAAAAAATAAGTACTTATTTGTAATTTTTAAACTTAAAAATGTATTTACAAAAATATTTTATTTTTTATTTTTTGCATCGTTCAAAAGATCTCATCGAGATCTATCAAACAATATCCATACTGCGGTTTTGTACACCTCCATTGATAACATATTGCAACTCTCCAATGAGTTTGTACAAGATTGGAACTTTTCAGTGTTTTTTTTTATACTTTAGAAACAAAAAGATCAATAATAATCGAAAATGCCGATACGGGCTTTGGGTATGGGGCGGGGCGGAGCAACCCAATTCCCCAACTGGTAGGGGTATGCGAGTAAGGGTCATCATTTAGCCCGAAGGCCTGCGACCCGCCCAAAACCCGCCCGGCCCGTTGGGCTTTTACCCGGCTCAAGCCCGTAAAACGGACAGGCTAGCCCGGCCCGTAGTTTGTAATGGGCGGGCTCGGGCCTATGAATTTTTACTTGGCCCGCTCATAGGCCCGGCCCGTGAGCCCGCCCGTGGTACCTGTTCAAAAGCCCGCAAACGGGCTCACCTATTAGCCCAAAATCCCATAAAATCCTTTCTTTTTCCCTTGATTTAGTTTTGCCCAAGGAAATTTAAGCCCGCCCGGCTTTTGGCCCACCCGCTTGCCAATTGGACTAGCCTATGGGCCGGACTTGGGCAGCAACTTGGCGGGCTGGGCTGGGCCGGTGATGACCCTTATATGCGAGTCAAAACTATTCCCTATCGCAGATCAAAGTGGGAATGGAAATGAATACGTGATTAGGACTAGGTCACTAGGGCCCGCGGACGTATGGGTGAATCTACCCCGCTGCCATCCCTAACTTCAAACCTACACGTAGATGCAAAATAAGATCTGATACAGCTTACAGAGTGTTCGGCACACATATCTTACAAATCCAATGAATTTTTTTTACTCCACACCACTCGCCATTTCAAATAATGGTGAAATTTTACTGCAATTTGGGCCACACATAGTTTTGTACAATCCAATAGACGGTTCGTTTAGGCATCCGGTAATTAATAACGTGGATTGCGGTTTCGACATGAGTACCTATGTTGAAAGCCTAATCTCACCCAACATTGACGATGTGGTTCAGAGACAGCACCAATAACCAGAAAGAAGGTGAGATTGGTATAAGTTTCTACTTTATTTATATACCCAAAAAAAAAAAAAAAATGGTTTTCTACATTATTGCTTACTTTCTTTTTTGTACACAACCTATAGAATCGACGACATTACCGGTCACTTGTATGCATTCTTTTGTAACCCTTATATACATGTGCATTATACTCAATTTTGATATTCATAGCACAGAGTATGGAACTAACGTGTCAATGCCTACTATTTTTAATGAGAATGCGTACTGAAGTTAGGTGTTGTCCTTTGAGTTGTGAATGCTCTGCAGCTAAACAATTTCAGTTTTGAAAGAGATTGTGATGTTCTTAGATTAATCAGAAAAAAATTCTGGATTAAATGTCTTAATTGTGATGCTTTATCTTTCAAGGAATCTTCCTTCCCCTGTTAAGGAATAAGAAAGTTTGGCAATATACTTATCCAAAATGAAAGGGGCCTGTGAACTATTTACCTTTGTTTTTCGATAAGAGTCTTAAGGTACTTGGACTTGGGTTTTTTAGACAGCACTTGATCCCTTTTACAAGTGGAAAAAGTTGGAAAACTAGTTGAAAATAGCACAAAAACCCTTGGTACTTTTGTCAATCCAAGCTGCATCCTACCTCTATATCTTGTAGTCCTGAAGAGAAACTGAGGTTTTGCATGTAGGAGTCCTAATTTACTCTATATTCCCTCGGTAATTTTGAGTGACTTCACTGAAGTTAATGTACACTTTATCCTTTGTTGCTTTTTGATCAGCAACTACAACTTATTTCAGTCTCTTATCATACTCCACCTTGATCATCCTTAAATTCGTTATTGACAGAACCCACAACCTTTATATGGCCTATGTTAGTCCCACCTCATCTGTTGTTTCCACGCAGTTAGTGGTTTTAGAAGTAGCTTTTTCTGAAAGTTTTCATAGAAGCAGGAGCAATGGTCTCTTGTGTGACCTTTATTCCTTGTCCATTTCCCAGTTCCAATGGATGATATCATCTACTTTTGTTTGAAGGGCTTTTTCTGGATTTTCGACCACCCTCTCTCCATACGTCTTCTACAAAGGCTCTGAAAGATTTGGAACCATCGTTTCAAGGTACGACGTAGCTATTGGTGTTGGTTGTAGTTTGATTCGTCCTCGTTATTACCAGACATTACACTGACTTCAATTTTTTTACCCGTAACAAAGTTCCAACCTCATTTGGCTGAAATACGACATCAGAGGTTGGGGTCCAGATAATTTTATTAGGATTTAAAACAGAGGTTGTAGGAACTAGGACGCATGAACAACGATCTCCTGTGTGACCTTATTCCTTGTCCTTGGCTGTTTCCCAGTTCCTTGATGGACGATGTCCGCTAGTTACCTTGAATCGATTAGTCCAGTTTTTATAATGCCTTCCCTGTCATCTCTCTTTTATGAAGGCGCAAAGAGATTTGTTCCATTGTTTTGGTTGATTAGAGGTGCCTGCATCCCTGAGCTCAATAATCTTTCTTACCGTCAATGACGAATCTGCAGGATAGTTCTATCATATCGCTATCCAGAAATATATTTACAAACCTGGTTTTACATAAATTGAATGGTAAGAAGCTGCATTTTGTTCCTTACTATTGACCTTGTGACTTTTCATCCAATTTGATGCAGTCCTCTTCATGCCCAGAAAATAACTTCAGGACCCATTGTCGTAAGGAGGATGATGACACCACACTGGATTGGATTTAAATCTCTTTTATGCTTTAGATTGCTATGAGCCATATCTTTAAGCATTGAAGGCTATGCAGTGAGATTATATAGGAAGTTGTATCTCTCTCTAGATATTTCAGCTTCTGTGAGTTTATAGTGAAATTAGGACCTTTTTCTTATGGTTTGATGCTCCAATACGTCTCCTTTTATTCCTGGTCAGCAACACAGGGAAAATGTATTAGGGACCATGTCGAAGGCGCACAACCCTTGTTCAATGAGATAAGAAAGAAAACAAATACGAATTCCAAAAGAAAGACACACCCTAAGACCACAAAAACAGACAGAACAACAAACACTGATGAATACTCTGAAGCATCAATGTTGCACGAACTTCACGAAAGAAGCTTTGTCAACCTTGACATTGACTTCCATTTCTAAATGGCAAACTTTACATTACTCCATGAAAACAAAAGACAAACTAATAACCTTGCAGTTTTCTGTTGTTCGCTTTAGAATACTAAGTTGGTGTGTATACAAAATTTTCACTGGACTTGTATAAAGATGCCGATAGATGGAGAATTATATTGGAGGGTTTCAACCAGGGAGAAGAAATTACAGATTTTGCTTGGTGATTTACTGATTAGTTGTTCTGTTATGTTGCTGTTTTTTTCGTCAGCGGGGGAGTGGAAAAGAAAGCTTGGCCTAAAGGTGAAATTCTGCAGCTAAGCTGCTGAAAAACGACTACTGGGCTGACAAGGTCCTTGAACTTAAGGTGATGGAGCTCTAAAGTATATTGATGTTTCCTTGAGAACTAGTGGAGTTGTTTTTAAGCTTTGTCATAATTGAGCTCTCTTTGTGAACCGGGGCACTATTCACCTTGCTGACGTGCAACGCGTTGTTACATTAAATTTTTTTTTTTCTGAACTTTTTGGCTATTATTAAGTGGGTGTTTAGCACATATTATTTTGGTAGATTATGGAGATTGTATTGTAGATTGTATAGTTTGGATTATGAAAAGCTCAGAATCAGAATCTGTAAAAATATAAATATATGTATTATGCATACTTTTTGATTACATACTGTAGCGGCATGAATAACCAGTTTGAGCCATATGGCTGGGGAGGGTTTGATCCGTGCAACCACGGTGATTAACCAGGCGAACGTAACTAAGGAACTAGCATTGAGCGAACAATAATTAGGTTCGCTCGGTACAAACCTTGATCGGGCATCACCACAAGTCATTCTCCTATCCAAATGGGTCACCAGGCCAACTCGGTGCATCCAAGCAATTATTGAGAGTTCGGTACCAAGGTTGCTTGGTAACCACACTGAGGGGTCAATGCAACCAGGTCGCCCTACTTGGACTGTTGGAGTTAGGTATACCCGATCCAGACCTGGTTGGCACTACCCGCGTAATTTGCAGAAGGCAGTTGGTGCACGTGTACAGAACTGCTAGGTCCATATGTGATGACTGATGTCACTCGAAATGGTTACCTTGCATGTCGAGTACGCACTACCCGAAGCAGTTACCTGGCGTGCTGAGTACGCACTTGCTTGGAGAGCAAGTCAGGAGGTTCTATATAAAGGAAAAGCTAAAACACGAACGAGGAACGCCGTAACTCCTTCTCTAAGCTCTGCCATATGCTTTCACCTCCTCCAAAGTCTTACTTAACCATCGGAGTGCCCCTTTCCGATCTACTCTGGCCGGTGGGGCACTAGCGGTGGGTGTAACCTGTGCAGGAACACCTGAGAGTGGAGATTTGTCCCTGAGCACGAACCAAAGGATCAACCTAGCCCACACTAATCAACTAGAACCCCACAATAACCGAAAAGGCACTTCGTAACACATATCTTTGCGCAATGTAACGTCTATTACGCGGGGGAAAAGTTGAGGCTAGAACGATCATCAAATTTTCATGGTGTGGAGTGGTTGACAACTATATAATGGCTTTGTTCGGTTTAGAGTTTACTTTTAGTTTTAGTTTTGTTTCAATCATTACCCTACTTTTTTCTCTAATCATTACCCTATTTCTCTAATTATTACTTTCTCATCTCTCTTCAATTATTACCCTTATCTTCAATCATTACTCTATTTCTCTCTTCACCCACTACCAAAACTAAACTCCCAACCAAACACTAATAATGTTGTTCAATAAGTGTAGGCAGGTTTGTAAATAATTAAACCAGGTTGAAGATGGAATAGTCATCTAGGGGGGGTGTTTGGTTAGTGCTTTTTTGCATTTTCAGATTTTCATTTTTGCATTTTTAAGTGTTTGGAAGCTCATTTCTATAACTCATTTTCGGAGAACACATTCGCGGATTTTGCTTAAAGAGGCAAGAATCCAGAATGAGGGTAAAAGGTCCTTTTTGAGGTTTTGGCTTTTCCCATTTTATGTCGAATTACCAAAATACCCTAACTATTCTTATCTATTTACCTGTTTTTGTCCTCCCATGATTTCTGCCACGTGCTGCACGGAATTGGAACTTCTTCGTTTGCTCAGGCTCTGAAATTGTTCTTACACATCACATATGAAAATACTACAAAAAAGAAATAAATAAATATTCATATATATTTTATCACAATAATAAAGGCCAATGGCAACTTGGTAAAAAATTAACCCATAATTCATTTTCATCATTCATCTACCAAACACTAATACTGTTCCAAAATACATTCTGCACATATCTCTCAAACACCCCACCATACTCTAAAATACATTCTGTTTATAATCCAAAAAACTTAAAAAGGCAAAAAGCTAAAAATAAAAAGCTAAAAATTAAACTCTCAAACAACCCCATGGTATTGCGAACAACTTAGTCCAAGACTCTCTCATGCGGTACTCCTTCATTACCCAAACATCAATACCATTTCCGTAGAAGTCACAAAGCAAGCAGAGTCATCCAGATAAAACCCACAATGCATGTCAATGTAAAAGGACCATCTCCGTAACTAGGTTGAACAACCTCCCCACACATCTCGTGCGCCAAATCAACAGAAACAGTAACCTTAGAGCGATTCATGGTAAATGCAAGCCAGTAGGTTGACCCGCTCACGAATTTCCCTGTTTGGTCCAAAGCAATAATGCGAGGACAACCCGCAATCCTCCTCCAAGAGTTGGTCCTTAATGATTGAACCTTCAACTCTGTTTTTTCCCATGAACCCCCATCACCAAAAACACATCTTGACGTCACAACTTTGTAGCCATCATTAGACTTATCGTAACCAAACCCGCATAGGCGCATACTCTAGAACCTGCAATCGCTTGACTTTCCGAGTAGAGGGGTTCCATAGAAACATATAATCTTCTCGATCATTCCCAAAACAAACCAACCCATTACGTGAACCCACAATCCGTACCAGATGATGACGTTGTTCGAATGGGTAATCAAGTTCAACAGCGTGATCAGATTGTTTATACATCGGAGAGGAAAGTGAACATCAAACTAAAACTGGGGAGAATAGAGCTCAAAATCAATATGTGGTGGGTGTAATACTCATCGCTCTTAGATACCATACTAAGGTGGATTTAACGAATCTTGGATCTGAAATCAAAGAATGCCATGATTTGCAAACTGACCTGAATCGCAGCAGATGCTTAACAGGCAGTCTCGAGAGTAGGTCGGCAAGGATTTCAGGAGGAAGATTGGGCAAGGACTGTGAAGCTTGTTCGGTTGGAATTGGGGTGCTTCAACGGTGGGTCTCCTTCTCGTTCCTTTCGGGTTCCCCATAAGTGGAGTTGCTTCCGATCGCCATTGATTCTTATGTCAACTTGGAGTATGCAAATGCAAAAGTAAACGCTGACTCACGTCCACCAGACACCGGAGCCTGTGTATCTCCACCGGTTACTCAAATTTCCGCTTAGATTTGAGTAAAAACTTCATTTGGTATTATATGCTCTAATGGACAAACTCAAACTCAAACACAAAATGAGTAAAATATTCATTAATGATAGAGTCATTAAACATAAGGGTGTAAAATTTGACTTAAAAAAATATGAGTAAGGGTAAATAATTTTTATTTAATGTAAAGATGTTTTTGTCAAAATGTACCTAGTGGATTCCAAAATAATTGGGTGGACCTAATAGGTTTCAAAATATAAACAATATTATAGAGAAAAATCTCCCTAGTATAGATTAAATAAATATAGCATGCTTTTTACCTCATCAATGAAGATGGAAATTTAGAACTTAATGAGTATCTCTGTCCCAAAATGTTAAGACTTTTTTGGACTACGTGCCATTTTATGTTGCTTATATATTCTATTTATAAAGTTTTATGTAATTTTGTAAAGTTTGTTTAATAGAATTAATTAAAATCTATAAAATAAGATCTATATTGCATATTTTTAACATTTACATTGAAAAATATAGGCAGTTGAAAATAGCATGCTATCCAAAAAGTTGTAACATTTTGAGACAGAGGATGCAGTTTCATTGATGTCGTTTGAGATGCTCTAAGGGAACCTTTTTAAAATCTAAGCGAGAATTTTTCATTATGATATTGACATAGATGCAGTTTCATTGATGTATTGATGTGCTAATCGACCAAACAAGCCGAATACAGTATTGGTTTGGCTTAGCTCAACTCCATAATATGCATGTTTAGTGTAGCTTAAGAATTTTTCAAGACTAGTTGTTCAAACTTGGGCTCACATTTAAAATTTTGTGAACGTGATAAACTTGGCTCAGCTTGTAGAATACACAAGTTTAACATCTTCTTTCTTTCTTTTTAGTTCAAGGAAATAAAAAGGAGACCACCGAACATTGTAGGGTCACTAGACTCACCACAACCAATTTATTCTTGACAAGAACGCCGCCGCCACCAACATCAACGTTGATTATGCAACTGTTTCAGTATGTCAAAGTACTATAGGATATTTGAATAAATCTCATCGTTTTAAGCAACGATGTTCCTGAATGCATGTTGCTTCTGAATAGAAATTGGAGGCCATACCATCAAGTATATTCAAAAACGAGAAGCCAATAAATGTGCAAATTTAACTGCAAGGAACTGCCATGGCCGGAACAAAGAAGCTTTTTTGATTTAGAAATCCATGCCAGATTGCCCAGTATTTGTACTTTTTAAGTTTTTCGAAGGCATGTTCCAATTTAACAAAGCAATGCATTCGGCTTGGACTATATATTGGCATCGTCACACCCCATCATAACACGTTCCTCTGTCAAGCCGAATATGTGATGGAATTTTTAAAATTCTATGCCGGCTTAAAAATCACTTCCTTCATAGAAGACAACCATGGCGAACCATAACTCTCCTTTTTTTTTACTAGTATTTTTTTATACACCAACTTTAGGCCGTACCTCAATGCCCTCCACGATAAGTCCGGACTTCCAGTCACTGATCTCCCTCAATCTCATCTCCACGTCACCATCGTCTCCTTCGTTAACGGGTTCAAGCTGCAACCAACCGCTGAAGGCACCAGCGCTTGTCTCTTCGCCATGGTCGCCACACCAGCCTTACACCGAGAAATCCTCTTAGCCCAAACCTTTGAACAAGAATGTGATTTCATCAGATACCAACTCTCAACTGGAAAGGCAGCAGTTGGGTGGGAAATTCATGCTGACAAGAGCCTTCATTTCCAAGGAAGAATTTTTGTACCTAATATCGGTACTCTTCGGGAAGCAGTACTTAAGGAATTCCACCATTCCAATTTCGCCGTCCACCCAGGAAGCACCAAGATGTACCAGGACCTCCGTCGACAGTACTGGTGGGCTGGAATCAAGAGGGATGTGGCCAAGTACGTTTCATCATGCCTCACTTGCCAACAAGTAAAAGCAGAACATCAGAAGCCCGGTGGAACCCTGCAACCTTTGCCTATACCCGGATGGAAGTGGGAACATATCGCCATGGATTTTGTGACAGGACTTCCTAGATCCCTGCAATCAAACACCGCCATTTGGGTGATAGTCGATCGTTTAACCAAATCTGCCCACTTTTTACCCATGAAGATGACGGACTCAATGGACTCTCTCAGCAGACTCTACATTCGAGAAATCGTACGATTACACGGTGTACCCGTATCCATTGTGAGTGATCGAGATTCACGATTTACATCGACCTTTTGGGATAGTCTGCAGAAAGCATTGGGAACTGACCTTCGTCTCAGCACCGCATTTCACCCACAGACAGACGGACAATCCGAGAGAACAATCCAGATTTTAGAAGATATGCTCCGTGCCTGTATTTTGGACTTTAAAGGAAGTTGGGAACGACACCTACCCCTAGTCGAGTTTGCTTATAACAATAGTTATCAATCCAGCATAGACATGGCACCATACGAAGCTCTGTATGGGCGTCCTTGTCGATCGCCAGTTTGTTGGACTGAAGTGGGAGAAACAAGCTTACTGGGACCAGAGTTAGTCCGAGAGACAACAGAGAAGATCCAAACCATTCGCCAACGACTCCTGACCGCACAGAGTCGACAGAAGAGCTACGCCGACAAAAGGACCAGACCCTTGACCTTTCAGGTTGGAGAACACGTGTTCTTAAAGATTAGACCACGAAAAGGAGTTATCCGATTTGGAAAGAAAGGGAAACTGTCACCACGATATATTGGCCCTTTTGAGATCCTCGAGAGAATTGGAGAAGTGGCGTACCGCCTAGCACTACCGCCACAACTGGACCGAGTTCACAACGTGTTCCACGTGTCAATGCTCCGAAAGTACATGGCACATCCTTCCCACATCATCAATTGGGAAAACATCGAACTCAACGAGGACGTCACTCTCGAGGAACAACCAGTGGAGATCCAGGACTATAGTGAGAAGTGCACTCGAGGCAAAACCATTCAACTCATCCGAATCCTTTGGCGACATCGAGGAATTGAGGAATCAACCTGGGAGCGAGCAGATACCATGCGCGCGAACTATCCGAATCTGTTTCCTCCTGAAGGTACACTTTAATTTCGAGGACGAAATTTTATTAAGGGGGATAGGTTGTAACGTCCCGTAAATTTTAATAATTATAATATCAATTAAAGAATATTAATAGTAATAATAAAATTATCCTAATCATAATTATCTAATAGATATATACAAATTAATTAATTTAGGCTTAATTATCCTTCTTTTATTTATTTAAATTGCATGCATAGTAATCCTATCACCTCTCGCTCTCCTACTCGGTCTCTAATTCATCTCCCTGACTATATTTTCGTCCTATAATTCGTCCATCCCGGAACCTAATAGGATTCGACTTCTTTCAATCCAATTCCAACCGAAACTCTCAAAATTCCTTTATATATGCCCACTAATCCGACCCTAGGGTTCATCACATTATTTACCACGCCCCATCAGTCCAGAAAGGAGAGAAAAACAGGAGAGATCGAAGCTCCAATTTTCGGAGTTCTAGAGAGAGAAAGAAAGAGAGAGAAAAGTGGGTTTGTGTTCTAGAATTGATCGAAACCTAAATTGATCGTTCCAGACGCTTCCTACAATCCCTAGCATCACCGAACGTCATCCAATTCGGTCCCGAAGTCCCCCGATTGAAGAACCCGAAACTTCCTTCCCAACTTTCCAAGTTTCGATAAAAATCAATTCGATCCGATTTGAGGTAGTATAATCCATTCCAACCCTTCCTCTAAGTATAATTATTGTTTTTAAGCATAACCCATCGTCCCAAACCAACCCATGCATCAAAATCATCTCGAAAAACCAAAAAAACGATTTCTGGACGCAACCTTGCGGCCGCGACCTTCGGGCCGCAAGAACCAGGCCTGGAGTTTGCGGTGGAGGCTCCAGACGCAAGGTTGACTCGGTCAGACCTTGCGGTTTGGACTGTTTTGTTTCGAAAACGTTTGGCGACCTTCCAAACTTGATTTTTGATCCCCGAACTATTTTTCCTAGACTTTTCACACTCCAAAGATCATAACTTGTTGAGATCATATTTTTTTTATTTAATTATCTATTTATTAAATTATTTATTCGTTATCGTTCAACGTTTACAAACGAAAATTAGTTACGACCTTTCAACCAACGTTTTAACACCCCAACTAATTTTTTTTAGACTTCTTGAATGTCAAATACAGTAACTTGTTAAAATAAATATTTATTTTATTTAATTCATTATTTATTATTATTTTTAAGGTAATACCAATCAAAATTACTTTACGACTTTATAAACATTATTATTAATGCCCGAATAATTTTATTTAGACTCCTTACTGTCCAAATATGAAATTATGTCAGTCTCAACATTTATTTTTATTATTAATTATTTATTGTCTATTTACTCCACTTTCAGTCATTTTAATTAACGTTTTCATATAAATTAATTCTTCGACCCTCCGCACCCAACTTTTGACACTCCACTGATTATATAGGACCTTTAGGACTATTATTAGGTCATGATTAATTATTCTAATATTTTTATCTAATTAATGCATTTAACTAGCTTTTAATTAATCTAATTATTTAGAAATAATTAATAAGAGCCTAGAAAATATTTTATTAAAATATTTATAAAAGTTTTACTTCATTATTGACATTGTGGTCATACGAGAATAAGGGCAACGGCCCATTCATAAACGGTTGTGTGATTGCATTGCTGATTATTTGTTTTAATTATTAGTTGGTTTAATTGTTTATTGCATCGATATCCGATTTGAATGCTAGATTGGACCCTAGAGACATGGGGTGGTATGCGAATAGAATTCATTTAGACGATGCTAGATAATGGATGAATTGGAAAGTTTTATATTTTTTTTAGAATGCCTGCAGGCGAGAATTTGAGATGTGATGAGATTTGTGATGAGATTGAAACTGGCGAGAGTCCAGTGATGAATTGATAGACTGGCGAGAGTCCAGTGATGAATTGAAACTGGCGAGAGTCCAGTAATGATTGTAATGATTGTGAAAGCGGTATATAAGATAAGCGAACCCTAGTCATGATTCAGGCATGATAAGCTTACCCCTTGTTGTAGTTATTGGGGTGCACACTCGGTATATAACTTAGGTGTACCTGCGACAGCAGAGGGAAGTGACCTCATGGGACCGAGCTTGGCTAGTGGTTGGGGAGGAAAGATTCCGCGGAGGAAATCTTAGATTACACGATAGGTTAAAGGATAGTAATGAATTGATTTATGTGAATAATCTCTGTTTTACTTTCTCGTATCATTTTATTCATATTATCCTGCTGCCTGCTGATTGTAAAGTAAGAGGGGTAGTTGGGTTGGATTATGCTTCGGGGTGAACTATTTCACTCAGGTACGGATTGCCTGGCTTCCGTGCCAGATTTTGCAGAAAATCAGGAAGAGACACAGAATCCTGAAGGTGAACAATTTTATGTGGAAGAGAACCAAGAGATGGGAGCCGAGCCAGAATACGCTTGGGATCCATATCAATCCTAGAAGGCGGCTCTGTTATTTTATTTAGTTTTTATCACAAAGACTATTTTTCAGTATTTCAATAAGGATTTGTAATAGATGAATCGTTAGGGAGAATTATCCGTTTTGGATTTTGAATTTAAATTAATAACTTTTTAGAATTTAATATTTAATACCTCCGATTTTATTTCCGAAAATCGGGGCGTTACATTTTGTGAATTGCAGCAGTGCAGCTTTGAGTTGTTGTTGCCTTTTGGACGAGTGTTGCGATGACCCCTCTGTTTTTTGTGTGTTCTAATTAAGTACCTCCTTGTGATTATTAAAATAAACTAGGTGAACTGTGCGCGTGTTAGCATGCATAGTCTCATGCCTGTGAATTTTGTGCCTGTGACGTGTCATGTGTTATATTCTGAAATTTTTAAATTCCGTAATATTCTTTCAATTTCATTTTTTTTAATTATCATTTTTAATTTAGATAATTAATTATTGTGCAAATGATTCATTCCATGCATGTTATTTGTTTTTCGCGTAAATGTTTATGCAACCAACGAGAATTTTCCTCCATAAATTGAGACAGCAGTTAATTCCGGAATGTTTTTGTTACGCTACGGTAATATTTGTATATTTTACTGAAACCGAAAACCGGACCACCGTACACTGTGTGACACGTACGTTTCCGCGCCCGTGATAGGAATTCTCCCTCCTCTTTCTCTTCAGCAGCCGCCCCCATATCATTTCCAGCCAATTCTCACCCCACACACCTTATCACCCCCCTCACTCATTTCAACGCCTCCTCTCCCACCTTCTCCTCTGATTTCTCACAGAGAAATTACTACTCCACTGCAAATTTCAGCAGTTCCCATGCCACCCCACACCCATTATTTCCACCAAATTCTCTCCCTCTCCTATAAACATATACATGCACATGCACCACCTCCCTAATACGAAAATCACAGCACACACACCCTCCATCCTGCATTCCAGGAGAGAGAGAGAGAGTGTGTGTTCCATTTCAATGGAGTTTTAGAGAGATTGTGAAAGTGGGTTTCTTTCCTCACACCACCCCAATCCGAATTCAAGATTCCATTCATTCCCTCCATCCTCCAACATCTCCAATCCACCCTCACAACAGTTCAAAGCCATACCGGAGGTCCCCCACCATCACTATACTCAACCTCGGCTATTACCGAAATCTTCCGGAAAATCGCTCTAAACCCGAAACCGAAGGTAGATAACCCTTCTCCCATTCTCCCTAAGCAACTGCAGCTAGGAGAAGAAATTCTTGCATCTCCGTTACAGTTCCGCCGCAAGAAGGGCGCCGATGTTGAGGCGGTGATAGGCGCCAGGGTGGGGACTAGAAGGGGATCAGGGCAGGGGAGGGTTATGGGGTTGGGATGTGGATCAGATGGGGCGGAGGAGTCGTCGGAGATGATGTAGTAGATGACTGATGTGAGTTTGTTGGCTAGTTTTGTGTTTGGATGGGTTTGAGATTTTGGATGGAGATGATGCAGAGAGAGAGAGAGAGAGAGAGAGAGAGAGAGAGAATGCCCTATTTGTCTTCCACGTGCTTGACTTTCAAGTTGTTTCCCAACTCCATATGGTAGAAGCTTTGTTTTGCTTCTCCTTTTTTTTCCCTTCCTGTTCCTTTTTCAGTTTCGTTCTTGACATCGCATGAAAGCCAAAGCTAACATGGGGCTCAATCAACACAAATGTGATCTGTCAAGTATTCAATTTCGTAACAAGAAAAAAAAAAATCTATCCTTGTGTCCCCTTTTTTTTTTTGATAAGCAATCCTCTTGTTCTTTCTTTTTTGACATTTCCATTCTATTCTCCTATGCACGGTTTCGCATGCTCTCTACCGATTTTGTAACGGTGTTCGATGAGGATCAGAAAACAGTATAGTACAACTTTTAGTTTCGACTTTAATTTTATGAATGTTATCTGTGTTAATTTAGTTTATATATCTTCTAAAAAGACAGTAGATAATATTATTTGTTTTAATATAATAGGGTTATTTATTTGGTTATTTGTCCAAATATATGCTCTGTATTGTTTCAAAAGATCTACAGATAAAGTTATCTCGGGATTAGATAATAAAACTTGTAAATCAATGGACCCTAAACGTAGTTAAAAAATAGCCCGGGCTAAAAGGCCCAATGGACCCTTATTTTTGGACCTTAGACCAATTTTCTGCTCCCAAAGGGAAACTGTTACGCACCGTGAAGTTCGAAGACAGAAGTGTTGATGAGACCAAAATCTTTCTCCGAAAGTGTCCACATAAGAACCCGCTCCATCCCATTTCCTTCCTACTTCAAAGAAATCCTAACCACGGGTACATCTCTCTCTCTCTGGTATGATTGTTCAGTTTTTATTTTTATTTTTCTACCCCCGGAAGGGTGTTTTTGTGTGTGTGTGTGTGAGGCAACATTACTTAAGTAGATTGAAGTGCTAGTGTATTTTGAATTTTGTAATGACCCATGGAGCTATCCGCGGATCAAGCAAGTATGCTAACGCAATTGTATAACTAAGTAGCCATCACCATCAGAGCTTTTCAAAAGATTATATATCAGCACAAATTAGAATTGTGAGTAATATTCACTCACTATTAATGAGTTTAGTAAGAGATTTCCTCGATCTCCTCGCACGCCATCAGTTACATGAATTGACGGGTGTAATGCAGCAAGTGATTTTTCCATATAAAGTGTTGTATAGAATGTACTTAAATGTGATTCACAATTAACTGTGATAACCGTAAGAATTAATAGAATCAAACATCTTCTTCTTTCTTTCTTTTTTTCAGTAAAGGAAATAAAAAGGAGATCGACCACCGAACATTGTAGAGTCACTACAACCAATTTATTCTCGACATGACATGAACGCTGCCTCCACCAACATCAACGTTGATTATGCAACTGTTTCAGTTTGTCAAAGTACTGTAGGATATTCGAATAAATCTTATCATTTTAAGCAACGATGTTCCTGAATGCATGTCGCTTCTGAATAGAAATTGGAGGCCATACCATCAAGTATATTCAAAAACGCGAAGCCAATAAATGTGCAAATTTAACCGCAAGGAACTGCCATGGCCGCAACAAAGAAGCTTTTTTGATTTAGAAATCCATGCCAGATTGTATTAAGCACCAGATAACTTTGCCAAGTATTTGTACTCTTTTAAGTTTTTCGAAGGCATGTTCCAATTTAACAAAGCAATGCATTCGGCTTGGACTATATACTGGCATCGTCACACCCCATCATAACACGTTCCTCTGTCAAGCCGAATATGTGATGGAATTTTTAAAATTCTATGCGGGCTTAAAAATCACTTCCCTCATAAAAGACAACCATGGCGAACCGTAACTCTCTCTCTCTCTCATACACCAACTTTAGGCCGTACCTCAATGCCCTCCACAATAAGTCCAGACTTCCAGTCACTGATCTCTCTCAATCTCATCTCCACTTCACCATCGTCTCCTTTGTCATTGTAAAATTCCCCCAATTCAATCTCCATCCACCCTTCCTCTCTCGTTTGAGGGAGCCGTCCATTTTGTCCTCTATCCAAATTTCCCAGTGTCTGCAAGGTTAAGAAAACAATACTGCTGTTATCGTCTTCATACCCGTCTTCTCCTTCCTTTACAAATCTAACAGAGGCCTTCACGGGAAGCGACTCAAGCCCATAATGTCTCTTCTGGCCTGTGAATTTGAAAATGAGGTAAGCTGCATAAGTGGTATTTGGAGATAGCATTGCAGTGCTAATCCTGCGCCAAATGTTAAGCCAACAAACACCCACAACCTGGGCCACCTCTGAGAATCTGCACATACTATGCACATCAGTCTTGAATTCAACCAAGAAATAACAAAAATATTAGGGTCCATTTGCATATATATGAATTTCAATAAGAGGAAATTAATGTCCAATTCTAGCAAAAATAGAAGAAGTTTTGCTACGGGTCACTTCTGAAACAAATGTAGAGGATGGATTAAAACTAGAAGACGTATTTCACGAAGAATCCAAGATCCTTGTCGAACTACAATCAAATGAAGGACTTTAAATCACTCCAATTAATTATTAATCCTTTCAATTTGCTGTCATAAAACTTTGGAACTCAATGTCCCCATCCATATGTTACCCTACTAAATATAAATTTGAGTAGATACTCGCGAATTTATTCCTTTGAAATCCACATCTATCTGAACAGTCACTAAGGCTCAAGTCGAATGAGAGCAAACTTGAAGGGAACGAAATAGGATTTCAGCTAAGCTGCTAAAGCTGGAATCACTTTCTAAAGTAAATAGGATTCTGACCCCACACCTCCCACCTCCCATTAGGTCTCAACAGATTTGATCCAGATTCGACCCGGCACAACTTTAATTTCTGTAATTTACTACCAGAGGTAATCTCTTTCTTGAGTATGGTTTTCATTAGTCTCCACCTTTTTTTTTTTCCTCTATAGAGCTAGAGTATAATATTATCATGGGATGGGGGTACATCTGTCAATGAGCCGGATTCAGCCTGAATGCAACAAGATCCGGATTTGATATTATTACAAAATCATCCGATTTTATTTCAATTCACCTCAAATTCATGTCATCTAAAGATGATGTTTGCACAAACCAAGTTTGGTGACATACATGAAAATGGATGATAAAAAAAAGACACATGCACATGTGTGTGTGTGTGTGTGTGAGAGAGAGAGAGAGAGAGAGAGAGAGAGAGAGAGAGAGAGAGAGAGAGAGACCTTGACTCAGGCAACGACATCCACTTCCATAATCGGGGATCCTCTTTCCAAGGAATTGCAAGTTCCCGGGCTGGTAGAGTGTAACACTTCTTCCCGCTTTCTCTATCTAGTGCAAAGCTCTGGAATACAATGTACGAAGATATAGCATCAGTAGAAGACGCATACCAGATCCTCAAACTGTTGTTGTATATCATAAGACTCTGTTTGTTTCACTGCATGATATCTTAATAATGCAAACCACATTTTTCATGTAAATCACTTGCAACGAAAATTCTATTAATATTGTGGCAATCATTTTCGGGAGTTTGGGTCTAGAGAAATTCCAGTGCAAAAATCCAATCACTCTAGATGGTACTTTGTATAATGACCATATCAAGAACTAAAGCACTCTCCTCTGCATTCAATAAATGCCAAACATTAGTACTGAAATCATAGCTGGGACGGAATCAGGATTTCTTAAAAACGGAGGCTAAACTGAACAATATTTTGAAATTTCAAGGTTTGAAAATCTAATAGTTTATTTGGTTTAGATTTTGAGGGAGATTTTTTGGGTAGTAAGTGGAGGGAGATAAGAAGAGGAATGAGATAAATAATTGAAGGAAAAATTTATGGGACCATGGCGCAGAGAGTTAAATTGGATTTTGGAACCCAAAATGAACACATTTTTAAAGAATTCAAATGTCTAAATAACACTCAATACAAAATACAATATCTAAGTGTTCTTAAAAAAAAAAATTAACTAATATGTTATGGTGAAACGAACAGAGCCTTTTTCTTGTAAATAAGCATAGGCTGAAGGAGGCAAATGATTCCATACAACAAACTGCAGGCATGCGGAAACTGTTTGGGCTAAAAATATGTTACGGTAAAACGAACAGAGCCTGGGATTGAAAGTATTCACTTGGTGCAAAAATCTTTTTTTTGAACGCATTCAATTCATTTCATATCAAAGCCCAAAGGCAATACAGATTCTATCAAAAGATACAAGAACGAACCAAAACTACCAAAACTTCGACTCAGGCACCTCCTGCCAAAGCAAGGTCGACGAAATCGCCAGATGAGAATCAATTTAGTTCCAGATAGTAGAGAATCCCAAACGGACACCCAGTTCAAACCCGAGAAAGCACATATGAAATATGAATGGCATCTCAGCCGTGAAACCAGCACCCGCCGGTGAACCAGCTACAACCCAATTGCGCAACCAAACTGCCAGCACAGCCCAGACTCCCAACGAAGCCCTGACGCAACTGAAAACTCCAGCTGAACAACCAAACCCTAAACTAAGAAATTATTTGCCCACCAAACACCAACCGGATCTAGGGAGACTGAGCCGGTACAGACTGGACTAGTGCAAAAATCTCAAATGTTGCCCAATTCCGTTAGACCTCTGTCATTGCAAAAGCGATATCCAAAGTTCCAAACCCAGCAGCTAGTGTAAATTTATCAAATCCGATTTCAAAGGGTTTCGCTCTATCCAAAAAAGGTTTCGCTCTATCCAAGGTAACCAATTAAGTATCTTACGTGTGTTTCAAATGTTTACTATCTAAGTTATACATAAACCAAATATATGATCCAACACGTGTGAGATATACAATACTATGAGAGTTGTGCTATTAATTTGACCACTATTGTGCTTTTTTAGATAATCAGTTTTTCGGACCAGCTTATGGCACTTGACTTAAAATTCCTAAGGGACAAATTCCACTATCCATTAGCAACGCGTCCCATTTAAAGTTGACCCCGGAAAAGTTAATAGTACTTGAGAGGTTTCGAACCTAAAAATTTAGGAGGAAGCAAATCTTAAGA
The DNA here is from genome assembly GCA_019656275.1 of Rhododendron kiyosumense. Taxonomy (NCBI): domain Eukaryota; kingdom Viridiplantae; phylum Streptophyta; class Magnoliopsida; order Ericales; family Ericaceae; genus Rhododendron; species Rhododendron kiyosumense. Next base: position 4,838,956 of record BPLS01000707.1, read on the forward strand.
TTAAGCTGATCACTATTATTCTGGTAGAATTCAATGTCCTGTGAGAATATATATCATTTACTATTCGTTTTGTCAAACAAAAACAAAAACAAACACAAATGTAGGCGGGGGTGGTCCGGGGGGTGCGAGGGGAACCCAGGCCTTTGCACAATTCCAATTATACTGGCGTATTATACTACCAATTTCTTTGTTAATTAGAAAAAACTCTATGGAATTGGCCCCTGCAAGTCTCTTGAGCGAAATTTTTTCTTAAAATTCCTATGTGTGGGGTAAAAATCCCTCAAATGTATGGTCCTTCCTGCGGTCTAAAATTTGGCCCGCAGAGGATTCGATCCCATCATTTACATTAGTATTTTTTTTTTGAATGGATCATTTACAATTGGAGTAGTTCAGTCAAACAAAAACACACACACCCTGATGGCATGAATTTTGAAAGAACGATTGCCCATTATAACGCTCTGGGATCTACAGCAGTAACAGAATTACACTCAACAAAAATTCATAGGGATAGGAATCACACATAACCAGATAAAAATGTGTATGTATATGCATATATCAGGTGATCGAATTCATAAAACAAGTAACTGAATACGATTCCAGTAACAAGAAAAGAGCAGCAAGGGAACGAATGGCGTATGGGATTAACTACCAGTTTGCCGCCGTCGAGGAGGAGAGGAGAATCACACAGACTGAAGTACAACCGCTTCTTGGTGGAGAAGACCACTGGAGATACAGATCTAGAAATGATCTAGACCGCGGAGGAACGGCACGCGTCTCGAGGAGAGGTCATGGACAGAATCTGTGAAATGCAGCCTTCCGGCAACACCGAGAAATTGTCCATCCTCTTCTCTCTCTCTCTCTCTCTCTCTCTCTCTCTCTCTCTCCTTACCTGCTAAATGTTGATTAACAAAACAAACCGCAGGATGTCTGTATGGTGTGTAAAATGTAGGAGTATGTATGTTTAACATATGGAGTAGTAGCCACGACTGTTGGATCTGGTGTGTGATATGTTTAAACAAAAATGTTACTCACACAATAACTCAAATACAATATCTTAAATATATATAGGTCTTCCATACACTGCTATATATATAGACCCCACATGTATATGAGATATTATTTTTAATGTTGTGTTTAGATTGTTATATGTGTAACATTGTTAATATTTAAAACATACGTAATGGCATGCACGATCTATACGTGCATAGTATAGAATTTTTTATTTGATATGCTGCATGGTATTTTAATAATCCCATTTTAAATTAAGCAAAAAGTCTATGACCACCTAATGATAATTCAAAACTGAGGCATACAAACACTCCCTAAATCTAAGAATTGTCCAGATCCATTGAACCTGCAGGCTGCAATATTTGGGTTTTTTTTTTTATTGGAAAATTTTAAAATCAACTTAATAGGCTGACAATAGTAGGTGTATGAATGTGTATTAAAAAGTGTAAAAAATAAACAGAAAAACATATTTTTCTTACCTTCTAGTATGGTTATTATCAGTCCATTGGGCTGACAATAGGAAAACCGTTTTTTATTTTTAAGGTTGCAACAATGTCCAAGTTCAATGTACCTGGACTATTGCATGTTTTCACCATACATCATGAAACAGACCGTATGCACCAATGCATGTAATGTCTGCGTACCTGTCTATAGCCCTTTCCAGTTGTATTTTTGTTTGTTTTTTGGCAAATCTATTTCCAAGTTACTTGTGCCTTTTTGACGTGGCTTTCTTCGGTTAACCGTTTAGTTTTAGTTTTGTTTTTAATCATTATTCTATTTCTTTGTCCAATTATTACCCTATTTTTTTAATTATTACTTTCTCATTTTTTTCTATCTCTCTCCTATCATTACTTATATCTTCAATTATTACTCTATTTCTCTCTCTACTCACTACCAAAACTAAATTAAACTAAACTCACAACTAAACACAACGTATATCTTTTTAATTTTTTAAAGATTCTCTCTCTGGTCAAGGGGTGATACCAGCAGTGGCGGATCCAGAAATTTCGTACAGATGGGTCACCATTCGAGTGTAAAAATGGCCCTAAGATTTCAGGGCTCATAGCAAACTTTAAATATGGGATCCTTGATAATTTTTTGTTAAAATAAATGAAAAAGATAAAATCACTCAAAGAAAGTTGAACCTTTGCTAATATATTGGTTTTGAATTAATATCATGGAGTGGACAATAACAAAAAATAAACTTGCTAAGAATATGGGAATTTTTTTTTTTATAATTGCACATAATTTGAGTTTCAAAAATGTCCATACTAGTACTTTTAAAATTAAATATAATTTTTTTTAATGATGTTCGAATTGAATCACTTATTGAATTGGTAAAACAATAAATGAAAGTTGTAAGTTATCTTGCAAGAGGAAAAGAATTGAAACAAAATTAAATATTTTTATTCATAACGCTTTAATACACAAAGGTATTGTGTGTGTATATATAATTGGAGCAGTGAAAAGAAGCAAAGAAGAGGCAGTATGATTGGAGCAGTACAAAGGAAGCGAAGACAGAGGAAGCATCAAAAAAGGAGCAGAAGAATTGAAACAAAATTAAATATTTTTAATCATAACGCTTTAATATACAAGGTACTGTGTGTGTATATATGAAATTTTTTTTTTTGAATATTGTGTGTATATATGATTGAAGCAGTAAAAAGAAGCCAAAAAGTGGCAGTAGTATGATTGAAGCAGTAAAAAGGAAGCGAAGACAGAATCAGCATCAAAAAAAGGAGAAGAAATGGAGGTAACAAGACTTGAACCTCCAACCTCTAAAGCATATACAACCTTACCATTAGACCATTATTCAACTTGTTATATATGGTAACATATTTATTACAGTATTTATTAACATTCCAAGTGAGGTGGGTCCCACCTTTGCTCACACTGGATCCGTCCTTGAATACCGGTCTAATAAAAAAATAATTCATAATTCCTTTATTAATTAGATTTGTCAAAGAAATACAGTCTCATATTACTTGGGAGTGAAATGGGTAATCATTTAATAATATTTGAGACATATCCACTCATTGCCAATTGATTTTGAGATGGACATAAAGTTTCCACATGGTATCAAAGCGGGACCCGTACACTCCACATTTTAAAAAAATTCGCAATCCACACCCAGCGATGACTGTTTACAAACATTTCTACTCAGTCGAGGATCGACAGAGTTTATGGTGCGCAAACTTGAATGTGGTTATAATAAATTTTTTAGTAGCACCTTTATATGATAAGTTGATAACAACAGATGCGGGGCCATTTACATGCAGATTGAGTAAAAATGGGCATTCGAGGTTGAGGAATTTTTCAGTGCCGAGCGGGTATTGCTGACGTGGCACCCGCTCGGCACATCCGAGCCGTCCGATATACTTTTGGACGGCTTGGATTAAAACACACTCTCTCCTCTCATTCCAACACTTTCTCTCTCCTTTTCTCTCGCCAAATCTGAGCCGTCCAAACCAGTAATGGACGGCTCGGATTGCCGAGCGGGCACCACGTGGTACCCACTCGGCACTGAAATTTTTTTTGCATTCGAGAGACCATTGAACTTTCTCAACTTCCGATTGATTTCAATCGCCAATTGGTAACAGTCGCTGCTTGTTTTTGGTCTATAAATCTGCCAACGCTATGATTTTAGCCTCTGGCTTGTTAGCTCCTACCCTTAAATGTTGTTCTTTTGACAGGCCTTCCATCGACAGGCCTAGAATATATAGGAGTATATCCCTTGGACCTTAGCACAAGCTAAGGTTATGGCCTTGGCCTCTTTTGTTTTGGGATCATTGTATAAAGGATTATACACCTTTGCTGACAAGAAAATAGCAGACAGTTGTGGGGGCACTACAAGAAAAAGTATATTTGCTAATGAAAAATAAAATTTTCGTCACCAAAAGTTGGAACAATCCTCCAAGAATAGGAAAAGACACTTACATTTTCAAGATTCAAATTAAATGAAAACAAAAATTTTGACTTCAAAAAACTAGATAGACTCTTTGAACGATCTCTTTGAATGACTAAAAAGACACTAAAAATTGTGTGGATAGATACTTAGAACTAGGAAATAAAAGACATGATAAACAAAAACCGCCTCATTTCTAGTAGCGCCTTTAAACTTCTGCATCAAAAAAATAACAAATTTTTTTAACTTTCGTCTTAATTTTTAATTTTTTATCCACCTAATTTTACCAACAGACAGATTCCCCAATTTTTCCAATCGGTGGATTTTCCAATTTTACCCAACTTTACTCTCTCTCTCTCTCTCTCTCTCTCTCAAACAGAACAAACACACAACAGATGAAACCCCCTCTTTCCATCAACTCTCTGATGAGGTTTGTTGCCGGCATATTTAAGCTTTAAGCTTGTTGCCGGCAGATTCTGAGGTTTGGCGCCTTAATGTCATTTCAAAAACCTCAAAGGAGGTTTATGTACTTGTAAAAAACCTCTGGGGAGGTCGGTGAAATTTACCCGAATAAATGTCTGATCATTTCTTTTTTCAGCATTCTTGCTTCTAAAACCGCCAACTTACTCTCCCCAACGCAGTATATTCCAATGCATGTTCGAATTTAAAGAAAAGAGATGTTCGCAAATATATATAAAACAAAAAAAAAGGTGAAAGCGGTAATTTCCGAACCAAAATCCAATCAGAAATAGGCTTGGCAATCGGACTTGTCCTGTTCGGAACTAGGCGAGTTTTCCACCTCATTTTCGGGTATAGGGTTGGGATAAAAATTCTAAAATCCGACTGGGTTTGGGGTGAAAGTACCCCACTCCCGAACCCACCCCGAGATACCTGCCCCGAACCCGCCCCAAAATGTATTTATATATAAAACTATACTTTTACCCTAATCTAATTATCATTATACTTTAAATTTTAGATTTTTACCCTAATATTGTTATCATTATACTAAAAAAACTTAAATTCTTACCCTTATATTTTTACCATTATACTAAAATACCACTTTATTTATAACAGTTTTGTTTTATTTTGCTTTTAGGTTAACAATTCTTTTTAATTTCTTATGAAGCGGGACGGGGCGGGTAAACTCGTTCCCCAATCGGGGTGGGAACGGGATACCCAAAAAATTACCCGGTCAGGGTCGGGTTAGGGCCGTGTGACAATTTTTGGGTCGGGTACAAAAAAACCAGCCCTGCCCCGTTGCCATTCCTAATCAGGAACCAACGCATTCAGCTTGCAATATATACTATAATGGATGCAACGAGCCATGCCACGTTCCAATTCAAGCTGAACATGTGGTCGAATGTACGTTTTCATTCTACGTGGGCTTACAAATCATCTCTCCATAAAAGACATGCAGCACCATGGATCTTCCTTTTTATTTTTAGGCAATATCTTTAGGCCGAACCTCAATGCCCTCCACAATCAGTTTACCCTTCACAATTTGTCCAATCTTGCTACCCCTGACGTCCCTCAATCTGATCTCCACTTCACCCTCATCTCCTTCGTCGTTGTAAAATTCCCCCAGTTCAATCTCCATCCACCCGTCCCTTCTCATTTGAGGAAGCCGTCCATTTTGTTCTCTAGGCAGAGATCTCACCGTCCCCAACGTCAAATATACAGTACAGCTCAAATCATCTGGATACCCATATTCTATTTCCTTAACAAATCTCACATAGGACTTCACTTGAAGCGGTTTAAGACCATTATGGTCTGAGATTTTGAAAATGAGGTAAGCTGCATAAGTGGTGTTTGCAGATAGAATTGCAGAGTTAATCCTGCCACCAATATCAAGCCACCGAACCAACAAAAACCGGGCCACCTCTGAGAATCTGCACATGCTATGCACATATTACTCTTGAATTCAACCGGAAAATTTGAGAAACACATACTCGTAGGATCCAGTGGAATAGATGTAAATTCCAAATTGATCGAAACTAATTTTCAATTTCACCAAAAGTATAGGAAGTTTAGCTACAGACAATTCTGAAACTAAAGTAGAAGATGGATCAAACCTAGAACACGTATTTTACTAAGAATCCTTGTTGAACTGAAGTAGAAGACGAAGGATTTTCATGATGTGTTTGAATGAGTTTTTGAGAATTTTTGAGTTTGGTTTTGGGGGTAATGAGTGGAGAGAGAAATTAAGGTAATGATTGGATATAGAAGTAATGAGTGGAAAGAGATAGAGAGAAATAAGAATAATGATTGGAGATGGGGGTAATGAGCGGATAGAGAAATGAGAATAATTATTGAAAATAGGAATAATAAGTGTTTTTTGAGTTGGAAATTTGTTTTCAAAAACCAAACCAAATAAAGCTAAATCACTCAATAGTGATTTCAAATTTTCATGATAAAACTTTGAAACTGAATGTCCGCTATTCATATGTACCCAGCTAAATAAAAATCTTAGTTAATGCACATCTATCCAAACAGACTCTAAGGCTCAGTTCAAATGAGAAATTTGAAGGGACAGAATAGGATTTCGGATTAGGTACTAAAACTGGAATCACTTTCTAAACTAAACATGATCCTCACACCTCCCAATCGTGAATAGAATAGGATTTCGGATTAGCTATTAAAATGTGTGTGTGTGTGTGTGTGTGTGAGAGAGAGAGAGAGAGAGAGAGAGAGAGAGAGAGAGAGACCTTGAGTCGGGCAAAGATATCCATTTCCAGTACCAGGGATGATCTTTCCGAGTAATTTTGAGTCCCCGGGCTGGTAGAGTGTAACACTTCTTCCCGCTTTCTCTGTCTAGTGCAAAGCTCTGGAAAAAAAGGTATCAATATATCGTATTAGTATAAGATGTACACCAGATCCTCAAAACTATTTTGATACAGTAAGCTTTCACTGTAAAATAAGTTACTGCAAAAAACATTTTTCATGCGAGTCACTTCACAAATTCATTTTCTGGTGTAGAAACATATTCCTCTAGATGGAAATAACCACATTTACAACTAAAGCACTCTCCTCTGGATTCAATAGATGCAAAACAAACCATAGCCCCTAAACAAAGTGGAATTTTTTCATAATCACTTGTAGGAAATCTCCATTAGACCGTGTCCACTTGAAAAGAGAGTCCAAAGAAATGACGGCTACGGACTAGGCAGTCTTTGACTTCACAGCCGAAGAATGGCGATAGCAAAGATAGAACAGAACCCGAATGCATAAGTCATTGAACAGTAGCGAGATGTCAACACCCCAGATCTCAAAAATGATTTCCCAAAAAAATTCATTTTCCTCATCTTTGTATGACAGACAGCGGCAAAGGTGGGAACTGTTTTGGCTAAAAACATTTTAACTGTAAAACAAACAGAGCGTTAAATTCAGCGAAAGTCAAAGTATCCACTTTGGTGCAAAAATATCAAATCTCAAATGTTGCCCAATTTCCTGGACCTCTATCATTGCAAAAGGATACCCAAACCAACCAGCTTTGTCTTCATCAGTCAATAGATGTGATTTTGAAGGGCATTGCTACATGAGATCACAGTACAAAAACAATTCTAGTTTAGTTCATAGAATTTGCTTTAGTATGGACTGTTATGGAGTCGGAAGCATGAGAACTTTTCGTGTCATGGATGGGATTGTCTCTCTTACTCTATGAGTATGATCAACTTGTAAAATTTGGTTTTTTATCCAATCACGACTCCATATGCGACTCTCCTAATATCAAACATTATAATATCTCAAGATGTTGTGGCTAATCTCAAAATATTATAACGTTAAGCCATCTTAAAAGGCATCAACCAAACTTAAATGGGATGACTACAACTACCACATATTCATTGTATAGTCTCACAATTGTGAGTTGGCATTATGATCAATTGTGAGAGCGAAATTGGTTTAAATCAAGTCAAACTCTACTGGTCATGCATATATGAAGACTTCAGGAGATCTAGCAACCAAGTACTATAATGAAACCTTTGAACTCTCCATGAGATAGGAAGGCAAAAGCATACAACACGATTCCAAAATAGTTTCTGTAAATGTAACACCAAAACAGAGTATGGCAAAAATAGATCTTATGCAACTGTAACCGTAAAGATTTGGTAACTGTGTCCAAAGAACAAATGCCCAGTAAACTCAACAACCTTGCATACCCAAACAGAACCTTACGGAACCCAATTTTACTAACCTTCACCGGATACAACCAGATAAGAACAAGGTATCTACACTATTTTACTTAAGGGTAAGTGTGTGTTGATCATTTCTCAAACAACACCTACTAACCAAGCATTGTGGCTTATACAACACACAAGTGACACCTATTGATAACAAACAAAGACCAAAGCACCCATTCCAAACTAGCAATTGAAAAGTTTGAAAAACAATCCCTGTTGATTTTTAGGCAAACCTACTAGGGCCAAGATTAAAACTGAAATGGGTTGATACTAGAAATGCTTTTCTTCTAAAAAACATGCAAGCAGTGGATGGGTTTCGACAAATTTAATGCTATCCGTCGATTCATCTCTATGCTAAACAAAATGGCATGAAGGTTGGCTATGATAGCAAATGATAAAACCTATATGGGAGAATCAAATGAATATGCAGCGGAAAAATTACTTACCCTCTGCCATAGTGTTTAAGTCTTGAGAAGTCCGGAAATCGTTTCAAACTTGAACCAATATGTTTCACAAACACACTCTCACTAATTGTTTTGGAGAGCAGTGGGTAAGATTTCCGATATAATCTAATCTAATCTATATAAATGTTCTCACACATGTAGCTTGATGGTAATCACAAGCCTTTATATAAATAGATCAGGACCATTTCCTAATGGACACAACCTTTCATACTTCCTTCAATCAAAGAAGTAATAAGGCACCTATATTCAATAATAGTTCCAACCTTACAAATAAATGGTCACTAAACCCATTCATGAATAGTCACCATATCTATTCACAAATAGTCACCAATTATTTAGGCAATATTTTATTTAAATCTAATAACCATATTTTAATTATAAACATAAATACTATAAAATATAAATAGGATTGATGTGGCATGTGAGCCACATAAATAAATTCCAACAGTTACTCCTACAACTGAGGGTGGAACCTTAGTCACATAATTCTTCAAAATGCTATGCACTTCCGCTATCAATCCTTGCTCTTGTGAATTTTAGTATGTTAAGATATGTTCCACGTACACATACGACATGATTTAGGGCGGAAGTTACACCGTGGAACCAAAATAGTACCTCTCAAGTCCATGGTGACCGACTATAACTGATTTGTACGAAAATGATATATAATTCCAATCAAAGTTCAAAGTGACACCCACAAAATACCTCAAAGTAACCCACCCTTTGTCGATGGTGAACAAAATCACGCTTTATATAAATACGAAAAACAAAAGACGACTGAAGTAGCAAAAAGGAAAGAGGAGCAAGGGAAGGAGGAATCGCGATGGGATTTACTACCAGTTTGCCGCCGTCGAGGAGGAGAGGAGAATCACACAGACTCAAGTACAAGTGCTTCTTGGTGGGGAAGACGACAGGAGACACCGATCTCGATATGATTTGCCGGTAATCGGACGGCAGAAACTTCTCCCACACACCATCCGAATCGGCGGCTGCTTTGAATAGGGGTGAGATCGCCGACGATCGGCACGCGTCCCGAGGGGAGGCCATGGACAGAATCTGTGAGATGCATCCTTCCGGCAGCACGGAGAAATTGTCCATCCTCCTTCCTCTTTCTCTCTCCACAAGTGGGTTGGGTTCAACCGACCCCTTTTACTAACAGTTGTATGATCGTGTACCCTTGTTTTGCGGTAGAACATGATGAATAAGTAAGCATGCCATTATCGGGTATACTTCTTTTGGCTAACTTGTGTTTCGTCTGAAAAGAAAATTATGGTAAAATAAGTGAAATACTCGTATGTCTCTATTTGATTTGAATTCTATATACACAATGGTTTTGTTTCAACGTAAATAAATATCAGTCAACCCATTGAAATGAGGTTGTTTATACTACTATTTGGTTCTCGTATAAGAAAATGTATTAATTATCAAAATACGTCATTATCCGTCGTTTTTCCTTTTTAGAGGCTGGACAAAATTTGGGCCATAGGTAGAATTTTCAGAGTAGTATATTCACAGTAAAATAAAAAATGGATGGTCAATCATTTTAAAAGTTGACCGTCTATTTGTGAACTAAAATCTGACATATTTATGTGTTGTGTTCATATCGTGTTATTTTGTATTTGTGTCATAAGTCTCTTAATTTTAATTCGATCTGTTTAATTTTTTGTATTATCGTGTCGTGTTATATTCGTGTTTCGTGTTAAGAATAGCCGACCTTAACTCGCTAACTTCGTGTCGGGTGTATCCTTTCATAAATTTTCGGGTCGTCTCATGTTCGTGTTAGAATTCTCTCAATTTTAACCTTACCTATTTAGCTTTTCGTGCTATCGTGTCGTGCTTTGTTCATGTTTTGTATCAAAAATAGCTGAGGGCCCGTTCCGGTTTCTTAAACAATAAACTTTTAAAAAAGGAATTTAAGCTAAAAAATTATGTGCTTATGTAAATGAGTTTTCTATCAATATGAATTTTGTTTGATAGATCTCATTGATTGAAATCTTTTAAACGGTGAAAAAAAAATTAAAATATTACTCCATCCGGTCCAATTTATGAGTCCCTTTTTGGGAATCCAACTATTTAAGAGACCCTAATACTTGCATTGACAGATTTTTTTAGTTTCTTATTTTGCCCTTTAGGCCTCGTTAGTTTTCAAACAATTCCACTTACAATTCCCAAGAACAAGTTTGACTTCATTTTAAAATATGGGCGCCAATTTGCTGAAAACACACCCTATTTAATGGCCCCCTTCAGTAAATTGAACTTGATTAGAAGTGTTGGCGCCTCTTTGAGCTTGTCATTTCACAAAGGGAGATCATCATTTAAGGAGTACTTAAATTTGAACAAGAAAGGGCAAAATGGGAAGTTGGGGCTTTTTTTCTTTGACTTTTGAAATGAGATACTCATTTTGGAACGTTCAAAAAAAGAAAAATGGACTATCAAATTAGAATGGAGGAAGTATTTTTTATTTTCGTTATATTTAAATTTAAAATTACATTTTTTTAAAAAAAGAATGTTTAGAAAGAGGCCTGCTTTCCCCCCCGACACACCCCCCCGGCCGGCCCCACCTCCCTTTCCCGAACTACCCCGCCCCTCCCCCTCTCCCTCTCTCTCTCTTCCTTTTCTTTCTTCTTTCTTTTTCTTTCTTTCTTTTTTTCTTTACCGTATGATTCTTTTTTTTTCCAGTTTGAATTTTTTTTTTCATTTTATTTCCTTTTCTTTCTTTCCGGTTTGAATTTTTTTTCTCTTTAATAATGGGTTCAAGTCTAATTCTAAGCTTTGTACAGTAATTGTGAGGAAAAAAAGTGTTTCAATTGATCGTGTTTATCTGACCGTTTTCTTTTTCTTTTTTTGTCTTTTATAGATTAAAAAATATAATTACGAAAATAAGTGTTTCAAATTTCAATCCGTTTGAATAAGTGAGAAGATTTTATTTTTTTTATCATTTAATTCTAAAGGGTCATAATTAAATTTTGACTATAGGACACTCGTTGATTAGTCCTAAGAAAGTTGTAGAATCAAATATCTCTTAGGACTAACCAACGAGAGCCTTATAGTCAAAATTTAATTATGACCCTTTAGAATTAAATGATCAGAAAAATAAAATCTTCTCACCCATTCAAACGAATTGAAATTTGGAACACTTAATTTTTCAACCTTTAGTTTATATATTAAAAAAATGGTTAAAAAATTAAGTGCTCCAAATTTCAATCCGTTTGAACCGACAGAAAGATTTTATTTTTCTGATCATTTAATTCTAAAGGGTCATAATTAAATTTTGACTATAGGGCTCTCGTTGGTCAGTCCTAAGAGATATTTGATTCTACGACTTTCTTAGGGCTAATCAACGAGAGTCTTATAGTCAAAATTTAATTATGACCCTTTAGAATTAAATGATCAGAAAAATAAAATCTTCTCACCCATT
>BPLS01000707.1:4850938-4866406 GCA_019656275.1 Rhododendron kiyosumense
TAAACGAATTGAAATTTGGAATACTTAGTTTTTCAACCTTTAGGGTCATAATTAGTTCCCGGACACTAATTGTAATCTTAATGAATTTTTTGTTTTACAGCATTTCAATGAGCACTCTAAGACTCATTATTTAGTTTCAAGACTCTCTTAGGGTGTTCATTGAAAAGTGTTGGAGCTAAAAATTTATTACGACTATTTAAAATGAAATGATCAAAAAAATAATATCGTTGCACTGGTTTAAACGGATTGAAAATTGAAACACTTATTTTCTTAACTATATTTTTTAATCTATAAAGGACAAAAAAAGAAAAAGAAAACTGTGGGATAAACATGATCAATTAAAATATTTTTTTCTCTCAATTACTTTACAAAGCTTAGAATTAGATTTGAACCTATTATTAAAGAGAAAAAAAATTTCAAACTGGAAAAAGAAAAGGAAATAAAATGAAAAAAAAAAAAAAAACAAACCGAAAAGAAAAGGAAAAAAAGAAAGAAAGAAAAGGGAGAGAGAGAGAGGGAGGCGGGGGGTAATTTCGGAAAAGTGAGGTGGGGCCCGGGGGGGTGTGTGTCAGGGGGATTAGCAAAGGAAAGTCTAGGAAGCAGGATACTGACCCACGACTCAAAACAGGACAGGCAGAAAAAAGATCGTGTGCCTACGAAACCATAAGAAACCAGTACCTGTAAAGCAGTAAGAAAATTACAGTCCAAGACCTTAACTTTATGGGGTTTTGAAACAAATTACAGTACCTTTTATATACAATACCAAAATTTCTAGTTATTTCCAGTTAAGACCCTTTACACTTTTGTACTTATTTTCCGCACTTTTATTTTATCAGTACCTCTGCAAAATTTGGTATCAGAGCCGTCAGTACTATTTGTTAATTCAAGTAGCCAGTATAAAGATCTTTATTGTTAGTCTCATTTATTGTTGTTTAGTTTTGTTATGATTAATGATTTCATAAGAGCAATTAGTCCTAGTTTATTTGAAATTAGATCTCAACAGACAAAACAAAGTATTCATATTAAAACAGGTTTCCAGTTAGTAGAACAGTTCAGTAATAGTTTAGATAAAAGATTTAGCTTAGAAATTAAAAGTAATATAGTGACCAGAACTCAGTTTGAAGAATTCTCAAGAAAATCTCTTGAGCAAACTACTCAGATCCTAGAACAGATTAACAGATCTAGATCCAGTAGACAGTTAGAAAATTTAGATTATTTTAAAGAATTACATTCAGAAATTCTAAGAAGGATTAGCAAATTAGAGGAAAAACAGATAGTAATATCAGATAAATTACCTTGCAAATAAGATATAATAAATCTGATCAGTAAATTAGATACTACCCAGCCAAAAGACATAGAAACAGAAACCAGAAATTTAGTGGAAAGTCTTAAGTTTGAAGTAAATAGAATTAAGCAGAACTCAGTTCAGGTTAAAACAGAATTAGATGACAGTTCCAAATTTCAAAAACAGTATTTGCTACAAAACAATATATTTGTTCTAGAAGAAAAATTCATGGAATATGATCCCAGTAGAAAAAACAATCTTTCAGTAGAAGATATGTTTTGTCACTCAGATCCTAGATCTAAATATTATCAACCATCAGTTGAAAATATACAAAACCATATGGTAGAAGTCAAAATGGAAACATATGATAGTACTCCCCCAGTACTTCCAAACCAAGAATATGAGATGGGAAACATTCCAATTAGTAAATCCAGAGTAGAGCCATCAGCCCAAGAATTAGAATACAGAACTTACGGGAAAAGATTACCAGTAGATAGAAATGTATCTCTTATGGCACAAGCAGGAACAGGATTAATGCTTGACATTGCATTATTTGACCCTCAGTTTCATAAAAGAGTCATAGAAAGGTGGGAACAAGCCCTAGTCAGAAAACTATTAGAAATGACCAATTGGCAATCTTCTGCAGAAATGTGGTCATATTGCGAATCATTTTTAGGAGAGACAGCAAAAGGAATTATAGAAGCTTATAAGAGAGACTTTGAATTACAGTATGCAGCTTTAATAGCCCAAGGACCAAATATATATAATTTTACTAGTTTAGTCAAAACATTGATCTTAGGAGCAGATCCTAACAGAGGAAATACAACCTACCAGAATGTAGCCATGAGACAGTTAGAACAGCTTAAGTTACATAAATGGAAATATATAGTCAGTTTTTGTAATGATTTCATAGCTCTAGCATCACAAACCGGAAGAGCGTTAGATCTAGAAATTAGTAATAAATTTTTTAGAAAACTTCCAGGACCATTAGGAGAAGAGATATGGGAAAAATGGAAAGTTACTAATGGAGATGAAAACCAACATCTAGGAATAGGCCCTAGAATTCAGTTTGTTTTTGCAGTATTAAGAGACAAGTGCACTACACTTGAAATCCAGAAAGGCATAAAGAAAAATAAGTTAAATTTTTGTAGCCAAGTCATATATACTCCACAACAGTATGCGTATGGCAGAGAAAAGAAAAAGAAGAAAAACAAATTTTATAAATATCAGAAAAAAGCGAGTAAATACCATAAGAAAATAGCTCAGACAAAAAGATATAATAATTATAGTTACCAGAAACATGAGTATTATCCCAGGAAAAGATATAGGAAGAGTCAGACTTATAAGCAAGCACCTAGCAAACAGCAGTTTAGACCAAAGCCTAGAAAACATTTTAGGAAAAGAGTTCAACCAACTCAGAACCGTAAATGTAAATGCTTTATATGTGAATCAGAAGATCATTTAGCAAACAGATGCCCTAATAAGGGGAAAAATCAGAAAAACACTGAAAAAGCAAATCTCATAGCAGAATTAGAAGATTTTGATAATATTGAGTTTATAGAAATAAAATTAGAAGACAGTGATACAGAATCAATATACAGTTTAATCAGTACAGAACCAGAAGAAATAAATTTCTTAGAAGAATTAGAAGATAGTGAGAACAGTAGCAGTTCAGAAGATGAACTTCCCAGCTATACACCCGAATATACTTTTATGATTAAAAGCTCTAGTATAGAATGTATACATCAGTGGCACCATAACGTGGGTCAAGACAGTGAACCTTGCTCGGAATGCAATGGTTACCCTTTTAGGTTATTTAGAAGTATATGTAATAATTGTAAGAAAAATGTTTGTAAATTTTGTCTTAAAAAAAACCACCAGATAGATAGAGATTTAATAGACCTTAGTGGTAGCATACAACAACCAATACTAAACCAATCTTCAAAATTGGCACTCCAAGAAGCCAAGTTAGAAGCAGCCACAGTAAGGTTAGATTTAGATCGAACCAAATTCCAGTTTGAAAAACAGGTAAGTGAATTAGAAAAGAAGATAGAAATCTTATCTATAGAGATAGAAACATACAAAATTGAAAACAGTAGATTAAGAAACCAGTTACATGAAAAGAACCAACCTTTAAAAGAACCAGAACTTATAGAAGACCATTGCAACATTGTTGAATCAGTTAATAGAATAGGAGAAAACAGTCTAATTGAAATAAATTGTGAGATTTTATTACCCGCTAAAGGTACAAATCCAGGGAAAACTATAGAACTTAAGGCCATGATAGATACAGGAGCCAGTAAGAGTCACATTAGTCGTGATCTCATACCAGTAGAATATTACACTAAACCAGGTTATATAGCACGAGCTGATCTCATGAACAATACCAGTATTGTGTATAATACCTGTCTGATGAATAGCAATATTCGATTTACCAATAGACTCCATCAGCAACACATTTATCCATTACCTATGGTATGGATAGGAGAGATCAACCACAGCTATAAGTTTATCTTAGGATTAAACTTTATAGACAGTATGAATGGCAGCATTACTTTTAGTAAACATTTTGTAACATTCCACAAGCGAAGTTTACAAGTAGAAACCCTGCATGCTCAGAACTTGGAATCAGAGTTGTCAGCTAAGCGTGGTGAAACCATAGAAAACAAAATTGCACACAAAATTGCAGAAGAAAATAGGATAGTAGAAAATAGGATAGTAAAGGATAAGATACATGAAACATTGAAAGATCCCCCAGAGACACATTTAGATTCTTATGAAGAAACCATAAATGATATTTTCGAAATAGAATGGTTAATGGAAGAAGAAGAACACTTAATCCAGCTAGATTATGACCCAGTAAATTTTGAAAAAATAGAATATTTTTTATCAATTTTTGATCGAAAAAAGAAGAAAACAGATAAAGAACAGCTAGAAGGATTAATTAGGCTAGCAGAAGAAACCCAGATTTTAGGAGAAAATCCAATCAAACATTGGAATAAAAACAAAACACTAGCTCATCTAGAAATTATTAACCCAGATTTTAAGATCAGTACCCAAAAAATTGTATATAGCCCATTAGATATAGAAGAATTTGAAAAACAAATCAAAGAATTACTAGAACTAGGAGTTATTAAAGAAAGCACCAGTCCACACAGAAGTGCAGCTTTTATGGTAAGAAACCATGCAGAGAATAAAAGAGGAAAAACGCGAATGGTCATAAACTACAAGCGCCTTAATGATAATATTCAGTTAGATAGTTATGATATACCCTGTAAAGAACAACTTATTAATAATATTCAAAACGCAACAATCTTTAGCAAGTTTGATTGCAAATCAGGATTTTGGCAAATCATGCTAGACCAGCCCAGTAGACCTTGGACAGCATTCACATGTCCTCAAGGATGTTATGAATGGATTGTTATGCCATTTGGACTAAAAACAGCACCCAGTATTTTTCAAAGAAAAATGGATAACATATTCAAGATATATCATTCTTTTATTCTTGTTTATATTGATGATATTCTTATTTTCAGTAAAACGCTGGAAGAACATTATAAACATCTTAGAATTGCATTTCAATTATTTATAGATAATGGTTTGATTATTAGTAAAAAGAAGATGGAATTAGGTAAAGAATACATAGAATATTTAGGAGTAAGAATAGGAAAAGGAAAGATCCAGTTACAACCACACATTGCACAAAAAATTTTAGAATTCCCAGATAAGATAGAAGATAAAAAGAAGCTCCAGTCATTTTTAGGAACTTTAAATTATGCTAGACCATACATAAAAGACCTTAGTAAAATCATAGGACCATTGTATAGTAAAACAACCCCAACAGGTCAAAAATATTTCAATCAGCAAGATATAGATCTTGTCAGAAAAATCAAAGAAATTTGTAAGAATTTACCAGAATTAGACTTACCCTTAGAATCAGACTACATAGTAATAGAGGTAGACGCCAGTGAAAAAGGATGGGGAGCAATACTCCTTAGTAAACCTAATAAGTACTCAGCAAAATCCACAGAGAAAATTTGTAGATATTCCAGTGGAAAATATAGAGAAAAGGGAAATTTAGCCAGTATAGATTGTGAAATATTAGGAGTAATTAATGCCATTAATAGCTTTAAATTATAGTTGTTCAAACCTTTTACAGTCAGAACAGATTGTGAAGCTATAGTTAAATTTCATAAGCTTCTCATTGAAAAGAAAATTAGTAACCGAAGATGGCTTAATTTTGTTGACACAATAACAGGCAATGGATATATAGTAAAATTTGAACATATTAAAGGGAAAGAAAATACTTTAGCAGATTATTTATCCAGAGAAATAAATGCTAATATTTTTAATTTTTCAGATGGCATCGTCAAGCAGTACAACCAGAACAGATCAGAAGTTTTTAACCTTTGGGAGCATAACACTCAGAGTTTTCCATGAACAATCTAGATCCAAATTCAGGTACCTCATTCATAATATTAGTGAGGAACAGAAGTGTCTTTTAGATAATCTTTGGGACTCTCACAAAGACGTTCCTAGATTCTTGGCTTGTTTAAATGCTTTAAATATTTTCTTCAATCAGCAAAATGGGTCAAACCCAACAAAAAGATTTTCATTTTATTGTGTTGTAGTAGGTCGTGTCCCAGGAATTTATTCCTATTGGCCAGAAGTTTTGAAACAAATTGATGGAATCCCCTCCTCAACATGGAAAGGGTTTCATTCATTTACAGAAGCAAACCAATGGGCTAATCGTGCCATTGGAAATAATTTTTATATCTCAGAATCTACCAGAAAATTAAACACTCAAGTAGCCCTTGAGACTGCAGGTTTTGAAAATAATCAGAACTTTAATCAACCATTTTCTCAACAAATAAGATTTTGTGGTCATTGCGAAACAATGACTAGAAGCTTTAGACTTTTAAATAAAAGGAATCAAGATCTAGAACAAGCCAATCAACAGTTGATCAATTGTAGAGACCCGTATTTTCTTAAATTATTGAAATGTTTATTAAGTAGTAAAATGGAATAATATGGTTTAATTGGTGATTATTTGATTTGAGGACTTAAGTGAAAGAATAGAAGATTGAGGGAGTGGATGTGTAGTTTAAAGATATGAGAATATATAAGGTGTGTGTGTGAGGTGTATGGGATCATTTTATCCCCTCATTTCTCTCTCTCCCTCACGTCTCTCCTCTCTCTCTCCACCGATACACCCCTCTCTCTTCTCCTACTCTAGAATCTTGCTCCATCTCTCAAGATTTTCAGGAAACAACCTCCCTCCACCCTTCCATTCGCGTTTTCAAGCTTGGAATTCCTTGGGTCGGGCTTGAATCGAAGCTTTGAGGTTCGAAGTGGTTAGGGCTTGCTCAAATCTTGTAGATCTTGGTTATCGTCGCGAGGTAGGGACTTCTTTACCTTCTTTACATGTTTATATGTTGATTTGATGCAAGAATCGAGCTTGGTTTGCCTCCCTTTGTTCATCTCGAACGCTGTTGAAATCTGCAGAAAATCGCCCAAATCGCGTAGGGATCGATCCCTAAACTTGGGGGATCGATCCCCCTTTGTTTTCTGGTCCAGTAAGTCCAGGGATCGATCCCTGGTGATGGGGGGATCGATCCCTCCCCTCTCTGGAAGTTCTGCCCGTCTTTTGAGTTTCAGCCCAACTTCAAACGGCCATAACTTCTTTGTCCGATGTCCATTTCATGCAAATTTGATATCGATTCGAAGGTCTTGAAGTCAGCTTTCCATTGCCACCAAAATCACCTAAAAACTCTAAGTACACAAAAAGTTATGGCTATTAGAGTGGAGGTGTGTTGACCTCCCAACATCCTTTGGCTACTCCATTGATTCTAGTTTCGTTACTTCGACTTCCTATGATTAGTGGATGATATTCTTGACCCATTGGCCTTCCGTTAGTGAGGAACACATAAGGACTTGTTTAGTTGAAATTTCGTTTAAATACTTTCGATAGTTTAGTGGCTTTTGTGAATGTTTATGCGATTTGTGATTGAATAATACTTGAGAACGTTTGTGGCATATTTGTGATGTTGTTGGCATGTCGTAGCATGTTTCTTGAATGTATGAGGTTATAAGAAAGCTTTAACTTGTAGGATTGAGTGTGGAAATGGTTGTTTGGGTCGGTGGTAGATATAGGGAGTCTCGTAGCGCAAGGGGTGGTAATACGAAGACTAATATGGTCTCGTAACGCATGGGGTGGTAATACGGTGACCTTAGATGTTGGTGTTCACCGTAACGCTAGGGGTGGTAATACGGTGACTCTTGTGGCATTATACGACAACGCATGGGGTGGAAATGTCGATGGTGGAGATGTGGGATAGTGAGTCGTGTCAAAGTTGTTATTCGCTTGAGTATTACGAATCTTATGACATTATGTGATTATAGCATATCTTAGAATGATCGCCTTGAGTATTTGACACGTCGTTGAGTTGATCGTATTTCGTCGTTTGAGCTATACCTTCATGTTTTTCCGTCATTGCACACATCAACATCTTTTCATATAAAGTTGGTAAAGATTTTCCTACTGGGCTAGTGTAGCTCAACCTAATCTTTCTTTTCAGGTCAAAATGCTGGACAATAGCTCACAAGCAATGTGTGCTTGAAAATGAAAGACTTTTTGGAAGCTAACCTCATGTAGTTACCTAAACATCTTTGTGTAGACTTTATTTTGACAGAGATGTATCTGTAACTTTCCATTTCAATCGTTTTGACTAATCGTTTGTAATATTTGAATATGTTCGTACTTTTACTCAAACTGATTTGGGCTGTGAAGCCAAAGTTGTAATTGTCTAAACTTTGGGGATCTATTTGTAAAATGAAACAGGTGGGGACTCTTTTGGGATATTATTAATGGTATGCGAGGACTTTTATTAAAAACTGATTATTTATTTATGTTAAAAATCGAGGGCGTGACAAATTGGTATCAGAGCATCTAGGTTTGAATACTTTGAGACCGTGGGGAGACTTCAAGTCTCATGGGTTCAAAATGTCACGCCTTTTTGCATAACATATGTGTGCTTGTGTGCATTGACATTTCTTGGCTTACGTGGCATTGCATTTCAATATGGTACTGTGGCATGGAGTTGTTTGACCCGTGTTGGGATATTTGGAGGTTTCAACCTCATGAGATAATGTTGTATTTAATGAATCCTTTTTCTTTCTTATAATTTGTAGTAAGATGCCGCCGAGAACACGTGCTAGAGCAGGTGAGGTCGAAAGCCGGGGTGGTCGTGGCCGTGGCCGTGGTCGTGACCGTGGTCGTGGCCGAGAAACACCGGTTGAGGATGAGGTTAGCCAACTTGGGGAGAATCCGAATGGGAATCCGGGGGATGAGGCCGGACACGGTCAGGGAGAGGAAGTACCAGTAGTTCAGAATCCGTTTGCTAGGGATTTCGTTGCGGCTCTTGCGGCTGCAAATCTTTTGAACCCAGCTCCTAGGGAAGGTACAGATAGTCGTGCTATGTTAGCGATGAGGGAGTTCAGCCGTCGAAATCCACCTACGTTTGACGGGTCGAGCAGTGACCCTCTTGTGGCCGACCATTGGCTAGCCCAAATTCGAAAACTCTTCAGGGCTCTTCAGATTACGGAGGACGATTTGCGAGTTAATATCGTGGCCGTTCAGCTTACCGGGGAAGCGAATGAGTGGTGGGAGTCAGTCTTAGAATCGAGAAAGGATGCAAGGAGAACGGCAAGGACCGTAGCTCAAGCAAATGAGCTGGATGTTGAGAACATAACTTGGGCCGAATTTGAGATGCTCTTTGAGGAGCAGTATTTTCCGGAAACGAGTCGTGAGCAATTGAGAGAGGAGTTTGAAAAGCTAGAGCAAGGGAATATGACCGTATCAGAGTATGCCTTAAAGTTTCAATCCTTATCCCGTTTCGCGCCAGAGCTAGTGGCTACTGAAGAAAGGAAGTGTAGGCGATTCGAAAGGGGCTTACATGACACCGTGAAGAAGTTTGTTATGGCACAACGCAAGGGAAAGTTTTCTGACGTCGTTGAGTGCGCAAGGAGCATCGAGGCACCGAAGGAGGCACCTAAAATCCTTAAGGCTTGGGAACCTAGGCAACCAATGGGAGGTATGAGCTCCTCTTCGGGGAGTTTTGGTAGTCAAGGGAGAAAAAGACAAAGGGATCAAATGTCAACATCGCATGGCCCATCAAACTTTAGGCCTCCACCTTCTTCTTCATTTGGGACTCGGGGAGTTTCCAATAGACCTCAAATTGTGTGCCATGAGTGTGGTCAGACGGGGCACATTCGCGCCCAATGTCCGCGATTTTTGAACACATTCTTTATTTGTGGGAAGGGTGGTCACTTTGCAAGGAATTGCCCACGTGGAGAAGGAGTACGTAGTGACTCGGGATCGGTGCAGCAGCCGAGGGGTGGACAGGGTTCTGGTCGGCAATCATATCGGGGCACTCAGAGACAGCAGCAATCTCACTTCCGTCCGACTACTTCGATTCAGGGATCTCAGGCTGAGAGAGGAGCGAGTTCGTCTACACCTACTCAGGGTTCTGGTCATCGTGGTGGACACGTTCAGAGTCAGATGACTCAGGGTAGGGCTTTTGCTATCACTTCAGCTGTTCCGCCTCCACCACCTCCTGCTACTTCTCAGGCCCCAGAGACTTCAGTTGTGAGGGGTACATTTCTCTTGTTTAACTCATTTGCTAGAGTATTATTTGATTCTGGAGCGTCGCATTCATTCATTGCTGCATCTTTTGCTTGTGCCTTGGGATTGGAAATCGAAAACATTAGTCCTCCATTGTTCGTTGAGACACCCATAGGAGGTAGATCACCATTAGATCGTATTTGCCGGGATTGTGAGCTTATTATTCGGGATCGTCACTTTACTTTTGACTTCATCATATTGAATATGTCGGGTTTCGATCTTATATTGGGAATGGATTGGTTGTCCACGTTTCATGCAACCATAGATTGCTTCAAGCGTCGGGTCCGTATTTGTCCGCCCGGGGGTTCTTGTTTCGAGTTCTTCGGGGAGCGTCGGGAACCGATAGAACCGTATCTGTGTGAGCCTCGGGAGCGTGAGTCGGTGTATGCTTTGTTAGCAAGTTTGACCTTAGATGAAGACGAATCTACGCGTGGGGAATTACCTCTTGTCGTTTGTGATTTTCCGGACGTGTTTCCAAAGGAGTTACCCGGTTTACCACCCGAGAGAGAAATCGAATTTTCTATTGATTTACTCCCTGGTACTGCTCCTATTTCCATACCTCCTTATCGCTTCGCACCCGCCGAGTTGAGAGAATTGAAGACTCAATTGCAAGAATTAGAGGATTTGGGGTTTATCCGTCCGAGTACGTCACCGTGGGGAGCACCGGCTTTGTTTGCTCAAAAGAAGGATGGGTCGCTTCGCTTATGCATTGATTACCGTAAGTTGAACCGTGTCACCATTAAGAACAAGTATCCCATGCCTAGAATCGATGACTTGTTTGACCAACTTCGAGGCGCAACTTGTTTCTCAAAAATTGACTTGAGGTCTGGTTACCACCAATTGAGGGTTCGGAGAGAAGACATTCCTAAAACTGCTTTTCGTACTCGATATGGCCACTACGAGTTTGTTGTTATGCCCTTTGGCTTGACGAATGCGCCGGCAACTTTCATGGATTTGATGAACCGTATCTTCCGTGCCTATCTTGATCGCTTCGTAGTCGTTTTTGTGGACGATATTCTCATTTACTCACCTTCGGAGGAGGAGCACCAATCTCACCTTTCTATAGTTCTTGAACTCTTGAGAGAACACCGTTTGTATGCCAAGCTTAGTAAGTGTGAATTTTGGTTGTCCGAAGTCAAGTTTTTGGGTCACGTTGTGTCGAAGGATGGGGTGTCCGTTGATCCGGGAAAGATAGAGTCCGTAATGAATTGGCAGCGACCGAGAAATGTATTCGAGATTCGTAGTTTCTTGGGCTTGGCCGGGTACTATCGTCGTTTTGTGCTTGACTTCTCTCGCCTTGCGGCTCCGATAACTAAATTGACTCATAAAGGAACTCGTTTTGTTTGGAGTGACGCGTGTGAAATGGCCTTTCAGGAATTGAAGAAAAGATTGACTACTGCGCCAGTTTTGGTTGTGCCTGAACGGGGAATCGGTTATTCTGTGTATTGTGACGCTTCAAAAGAGGGATTGGGGTGCGTATTAATGCAAATGGGACGAGTGGTGGCGTATGGATCACGACAATTGAAAACCCATGAGCGAAACTACCCTACCCATGACTTAGAACTTGCGGCCGTTGTTTTTGCTTTAAAGAGTTGGCGTCATTACCTGTACGGTGAGAGGTTCGAAGTCTTTTCCGATCACAAGAGTTTAAAGTATTTGTTTTCTCAAAAGGAGCTAAATTTGCGACAACGCCGATGGATGGAACATCTTGAAGACTACGATTTTGAATTGCAATATCATCCGGGAAAGGCGAATGTGGTAGCAGATGCATTGAGTAGAAAATCGACACTCCTAGCGAACTTAGCTATTCACGAGTGGAAAACGATGAACGACTTAGGTTCGTATGCGCAACATTTTGAAGAGGTCCGTGATGGAGTCACTTTGTGCAATTTAACCGTTCAATCAACCTTATCGACTCAAGTAATTGAGGCCCAACAACAAGATGAAGAAGCGGACGAGTTTCGAACTGAGTTTCATAGCGGGAAAGCTCGAGAGGGGTGGATGATTCACGCCGATCAAGGTTTACGATACCAAGGAAAATTGTTCGTACCCATTTCGTGTCGGGGAGAAATTTTGAGGGAATTTCACCACTCACCGTTAGCAGTGCATCCGGGAGGAACGAAAATGTACCATGACTTACGTAGACAGTTTTGGTGGCCGGGAATGAAGAGAGATGTCGTCATCTTCGTGTCCAAATGTCTTACGTGTCAACAAGTCAAAGCCGAGCATCAACGACCCGCGGGGGAGTTGCAACCATTACCAGTGGCCGAGTGGAAGTGGGAGAACGTTACGATGGATTTCGTTACCGGTTTACCAAGATCGCCGAGGGGGCACGATGCCATTTGGGTGATAGTCGATCGATTGACTAAATCAGCGCATTTCTTACCAATTCAGGTTACAAATTCGATTGATACGCTTAGTCGTTTGTACATCCGTGAGATTATCCGTCTTCATGGGATACCCGTTTCTATCGTGTCGGATCGAGATCCAAGGTTTACCGCGCGTTTTTGGCAAAGTTTGCAAGCCGCTCTTGGCACCAACCTCTTATTTAGTACCGCGTATCATCCTCAAACGGATGGGCAATCCGAGAGAACGATCCAAATTTTAGAAGATATGCTTCGGGCTTGCGTTATGGATTTTCGGGGAAATTGGGAAGATCACCTACCGTTAGTTGAATTCGCGTACAACAACAGTTACCAATCCAGTATCGAAATGGCACCATATGAAGCCTTGTATGGGAGACCGTGTCGATCACCCGTTTGTTGGACCGAGTTGGGCGAGGCTACATTGGTTGGACCGGAATTGATTCAAGAAACTTCTGAAAGCATGAAAGCGATTCGTCAACGTCTTCTTGAAGCACAAAAGAGAACTACCGAGCAAGTCAAAGTGATTCGCCAACGGTTGTTAACTGCGCAAAGTAGACAAAAGAGTTACGCCGATCGTCGTCGCCGACCGTTATCGTTTGAGGTAGGGAATCATGTGTTTCTTAAGGTATCGCCGCGTCGGGGTTTATCTCTTTTTGGGCAAAGGGGCAAACTTTCACCGCGTTTTATCGGGCCGTTTGATGTCATTGAGAAGATCGGGGAAGTGGCATATCGATTGGCTTTACCACCGAGGCTATCGGGCGTTCATGATGTGTTCCATGTATCGATGTTGCGGAAGTACGAGCCGGATCCGTCACACGTTCTAGAGTGGTCTGAACTTGAGTTAGAAGCCGATGCGTCCTATGGGGAGGAGCCGATACGTATCCTAGATTCGCGCGAGCAACGCTTAAGAGGTAAAACCATTCCATTAGTGCGAGTTCTTTGGAGTACTCTCGGAAAGGAGGAGTCGACGTGGGAAAGGGAAGACGAAGTAAGAGAAAAGTACCCGCACTTGTTTTCAAATTAACCAATGTGAGTTCTAAGTTTTAACTTTATGATTGTTAGCTTGTTACTTGGTTATATGAGTTATCGTATGAGCATGATTATGTGATGCATCATCTTGATTATCTTGAGTTGTAAATTTCGGGACGAAATTTCTTTAAGGAGGATAGACTGTAGAGACCCGTATTTTCTTAAATTATTGAAATGTTTATTAAGTAGTAAAATGGAATAATATGGTTTAATTGGTGATTATTTGATTTGAGGACTTAAGTGAAAGAATAGAAGATTGAGGGAGTGGATGTGTAGTTTAAAGATATGAGAATATATAAGGTGTGTGTGTGAGGTGTATGGGATCATTTTATCCCCTCATTTCTCTCTCTCCCTCACGTCTCTCCTCTCTCTCTCCACCGATACACCCTTCTCTCTTCTCCTACTCTAGAATCTTGCTCCATCTCTCAAGATTTTCAGGAAACAACCTCCCTCCACCCTTCCATTCGCGTTTTCAAGCTTGGAATTCCTTGGGTCGGGCTTGAATCGAAGCTTTGAGGTTCGAAGTGGTTAGGGCTTGCTCAAATCTTGTAGATCTTGGTTATCGTCGCGAGGTAGGGACTTCTTTACCTTCTTTACATGTTTATATGTTGATTTGATGTAAGAATCGAGCTTGGTTTGCCTCCCTTTGTTCATCTCGAACGCTGTTGAAATCTGCAGAAAATCGCCCAAATCGCGTAGGGATCGATCCCTAAACTTGGGGGATCGATCCCCCTTTGTTTTCTGGTCCAGTAAGTCCAGGGATCGATCCCTGGTGATGGGGGGATCGATCCCTCCCCTCTCTGGAAGTTCTGCCCGTCTTTTGAGTTTCAGCCCAACTTCAAACGGCCATAACTTCTTTGTCCGATGTCCATTTCATGCAAATTTGATATCGATTCGAAGGTCTTGAAGTCAGCTTTCCATTGCCACCAAAATCACCTAAAAACTCTAAGTACACAAAAAGTTATGGCTATTAGAGTGGAGGTGTGTTGACCTCCCAACATCCTTTGGCTACTCCATTGATTCTAGTTTCGTTACTTCGACTTCCTATGATTAGTGGATGATATTCTTGACCCATTGGCCTTCCGTTAGTGAGGAACACATAAGGACTTGTTTAGTTGAAATTTCGTTTAAATACTTTCGATAGTTTAGTGGCTTTTGTGAATGTTTATGCGATTTGTGATTGAATAATACTTGAGAACGTTTGTGGCATATTTGTGATGTTGTTGGCATGTCGTAGCATGTTTCTTGAATGTATGAGGTTATAAGAAAGCTTTAACTTGTAGGATTGAGTGTGGAAATGGTTGTTTGGGTCGGTGGTAGATATAGGGAGTCTCGTAGCGCAAGGGGTGGTAATACGAAGACTAATATGGTCTCGTAACGCATGGGGTGGTAATACGGTGACCTTAGATGTTGGTGTTCACCGTAACGCTAGGGGTGGTAATACGGTGACTCTTGTGGCATTATACGACAACGCATGGGGTGGAAATGTCGATGGTGGAGATGTGGGATAGTGAGTCGTGTCAAAGTTGTTATTCGCTTGAGTATTACGAATCTTATGACATTATGTGATTATAGCATATCTTAGAATGATCGCCTTGAGTATTTGACACGTCGTTGAGTTGATCGTATTTCGTCGTTTGAGCTATACCTTCATGTTTTTCCGTCATTGCACACATCAACATCTTTTCATATAAAGTTGGTAAAGATTTTCCTACTGGGCTAGTGTAGCTCAACCTAATCTTTCTTTTCAGGTCAAAATGCTGGACAATAGCTCACAAGCAATGTGTGCTTGAAAATGAAAGACTTTTTGGAAGCTAACCTCATGTAGTTACCTAAACATCTTTGTGTAGACTTTATTTTGACAGAGATGTATCTGTAACTTTCCATTTCAATCGTTTTGACTAATCGTTTGTAATATTTGAATATGTTCGTACTTTTACTCAAACTGATTTGGGCTGTGAAGCCAAAGTTGTAATTGTCTAAACTTTGGGGATCTATTTGTAAAATGAAACAGGTGGGGACTCTTTTGGGATATTATTAATGGTATGCGAGGACTTTTATTAAAAACTGATTATTTATTTATGTTAAAAATCGAGGGCGTGACA